>JAQFVV010012441.1:0-600000 GCA_028023455.1 Epiperipatus broadwayi | reverse complement strand
GTTTCAAAGAAAAGATTAGTATTTATAATATTCTGCAATGCTAAGCATGCTTTCCACGATTTAAAGTCATATTCATAGTGTAAGCAGTCTATAGAAAGTGATATTATTTATCCTTTAAAAAAGACTTTTTTTTTTGTTTTAATATTCTTTTTCATAATCTTATAAATAAACCTTACAATTTCTGAGATTAATTGAAACCACTCAACCACATATGGAGAAGTACCAACAGATATTTCTGAGTTCATGGAAAGAATTAAGAGTGAAATGAAACTGAGCAGGATTTATTGATAAAAGAGACGATATGACTGTTGAAATCTTAATCTGGATTCCAAGAGATTATAAAAGATTTGGAAAGAAAGTACATTTGGGATAGATGGGTGAAATATGAAAGTATGGTGTGATGTGCAAAAGAGGGGCTAGAGAGCAGAGAAACTGGTTTAAAATTGAAAAGACTTGCATCCTACATTGGATTGGTAATGATTGAAAATAATGATGATGGTGTATGTGTGTATTATTACCTAGATGTCTATATTCAAATTTTATTCTTATGTATATTTGTAAATGATTTGTATATGTAATAGTTATATATCTTGATATTTAAATATATATATTGTCTATACTAAACTTAATGTAATTGTAAGGGACTTGAACTCAGACTTTCAAACTCCCTACATTTATCCAAATCATTTTATATAACTGACACACATGACCACATACATGTGAAAAAGATAAATGATCTCCAATACACATATTTTGTGCTGAACCAGTACTCATCACTTGATCCAGATCATAATCTCCAACCCATATATACAATCAGTACTCAGTTTATATTAAGATAAAAAATTTTCAAACTTCAATGGACAAGCATCAATCTTATCCACTCTCCAACTCTTCAGCCATCCATTTCATTGAAAATCCAATGATGGAATGCTCAAAGCTCTTGCTTTGAGTGCTGGTTCAGCACAAAATAAGTATATTGGAGATAAATGTCCAGTCATAATATTTCAACATTCAGGTAGTAATTATTTTTTTTAAATCAGACTGACTTATTTATTAATATATTGAGATAATAATTATCCATTTCTTCTTTAAGTCTGATGACTGACTCCATTGACATCATTTTTCAATCATGATTGAATTCTTTGAACATATAGCAATTATTTTTATATCAAATGACCAATCGTATTGTAAAAAGCCATTTCTGGTTTCTAAAAGAAAAGTTGGAGAAACGTTGTTTTAAAAGAACGATTAGTAGAATGAGAAACATTTGTGATGGAATTATTTTTAAAAATAAAACTATTATTTCTGGATTATTAATGATTGTATTTAATAAAACTAAAATGTCATTTCAAATTTAAAAGAAACATCCATCTATGCTGAATCATGTTGCAACAAGATTCTGATTTCTTAGTGATAGATGCAAAAAGATGAAGGCTTGAAAAATCATGGATTCGCAAAAAAATAAACATGCATATCTGTGACATTAATTTCTCAATCAAAGGAAAGTGACAACTGATACAACAAAATGAAGTTTAGTATATAATGAATTGAGAAATCACTGTATTTTCATTTCTGAAACAAATCTGTGTCAAAAAATATTTTTTTAAACTTGTAGTGTATTCCATTATTTTGCCAGTCTTACACATCTGCAGTTGTATGGATTATAATCAAATTAAGTAATACAGAATTTGTGTTATTTTTTCATACTTTGTATAATAGAGGGCGTCTCTGCACTTTATAATATAAATTAAACCATAATTAAGTTTAGTATAAACAATATATATATATATATCTTTAGCTACAAGAGAATATACATGTAAATGGAAAAATGTGGGTGATTTATTTTGTAAATTACTTAAGGAAAGAATAGAAAATATTAGGCATTTGTTAATTGAATGTAAATGCTTGAAAACAGAAAGGGTACATATAATGAAGTTATGGAAGAATAAATATGAAAAAAGTGATTATACAGAAAGTGAATTATTGGTTTTTATGCTGGGTTTGGGAAAAGATAAAGGGATTTAGATATAAAGGCTGTAGAGTTGACAAAGATTATGTTGTGGAAATGGGATGGAGCAGAATATGGGAAAATTTAAAGTGGAGAATGGAAAATAAAGTGGCTAACAGGTTTATCTGGGCATAATTGCTGAGATATTCTTGACTTTGTTTAAGGAGAAGCCACAATACATCACATCACATATAGGAGATAGTTTATTTATAGTTACACAATTTATAGATATGAGTAGAAATACATGTAGACAGTTATATATGGTTTTATAGATATAGAGAAGGCATATGATAGAATATTTAAAAATAGATTATGGGTAAGTTTAGTAAATTTGGGAATGGATGGAGCTTTAGTGGATATTATTAAGAGATTATATGAAAATAATTATTTTACATATCAGGGAATATAGAATCTGTTAAAGTTAAAAATGGGGTGGAACTAAGGCAAGGATGCCCTTTGTCACCTATTTTGTTTTTGTTGTGTTTGAGAAAAATGGAGAGAGCAACAGAAAGACTAGGAAGAGGATAGAGATACCATTAATAAGTGGCAAGAGAGTATATACATTATTGGGTCTTTTATTTGCGGATGATGTCTTCTTGTGCACAGAAAGAAGGGAAGATATGGAAGTTATGCTGAGGACATTTTCAAGGGTGGGTAAAGGGATGAGGATTAAATTTAGTGAAGAAAAATCAAAAGTAATGAAGATTATTATTTGAGGAAAGAGAAAATAAAGAATCTTTATTGGGGATATAAAGTTAAGTGTGGTGAATAGGTATAACTATTTGGGCAAGTAATCAGAGAAATTGCTTGGATAAATGGGAGAAAAAATTGTTTAACGAAGCAAATAAAAAAAAGGGACTGATAAAGAAATTAACAGTGTTTTCATATAATAAATATGATGTAGCTAGAATTGTAAGGAAAGGGAATGGCAGTAGCAAGTTTAACATGTGGTAACGATGCATTGTGTTGGTAAACGGGTGTTAAATTACTTAGAAAAAATACAAAGAAAAGTAGGAAAATGTGAATTAAATGCAGATGTGTGGATGACAAAGGAGGCAATTCAAGGAGTTATGGGATGGTCAAGTTTTTATATGAGAGATGCAAAAAGCAAAATGAAAATATTCAGTAGATTGCAGTTTATGGATAATAAGAGAATAGCCAAAATAATATTTAATTGGATTATAAAGTAAAGGGCAGGCAACAAGATGGGTGAGAAAAGTAATACAATATGTAGAAGATTTGGATAAAGAATTTATGATAGTATACTTAAACAAAAGGTGGAATGATTGTGTTAGGAGAATTGTTGTGTGTTATAGTGGCAAGGAATGGGATAGAAGAATAGATGTATTAATAAAGAATAGGGAGATGGAGAGTAAAAAGAATTTAAATATTTATAGAAATGAACACAATATTGGGAATGAATTAATTTATGATAGTAGCAAGTAAAGTAGTTTACTGTTTAAGGCTCGAACAGGATCTTTGGCAACAAGGGAATGTATACATAAATGGAAAAATGGGTGTGATTTAATCTACAAGTTGTGTAAGGAAGGCATAGAAAATATTGGGCATCTGTTAATTGAATTTAAGTGCCTGTATGCAGAAAGGGTACAAATAATGAAGTTATGGAAGAATAAATATAAACAAAGTAATTATACAGAAAGTGGATTATTGATTTTATGCTGTGTTTGGGAAAAGAAAAGGGTGATTTGGATATAAAGGCTATGGAGTTATCAAATATTATATTGTGGAAATGGGATGGAGCAAGATAGAGAAGAATATGGGAAAAACTTAGGGAAGGCAATGGAAAGGGAAAGTAAAGGGGTAACAGGTTTCTGTGGGCATAGGGCTGAGAGATTCCTGACTCCATATAAGGAGAAGTCACAGTGCATCGCATATTTATAAGCTTAATTGCTGTTCATTGTAATAAATTGTAATTGACTCATTTTATAATTCTAAAGTCCACAATTCATAACTATAAGTCAAAACAGATATGGCAATATGATGGGAAAAAAATTTTTTAAACTTATAATACGTGTACTAAGACATGAAATAAGCGTTATAATATATTTTGATGGTAATATCAGATTTTTGTAACTGTTACATTTTTAAATATTGTTTATTATTATTTTTTTTGTTGTTGTTGTTGAATGCTTTTAACATAATGTGTATTATGATTTTAAAATTTATTTATTACCATTTTTCTTTCAGAATGTTGATCAATCTCTTCCATATTTTATGACACTCATTTTGGTTTTTATGGGTAGCCAAGAGAGGATGAAAAATCCACATTTGCGGGCCAAACTAGCTGAAGCATTGGAATCCCTGATGCCACATAAAGAACAGGATGTGTTCTCCAGCAGCTTTTTAGTGTGAGATTTTTTTTTCTTGGATAAATCTTTTTAATATATAACTTGCAAACGTAATTGTAATGGTTCACTTTATGATTTATACTATTACAGATTGATTATGAGGATGACATAGAAATCACCTCCGTTATTGTCTTATATATTTATGAGGAATGTGTGTGTGCAAATGTATTGGATAAAAGAATGGATAATAGTGATATTATTCTCATCATGTGATTCAGACTTTTCAACAGTTGTTCTTAATGTCATCAATTTCCTAAAAAACAAAAACAATTAACTATTTTTATGGTATCATTTTTGCAAGATTTGTATGAAAATTTTTGTTGTATTACTACCACCAGCAACCTCCCTTTCAACAGAAATAGGAATATATGAGGGTATAATCTGGAGATTCTGGGAAGATGACTATCTGATCCAAAAAGATTTTCACATTTGCTATATATGAAGCATATTAGCTATAACTGAAAAAGTTTTTGCTTTTTTTAATTTTAAATAAATATTAATTCAATTACCCAATGATAAAGTTAATAATATTTATTTATTACATGTATTTATGAATTATTTAAATGTGTATATATATATCAGTTTAAATATATTACCACTTATGCTTTCTACATCAATGTAAAATTTTAATGAATATTAAGTAAATAGTATTAGCGTATGGAGATTTATTTTAATATATGTAAATCAGAGCATTGAAATATCTTCTATTGTGCTTATTTAAAATAAGATATACAAAAGCCAATTTTTGAATTGTAAATTATGATAATACAAAACTCACAGCACTCTGTAGTAGCTCTTATGATCTGTTTAGGAGAATCCTCTTCAGCAGTTGGACTAAGTTTTGACATCATTATCCATAAGTCAGAATAATCTTGAATCTTATTTATATTAAGAAGATTTGATTTACTTTATTGCAAAGTGTGAAAGATTAAACACGCTATTAAATGAAATGCTCTTTATAGTTAATAAGCGCATATACAATTAAATTCTGAATGGATAGAAATTATAATCAGATTTTTTAACAAACTTTACTACAAATATATATATATATATATACATATTAAACCATGAGTATCAATAACTGACAGGTTATCATATGTAAATAAACCAATATAATATCAATAATATTTTGTGAAGGCAATTTTATTTTCTCATAGATTGCCTTGACCAAAAGATTGCTATATTCTATTGGTTTATTTAAGTTTTGATGTTTGTGATGTGTGTGTGTGGGGGGAGGGGGGCGTGTGTGTGTAAAGAATATATTATTTACTTTATGAAATATTCATTAATGTTTAAATTTTACCCAATTAATAAGCACAAATACAAATATATTTCAGCCAGTAGACAAGAATTCAATTTTATTTTATATAAATCTCATTAATTGAATTAAATATAATGGGTTATATAATTAATACAGTTTTATTTATTAGTAGAACAATCACAAATAAACATAATCATCTCACTTCAGAAGAAAAAAAAAAGAAATTGGAAATCAAAAGGCACAAGATAAGTTTTGTGATGATTATTACAAACCTCCATGAGTCACAAATATCTTTGGATATATCACAAGCTTTTATCTATTCATTTGACATTTTGTGAGGTGAGTCTTTTAACCTCATTCTGCAGCAAACATTTTACAAAACTACTACAGCTTGCCTAATCGTTGCCTTCCGTTTGTCTTCAGTTATATCCTCTTAATAAAGCAAATAGGCATTTTTCTTCTGGAAAGATTTTGAGATCATGTGAATAGGATCTATCTCCACCATGAAACCATGGTCTTATTCACCAAAAACATTTTTTTACGAAATGTATTTCTCTTCATCCATTTAATATGGACAATCCAATGCAAGATATCTAGATTCAATATCATATCCAATAATCTGATGATCATGCTGATAGATCTTGTGATTTGGTCATCACATTTTTTAATATTTTATAAAGCATTTTTATGTTTTTTTCTGACTTTTTATGTTATATTGATAAAGATTTTCATATAATAAATTAGGCAAAATAATTGTTCTATATTTACTTATTTGGTTACAATGATTATAACATTTAGAATGCACTAACAATAAAACAACAAAATCTATGCTATATTTCAAATCTACCTTTCTACCTGAAAAGCTATCAAGACAGTGAAACTATCCCAACTTAAAATTGCTGAAGATTTTATAGGTTATTCTTTGAGTTGGCAAAAAAGTACAACCATCACTATATTGTAATTTAAGAATTAAGACAATGTTCTTGTTTTTGCATGTATGTACGTTTGTTTTCTATTCAATCACAAAAAACAATGAGTAAGTGAAAATATTTGACTGCCAGGGGGTAGTTTATTATTATTTATCATTTTAGCATAATTTATTTTAGTATCTTGATTTTAAAGTTGCATCACAAATATTTAAACTCTTTTCATTGTGATAGTTCAAACTAAAAAACTCTACCATAAAATATATTTTGATTTTGATATTTGCTTTGCAAAAGTACCTATACACTGTTTTAGAAATTTGAAAGTGAAAGTGGAACTAATACACAATTTTGTTTTTTATATATATGTCTCAGATTTCCCATAACTAGTAATGCAACTTTCTCGTATATTTTCATATATATTATGAATAAATTTCAGTGTTCAACCAGTTAGTTTTAAATAGCTACAAACTTTTCTGACTGATGGTATATAAAGAGCTCATAAATAAGCTCTTAGCAAGCTTTGCAGAATATCCCTAACCCCGAACCGGTTTCTGCTACTGGCTTTCTCAGTGAGGTGCTAGGATATTCAAGCATTAGATTAAAAATACCAGGACAAGCCCAGCATTTTATCTAATGGATCTATTAAGTAGAAAATCTGAAATTTTCAGACATCCATATGTCTTCCAATCCAGCTATCTAACTTAAATAGCCATATGGGACTGAACTAAGTTCAGATACGCCATATATTAATAGCTTTAATAATATAAAATTGCCAAAGCTTACAAAGAAATCAAGTTATATGTCACATGACCTAATTTAAACAAGCTTATATTACAAATGTTATATAAAGAGCTCGCAAATAAGCTCTTAACAAGATTTGCAGAATATCCCTAACCCCAGGCCAGTTTCTGCTACTGGCTTCCTCAATGAGGTGCTAGGATATTCAAACATTAGATTAAAAATACCAGGACAAGCCCAGCACTTTATCTACAATTAGGTCATGTGACGTCTGACTTTATTTCTTTGTAATTTTCTATTAGTTGAATGTGTTGATCATATCAGTAAAAGTAACATGTAAATTAGAATTAAATACCATAATCATCATAATTTAAACCAATGTGAGAAAATTCCAACTGATTTTTAATTATATCACTTTAATTATTTGATCATGACTTCAAAAGTAAATCATATACACACAGTTTCCCATCAAAAAACTGCAAACAGTCATCTTTTATCCAAGAAAATAGTTGTATACAAAATAGTCTATGTGAACATAATAACATCTGCAATAAAAATATTAGAATCAGTTAAGCTACTGATGCTTACCTTTTCCAAAGAGAATATATTTTTCCATCCCATATTTAGAACAACTTGAATTTTTATGACATTAAGATGTCACATCACTTTACTGTCAAAACTTGGTATTAACAGTGACATTTCTCTTTATCCTCATCCATTATAAGTTTGAGCTGTCAGTCCTTAGCAGATGATAATGCAATTTAATTGCCAGACCAGTTTCTGATTATTGCCTTTATGAATGAAGACTTAGGATTCACAATTAAAGCCTTTATTATCATGCATCTGTCATCCGTTAATAAATCAAGTTTACATTATAGATGGCACTAAAATAAAGAGGAGAAATTTAAGATGATAAAATGAAATAATTCAATGTTTGTTGTACAGATCATGTGACTGATGTTAAAGTGCAGAACTTGACTTACTCTTGATTTTTTCACTATCACTGTGCAGTTAAAAAATAATCAAATGGTTATAGTTTGGGAAGTCATGTGACATTTAAGCGTCAATGTGACATCACATGATCACCATTTCATATGCTTGCACATACTGTTAATAAGAGTACCAAACTCTTCATACATTAGTACCACCAAGTGCAAGCTTTCATAATCAATAGATGCAGGAAGACTTGTGCATAAAAACCAAATACATAAAAGTGTCTGCTGGAGGATTGTGTTGGATCCTAGGTGAAGGACTTTCAAATCCAAGTTCCTCACTGATAAAGCCACAAGCTAGAAACTAGTAAGGGAATGTTGGATGAGTATGAACTAGATAGGGATTTTATGCACAAACCTTCCTACATCCATTGATTACAAAACTTTGCACTTGGTGGCACTACTGTATGGAAAGTTTGATACTCTTATCATGTGACAGATCAATCTTCAATTCAATTACACTTTTCAATATATGTATCATTATGATTTCTTTCTCCCATTGATAAAGATCATTTCACATAATAATTATGCTTTATTGTTTGCTCAGCAATTTTTTATTTTACCAGTCTAAATTATTTTGGGAACTTTATCCCTCACATAAATATAACTATATGCTTTTTTACTGACTAATATTGGATGTTTAGCAGTTCTACCTGAGAAATGTCTCTTTGATAAAGAAAGCAAATTAATTATTCTCAAATATTAGATACTTATGGTATTTTTTTATATTCTTAAGCTTTTTTTTTTTTTTTGTTAATTTATAGGTGTCAACGTGAAAAACTATTTACGGATCATCCCATGGTCATTCATTTAGCAGAAACTCTTATGAAAGTTTTTGTCAGCATTGAAATGACTGGGCAAAGTGTTGCATTTGAACAGAAATTCAATTATCGGAGGCCAATGTATTTAGTTTTAAAGTATATGTGGACCTTAGATATTCATAAAAATCGTTTAAAGGTAATTTTTTATTTATGTATGTTGTGAGCTATATGTAATGATTTATATGTATATAATTTTATCATTTTTGTAAATAAAATAGGATAATTTGAAATTAATGTTTTCTGAATCTGGTCTGCCACTTTTCTGAATCTCATTAGTATTCTAAATATATAAAAGAAAGTTTTGTTATTTTAAATAAACAAGTTCAATTCAGTATTGAAAATAAATAAATATAATGTGTCTTAACAAAGGCAAAACTCTCCATACAGTAGTGCCAACCAGAGTAATCAATGGATGCCATAGGCTTGTGCATAAAATCCCCATCTAGTGCCTACTCATCCAATATCCCCAGACTTGTTTCTGGCTTGTGGCCTCCGTCAATGAGGAGCTTTGGATCTGAGAGCACTGCACCTAGATCTTAGGATCTAATGCAACCCTCCAGCAGCCACCTTTTATCTCTACTTAACTACAAAACTATGAGAATAAAACAGAAAACACGATATTTTCAATCTAAGCTCAATAGCTTATATAGTCATACGGGTCTGAACTCAGTTCAGTACCTGTACATTTTGGTGTCTTTGGCTCTTAAACAACCATAGCCACCACTATCCTATTAGGCAAGATTGGTGTTAAACCATTAAGCATCACATGATCACCATTTCTTATACTAGCACATCTGTTATTACTCTGGGTGGCATTACTGTATGGAGAGTTTTGCCTTTGATAATAACAGATGTGCTAGCATAAGAAGTGGTGATCATGTGATGCTTAATGGTTTAACAACAATCCTGCCTAATAGGATAGTGGTGGCTATGGTTGTTTAAGAGCCAAAGACACCAAAATGTATGGGTACTGAACTGAGTTCAGACCCATATGAGTATATAAGCTATTGTTAGATTGAAAATATTATTGTGTTTTCAATTTTATTCTCATAGTTTTGTAGTCAAGTAGAAATAAAAGGTGGCTGCTGGAGGGTTGCATTAGATCCTAAGATCTAGGTGCAGTGCTCTCGGATCCAAAGCTCCTCATTGATGAAGGCCACAAGCCAGAAACTAGTCTGGGGATATTGGATGAGTAGGCACTAGATGGGAATTTTATGCACAAGCCTCTGGCATCCATTGATTACTCTGGGTGGCACTACTGTATGGAGAGTTTTGCCTTTGTTAATAACAGAGGTGCTAGTATAAGAAATGGTGATCATGTGGTAATGTGTCTTGTTTATTTTGAATGCCTTTAGTAGATTTGCAAAAAATCAGAAAGTGCTTTCGAAATTATGCCAATATTGTATTGTAAATATAATTATGCTTAAAAAATCTAAATCAAATTTATTGAAATTTTCACTAACTGTGGGCTCAATACCCATATAAATATACCACCTCCATCAGTAGGGAAGAGGCATCATATTACAATCATTTTACTTTTACAATCAATGTGTTGAAGTCATCAGATTATTCTACCTTAATGTGGAACCTTTATCTTCTAGTTAAGATTGACCAAATACCTATTTATGATTTTATTGGATAGATAGTTGGGTTACATTACCTTTTACTGTTTTATGCAAAAGAAAAATCAAATGATTGTGTATGATCTGAAAAAAATTTGAGATTCATCTGGTTCTGATAATGTGTTAATCCACAAGATCCTTCTAAAATTTCCAGTGTTTTTTATTTGAGGTAAAAAATGACTGATGTTAATTCTATTTGCTCACTATTTTTTTTATTTCTACTATTAAAAAATTCATATTGCATATTTATTGGCCACAATATTGTTTAATTTATGATACTCCTTATGCAGAATTTTGAAGAAGTGAGATTGCACTTTATCAATTGAAGAAGTGAGATTGTAATTTATCAATAGCAAACTTAAGCCAAATGCAATGAAGCACAATAGCTATGTTAATGAATTGGCTTTTTTAAAGGTTCAAATCACATAACTATGTTTTATCTCGTTATTCTTCATCTTATTCGATATGTCCTAATGATTTTTTCTCCCGGATTCCATTACCTTCTATTTTTTGATTACACACTTGCAATTGATTATATAAGTAAAACAATTTTTAAATACTCTGCTGCAGGATAAAGGCCTCTTCACATATTCTCCAAATGAATATTGCTAAAAATAAAATATTACTTACCAAATTTGGAAATTCTAAATGGTGATGGTTTTAAATGAATTTTTTTATATATATATTTTATTAAGAGTAGCCATTTGTTCACCAATTTGAGATAGCTATTTGAGTTGATTATGTTCCCTGCCATTAGAAATAAAAAAATTCTTTTTGTTTGGAGTTTGAAAAAAAATTTCAAGATTTGCCTAGCCTACATTTGAACCTCGATTATGGACATGACACTCAGATGTGAAGTCTTTCTATAGTACATTATAATAAGTTTTGTGTTCAGGAGTTTTTTTATTTTTATAAAATGAATTAACAAATTTTGATTGGTATGTTGGTAATAATAAAAGACCATATGATGTAATTGTGCTATAAACTCATCAAAACATCTGACATTCACAGATATTCTTCAGAGCCAAAACAAATAAATGAATGAATGAGAAGGAAAATAATGACTACCATAATTATAAATAATAATAATGTAAGTTTATTACAAAATACGCATAAATGAAATATAATTCAAAATTAATTAACAATTAATCAAATAAATGAATAAACAATAACAAAATAGATTAATAAATAAATATCAGATGTAATCAACATTCTAAACTATGATTTTATCTATCTTAAATTTTTTTTATTCAAATATTCTCTCCATGTAGAATATTTTTTCTATATCCTTTTACAAAAATAAAAAAATAAAAATGTTGAAATTATTTATATGAATGGCAAATAAATCTATATACCCCTATTCACATTCATACACATCTGTAGGGTGACTGACTGATAATATTCCAATTATATATCATTTATATTTGCTTGTCGTCTATATGTTGATACTTTAAATATTTTATTTATAAATTTGAGGAACAATTTTATTTGACTGTTTTTGTAAATTAAATAGGATGAATATTTCTCCCAAATCTTCTATAAAATATTTGCCTTATCATGCTATTTAATTTTATTCTCTTTAAAGTGGTAAACATTTTTATACTATACTTCTTACTTTATTTTAATGCAAAATAGTTTCTTTATCTTATACAAAAATAAATATTATTCAACTTTAATATTATTGTGGTTAGCACATACTACAATCATATAAGTAAAGTGTGTCTTTCTCTAGCTTACATGGTATAGTATATTCAATAATATATCTGTTTTACCTCCATATAAAATGTTGAAATCTTGATCCTCTCATATAAAACTTAATATAACCCTAAATGTAAATAAATCTTAAGGTATTGACAGATAAATAGCTCTTTACCAATGTATAAAAAATATATACATGTCCACCTTTATTAAATAAAGTTTATTTTATTCAAGGAGTAATATTATTTTGCTATTTTAATTTTGGTATATATTTCTGACCATAATTGTTATTCATCAAAATATGTATTTCAAAAAATATAGGCATGTACTTTCTTCTTACATTTATTTATGCTTAGTTTAAAGATGATAAATAATATACAAATATAAAGGCATTAATTGCATATGCTTATACTTCTTTATATCTTTTAAAGCTTACTTTTCAGCAAATATTTGTAAATAAAATTAATTAAAACTTTTTGTCAATATTTTTTAATGTTATTCTCAGAATTGAATTTTTTAAAAACCAAATTCATAATCATTAAAAAAAAATGAAATGTTATTTTCTCAAATACTGTTCTCAGAATTTTAATAATTGTAACATTCCCATTAATATTTTTAAATAAATAAAGAAAGTAATAATGAAATAATATTACCACTTGTATCATTTTATTCTCTTATAAATTGTATTATTAAGAACAGGTTAGTCTATTTACCCAAAGCCTGATGTCTACTTTCTTTGGGATCCAAGACTGATGTTTCTAATGGCATCATTTTCTGGTTGAAGTATTTATTATTTGGATTGGTATCTTCTAATATTTTATGCATTTTTTCCCAAATAGACTATAAGTGAGGTAGATATAAATTTTAAATTTGTCAATTACTGCAGTTTTTTGGAAATCCGATGATCGGTGAGAGAAGAGCAAATTCCCTTCTCTTTTATTTAGAAATTCATTTTGTTCATAAATTTTAAAATATATATATGTGTATTATCAGTCCTGAAGACAAAATGTTTCACTACAAAAGGCTACATTGATCTTTTTTATTTTAACCTTCCTCACATTACAGTCTATTAAAATCTAGAATCTTCTCCCAGCATTCTTCTCACACACCATTTTATTCAACAAAATTGGTTATTGTGTTCTTTTTTAAAAAAATAATAATAGTTAATCAAAATCATTTTTTTTGTTTGTTTGTTTGTTTTTTATTTGTTTACATACCCAAGATCAATTGTTGATACTGTTAACATTGTTTTTATAATAAAACAAATAAATATATAGGTTTGTGCATGTTTATTTATTCTGCACATATTCTTCTCATGACCAGTTTCCTTTCCATAGATAAGATAAAAGTTATGTTAATATTATTTGCGAATATCTATAAAAAAAAAATTCTATGAATTAATTGACTTAAAGAAAAGTAACTAAATAATATAACATATGTTGGTTTCTTTTTTTTTATTATTATTATTGTTTTCTCCTATAGTAAGTTGTCATTTTGAAATAACTGCTTCAATATATATTAATCTTTGCAATTTTACACATAGCCTTTGCTTTCAATTAATAGCTATTTTTGACATAAGTTCTTACAGTGATTTTATTTAACATATCCATTTACTTCTGTTTCTAATCACTTTTGATAACTTCTAATTTCACATTGAAGCTGAAGATGTAGTGAATTTTTTTTAAATATTGAATAGCTATTGATAACATAATTCTATTTAGATGTATTCCGTATAGCCATATACAAATAGTTAATATAATGATATTAATGGAAAATTCCATCGCCTTTTTTAAATTAATCTTTTTTTCTTTGAATATTTGTGTTGAACAAGGATTTTAGTTTATTAACTTCCTATTCGTGATGATTCTATTTTGTGAAATGGTGATTATCACTTTTACGCAAGTATCTTGTTTTAAGACACATTGAATAGGAATCTCCTGTACATATTGCAGTAATGTTCTTATAAAAATGGTTGTTTTGTAATGTTATCATCATTAGTTGATAGCCTGTTTGCACTGCACACTATTAACTGAAGGAAAGGTAAACAGTGCATATCTTGTGGAGAAAAATTGTTGATATGAATAACATCTTTAAATTTTAAATCTAGTGTATACTATTGAGTAGCAACATTTTCAAAACAAGTTAATTTTTTTTTTTTTTTTATTGACAGTAGATGTCATTTGTATTGAATAGTTAATGTACTCTAAACGATATCCATTTAAAACAAATCATCACATAATTTCTCTGTCTTACATTTAAAGTCTACGTTGATAGCAGTGATCAATCATCTGGTAATATTTTAGCACATCTATGTAAATTAATTAATCACTCTTATGTAAACTTTAATCACTAAATGGTAGTGACTGATTCATGTTTTCTTTAATGTTTTTTAAAATAGAGAAAATGTCTATTATTAGATGTATGACTCTGAAATATTGGTATTGTATGGATTGCTGTTATTAATAAGGTCCATTCAAAAAGTATAGCTCTGCACTTTCCTTTACAATGATCTTTATGTTGATGATAATATTCATTTGCATTTTATAAATAAACTAGGTTGATTTTTTTTTTTTTATGATGTGAAATAATTTTTATTTGATGTGACTTACGTAAATAATCTATATTTTTTTTTTTTTTTTCTAGGAACTAGCTGAAATTGCGTTAAAATCGATAGAAAATGTTCATCCGCCAATTTTTTTGAGTTTTATTAATTTGTTAATTAACGATGCTATTTTCTTATTGGATGAGGCACTTTCTGTAAGTAATGCTTTATTTTAATTAATGGTTATTAAATATTCTGAAGTTTTTTGTCTTTTTTTTTTTTTTGCGACCTTCATACACTTGTATAATTTAAAAGTAAAATTGTTAGTGCTGCAGCAAAAAATGATAAGAGCAGTGAAAAATTTAGAGCAACAGAACAAATGTAAATCATTCAAATTACAACATTAAAACGTAATAAACTGACATTATTGTATGTAAAGGTTTTTATAATTTAAAAAACTTATTATGAAGCTAATTTTAAGGTCAAGATTTTAGAATACAATATGTTATCCTCTTAGCAAGAAATAGGAAATTAAAATGTACAATAAGGCCAAATTTATAATTTATTGATAATATTTTATTATTACAAAAGATAGCTGACATAAAAAACTTACAATGTACTTACAAATGATTAAAATGTAGATCTAATTTATTTTTTTTAATCTTGCTTTGAAAATTTTACAGATATTATATTTATTTTTAATCTTGATTCTTGAATAGGAATGACCGTATTTTATAAACTTTGGAAAAAAAGTATTAGATCGTGAAGTAATGGTATATAAGTTTTTAACATGTTTAATGAACTTGAGTTAAATATAAAAATTACAGATCCTGCTGAATTCAATTTTGAGAGGGAACCTGAAACAGATACCACATCCAAGGAAAAGTAACAGGTGTGCAATTTCCTTTTCTCAGAAAAGAAAAGGTTATGACATGATGTTAAAAAAGAAAGCAACTTTTTGCCCCTCTACCTTTCTGGTTTTACTTTTTGAAAATGTTCTTCTTACATGTCGTGCTTGAAATTAGATGTTTGGCAAATGAAATGATTTGAGAAATAAGGGTGGAAATGGAGGACTGTTTTGTCACAATGTGAATATCATACAGACGTCATCCAAATGACTATAACAATGCTGCCATTCTTTTGGTATTAGCTAAAAAAATTTCAAAATAAAAATAATATGTCAATGTTTCTTCGAGATTTAAAAAAAAATTTTTGTATATATAATCTTAATATAACAAATTTGTCTAAAAAGGAATTAAAATTTTACAAGTATCATGTTTATTTTTAGTTGGAATATTCATACCAGGCGTAAGGGATGAAATTCTGGAGCTATCAAAAAAATGATGGTGAAAACATTTGTCAAAAAAGTTTATCCCAGTGATGATAGATTTGAGTAATAAATCTGTCTATATTGATCCTCAGTAAATAATTCTAACTCTGCTAATACTGTATAAAAATAAATAATTTCTTGTACTGGTACGTCTTTTTAATTTTGGGAGAGAGAATATTTCAGACAAAATTATTAAGTTTTGAGTGTATTGAAGTTTCCGAATAACTGAACTTGTTTTTTAACTTATTATAAAAAAACAAGTAGTGATCTATATAGCAATTTGAACAAAACTTGTTAAGAAAGGAAACAGTTTCATTTGTAAAGTTCAAACTAATACTACTTTTAAACAATGAGGATTGCCAATTTCTCAACAAGCTTTGTGATAAATGCTTAGCCAGAGCCAGCATTTAAAATATCTGTCAGGAACCCCCCCCCAACCCTGACCTTGGTTTCGTACTTTGGCATTCCTCAGAGAGGTACCAAAGCATGAAACCATGGTCAGGAGTTTGGGGGGTTTCTGACAGAGATATTTTAAATGCTGGCTCTGGCTAAGCATTTATCACAAAACTTGTTGAGGAATTGGCAATCCTCATTGCTTATAACTTACAAGCTTAAGAGAATAGGGTCATGTGATCTATGACTCTTATTTTGACTAAGACTACTTTTGTTTATTTGTGAAAATAAGCACAAATAATAACTTGTATATGAAAGAAAGAAATTTGTAAATTATATAGTCTTTACTAAAAACAATCCAAAATACATCAGTCTTTAATGAATTTTACTTTTTACAATAAAATATGATTTTCACAAAGCCTTTGATGCAGTTGTTGAAGCTATTTGATATTACCTGAGTAGCATATCTATAGTGATGGTTGATAACTTAATGAGTGCTGGTGACTATTTAATAGTATTTACTTATTGAATTTATTACTAATTTATTCACATATTTGTAGTGACAGCTTGATGTTATATTCATTGCAAGATATGTAATCTTTATTCATAGTTATAAGATCTGTACTACATTGGAATAAAGTCATCATGAATACAAGTATGGCAACTTTTATAACTTGTAATGTGTTCACAGTCTATTTTATACATCTCATCATTTATTTTTTTTTTCTTTTTTTTACTAATCCTATATTATGGATGACTTAATTATTAAATTTTCACACCCTAGTTAAGGTAAGTAAATAAAACAGCCTTTAAAAAGTTCACTGTAGTGTCGAGGCCTCTCTAACAGCTTCATGGGTAAACAGTGAAAGAGAAGGCATTATTTATGTAACTTGATGAATGTTGAATGGAAATGTCTTGACGAGTTTTTTTTTCCTTGTTTTATTCTTGTTAAGAATAATTAGATTCCCGTTTATTCATCAATGAAAGCTAAAGAGGCTTCTGATCTAGTGGCAAAAATAAAAATCATGTTTAATTGGAATTTGAAAAAAAAATTAAATTTCATGCAGTTCAGTTTTAAATTTCATGCTCTATTATGATTATAGCAGTTGAATATATTAACCATTACACTACTAGGCCTCTCCAGTTATCAATATAACTGATAGTTTATAAAAGTATTGATGCTAAGCATTGTCGATAAATAGTCCTAGTATGAGTAATTGGAAATCAAATTTCCAATTTTTATTTTGGGGTATTTTTTTTTAATTTTAATGCTCTTTTTAATATTTTATAATATTCTATCTTTCCATTACTTATCTATAATACTTTTTAGTTATATTAAAGATAAAAATATGTAAAATGAGATGCCTATCAGGTTTTTTATATGTATTTATAAACTTAGATGCTAATTAATTCTTATTTTTAGTATATGTCACAGCTTCGTGAATTACATTTCAAGAAAGATAAGGCTAGGTCTGATGCAACTTTGCGTTGGTCGCAAGAAGAAGAAATAAACTTTCAGCATATAGGCAGTCTTGCTCAGTTTCATAACGTAATGAGTTTAGACACCGTAAATGCTTTGGAAATGATTACTCATGAAATTAAATCTATTTTTAGTCATGATACTATGGTTGATCGCATCGCTTCTATGCTAAATTATTTCTTACTTCATTTAGTAAGTATCATTTTATTAAATTTTAAATAATTATAATATAAAAGGTTTAATAGGGTCTATTTATATATTTATTCAAAGAAATACAATATTCACATTTTAAGCATCATTATTTTGATTTATGCTTGAAGCATGTTGTCATCTCATCCTTTCACCAAACAAATTTCTGCTTAAATACAAAATGAGTCTTGCTATTTAAATTATACTGTGGAATGTGAAAATTATATATAATAATTAAGATGCCAATAAAATAGGATTATAATCATTGCTTAATATATTATATTAATATAGACTTATTTTGTGTTCTTAGCAATTTTAATTGCAAAATTCCGGTATAGAGATATGCTTTTAATGTTTTTAAATAGAAGTCATTTAACATTTAAAAATAGTGAAGTTGAGAAAATTGGAAGTTTTGTCCATCTAATTAAAGATAGTTATCCAAAAACTAATGTGGGAATTACTTTTTCCTTTCTTTTTTTTAACTTTTCTATGAATTTCAGTTTCAGAACACAATGTAAACAATGAGAGAAATCAGTGAATGACAAGAGGTAATACAAACTGGATATACCTGATATCTATGATTAGTTTTTCATTTTATTCGATTTTTTTGTTAGAGGATACCAAATTTGTATTGTTCTCTATTCAATGGCTTTTTTTTAAAATTGTTTTTCTATTCAAATGAGTGAGTTGAAAGTCTAAAATGTCCTAAGTTTTAAACCTAGGCCAAATAATTTTTACAGTCAAATAAGTCTAATACCAAATCAATTTATTATATATATTTTAATGACCACTTTTAAGCTTACCATACCTTTGTTAAATAAAACCAACTTCCTCTCCAGTTTTCATCCATTGACATTAGTAGTACCTTTTTTGCAATAATAGAAACACTAATATAAACAATAAATAAAATCATTTACTATCCATTGATTTTATATTCTGCATATATTATAGTTTCTGAAGTTATTTGCTATTTGTTAATCAATTTGCTTACAATTTATAGTATGCATCTAATTATTTATATAATTATTATATATCTAATATATGTTGCCTAAATAAACTTTAAACAATGATAAATATATTTGCAAGATGTTTACATTTAGTGATAGCCCATTTTCTTCAGATTGGTTATATACTAATTAGTAGTTATTCAACTTTATATTTCTAATTGTATCCACTGACCACTTGATTAAAACTTGAATTGTGCTTAAGTTTTCATTTCTAATTTTTACACTGTGTTTAATAGACATTTTTGATTTCCTTATGTGGTTTAAATAGTGATACTGTTAATCTTAAGATGTAAAGATTCATGGATTGAAATTCACTATTTATTTCCAGTATGTGAACATCATATACATGACTTACCTACAAATGAAATAACTTTTAAAGCAAAAATAGGAAGAGATGAAAAAAATTAAAAGATAGAGATTATCATCCATCTATATAGTATAAATATTTTTAACATATAATAACAACATTTCATTCTTTTTATACTTTAAAGCAAAATATATTTATTTGTTCTTTACAGTTTTGACTGTTCCTTCGTCAGATCTTATTCACTATTTTCTCCACACAAAAAAAAGTAGAGAATAAGATCTGACGAAGACTGCTAGGAACAGTCGAAACTGTAAAGAATAAATGAATATATTTTGCTTTAAAGTGTAAGAAGAGTAAAATGTTATTATATGTTATATAAAAAAGGAAAGAGGAAGAGAAAGTATTGAAGATTATATTAAAATATTTTTAAGCTTTAATAAATTTAGAATCCCTATACATGTTGACCTAGTTTAAATTTTATAATCATGGCAATCATTTCAAGATATGGCTCTTTCATCAGATGCATACTAATAGTTCTCTCCTGAGTGATATATTAGTCTTAAAACTGATATCAAGTTTTTAAACAACTGGATGAATATGTGTATGTAATCAGGATGTGGATAAAATAACAGTAACACTTGCCATATTAACATTATAATTCTGACATTTTATGAATATGACAGTGGAAATACATATGTATGTGTATTTATTAGTTACTCTTTTAATATAGTTGATTCCAGCATCTCAATATTTAGAGTTACATAATAATTTTCAGTGAGTTCTTTAAATCATTTATGTGTTTAGAATTTGTATACCAACATAATATTTTCTTTTACATATTGAAAGGATGACACAATATATCTGACAGGTTTGTCCCGTGTTTTACAAATTCTTTAAAAAGAAATATTAGAACTGCCTGAGATTAAATGGGTTTAATTTATTAGTTAGTGTATGATTATTAGCAACTGTTGAAGTATTTAATGTTTCAAGATTCAAACCTTCCAGAACCAACTGTTTTCTAAAAAGACGATTATAAATTTTATGCTTATCAAACAAATAATCCCACTCTTTGGAGCATCCAAGAGAATTTATTATTTGTTTGATAAGCATAAAATTTATAATCAAGTTATCATCTTAAAACTATAATGAGAAGTGATGATTTCATGACAATAACTGAACTGCGGATGACTGGAAATATATCTTATGATCATACAATCAATGTTTTCTGTTTCCACAGTACCTAAATGGTTGTTGTTTTTGTTCATAAAAAAAAAAAAAGGGACTGTCAACTTGATAGGAATGCCCTATTACTGCATATATATATAAAAGTTGTAGAAAGTAATCTTGATACCGATCAAATTTCTATTAGCATAGTGTTGAGCCATCATTAGCATAAAAAATTATATATACTGAATGTTACACTGAAATACTTATGGAGCAAGCCAATTTAAAATGATTTCAGTAGGTTTGGTGTTTTACTTTCGAATAGTTGACCTATAGTCTGTTCAATTTATTCATTATTTGTCTATAAATAGGTATCATTTAGTTGAAGGTTAAATTAAGATTGAAATCCGGTTAAACTAATTTTACATAGCATCTGGTCATGGTAGTTTGTATCAGTGTTTAGATCAAGGCTATGAATTTTATAAAATACTGTACTATTTACAGTAATTCAAATTGTGTGTCTGTAGATCCATGACTAGTAGACTAATAAATTTCTTTTAGCAACTGTAAATACTACCTCTTCCGAATTTTAAATGATTTATGATCCAAAGCCTAGTCCATTAAAATATAAAACAATAAAGTATTAATAATGAAAATAAATATTACTCATAATCAATGTAAAATGCAGAAGTATTTTCAGTTATTTTCATAACTGTTTTCAACTGGAAACTTTAAATTTAAAAGGTACCAATTAAAAACGGTTATGCAAATAATTAAAAATACTTTTGCATTTTACAATGGTTATGAGTAATATTTATTATCATGGTTAATACTTTTTGTTTTTTTATTTTTACAGTAAGCAATCTATAACATATATTTTATTTGATATATATATAGGGACTTGAACTCGAACTTTCAAGCTCCCTACATCTATCTAAACTGTCTTATGCCACTGATGCACATGACCATATACAGGTGAAATAGATTAATGATCTCCAATATACATATTTTGTGCTGACCCAGCACTCATCAGTTGGTCCGGATCACCATTTTCCACACATATATAAAATCAGTGCTTAATTTATATGAAGATAGCAAATCTTTGAACTTTTATGGACAAGTTTTAATCTTCTCCAACTCATCACCCATCCATTTCATTGAAAATCTGAGGATGGAATATTCAAAGTCCTTGGTTGATGCCAATATTATTGTCATATCCATGTAGACCTTAAGTCAATCTAAGCCTTTACACATAGGACCTTAATAAGTCCATTTAATTATACAGAAGAGGCATGAGCTTGTCCATTAAAGTTTAAAGATGTGCTGTCTTCATATAAACTGAGCACTGATTGTATATATGTGTGGGAGATGGTGATCTGGACCAACTGATGAGGGCTGGTTCAGCACAAAATACATATATTGGGGATCATTTATCTTTTTCACATGTATGTGGTCATGTGTATCAGTTGTATAGGATAGATCGGATAGATGTAGGGAGCTTGAAAGATCGAGTTCAAATGCCTTGTAATAAGCTTAAGTTTAGTATAGGTAATATACGTATATTCAAATATTATATAAATAATACAAATAAAATGTCCCATTAATTAAAAACTATTGTAATAACGATAAAAATAATAAATATAAGGATATTAGCAGTTGAGGGGGGTTAAGGAATGATCCAAAAGTATTTCTGCGGATTGAAAGACTGTATATAATAGTTAATTACTGTTATATTTCTTATTTGTATAGTTATATAACTTACAAGCTTAAGAGATAGGGTCATGTGATCTATGAATTGATCTATGACTTTTATTTTGACTATTTATAGTCTTTTTAACAATTTATACTTAAACAAACACAATATTCAACACCTTCCGTGGTGGAATTTTTCTCTATTTTCTCATGAGGAATATGGAATAACACACGCAGGGCTGTAGAGTTAACTACTATATTAAAATAGTTTGGTGGGTCCTTGCCTCTTAATTGGGCATAATAGGAACACACACCCAAATATAATCCTCTCCTGGGATTTTAACTAATGAAATACACTAAATACTATATAAAGTACTGATCGTCCTAACTATGAGAAGCGATCACTTGGGTATAAACATACCCGAATACTAGATTTATCTATTTCCCTCATGGAAAACAAAGCTTTTGGGGAGATTATTTTCTATCCCACAAAATAGATACATTACAATTATTACTTAGGCGCATATTAAGCCTATACCGATGCTATATCGGGGCAAGACAAGCAAATACACTAATTACACTAAATTTATGTTCCGGGGTATACTTAGATCAACGTCTGATATCAATGGATATCACAGAATGCAACAATAATTTTAACTTTTGCCAAAGAAATATTCAACAAATAATAGGAAGTATAGTATTTTAAACTAAACCAAGTGAATGCATTAATAAAAAAAATAATTGGGAATAAGTTCCTTAATTAACATAGTATAAATTTGTTTCATACTTTAAATAAGTAATATTTTGTATAGCACTTCTCTTTAATTACTTCTGATAATTTTAACTAGATATTTTACCTATTAAGTATCTAAATTTTTCCTCTTCCACGCATCTAACATCTAAATTGATACTCATAATTACATATCATAAGTAAACACATTTTATAAAAAAAAAAAATAATATTTTTTTTCATGTCAAATATAAATTTAACCTAGAATAATTACATAAAAACATACCTTTATGATTACAAGGTCATTTAAATATTGCTTGAATATATATCCTTTAACCTGCTGATATAAAAAAAAAAATACACATAATTTTACAAATTAGTAAAAAAAAAAAAATCATTACTTAACAAGTGCTTATAATATCACTAAAAAAAAAAATGTTTTCCGTTGGGCACTTTATCCAGATGAAGAACTTGATTCATTCGTAGTTCACGAAGCAAATTTAAAACAAGAAACACATTTTATTATTTCATTTATAAAAAGTTGCCTCCATTCTGGTGCACTTAATAGTAGGCAAAACAAAACAGAGCAGCGTGGATTTTAATTCTTCCTTGAATTAAATGCTATAATTTTGGGATCCAAGAAAACAATACAGATTTTAACATTACGAATATTTGACGATAAACGATCACATATACAATTCTTTTCTTTTTATGATTGGCGATACGTATCATTTTTAGCTAGCTGGCTTATGAATAAAAGAATGCGCGAATTTTTCCAAAATATTATTTTTATTGACTGCAGCTGACTTACGTGGATATAAAGTTTTATGACTCCAAATGGATGTATAATATAACATATTATATTATAGTTATAATTAAGTCATTAATGTTTGTAGTTTTTATTCCTACTCTAGGAATTATAATTTTTCTTTAATAATGAATTCTCCGTAAATGCACACATACAAATTTTCCGATATTTGCCTTGAGAAAATTTATATTTCTTTTTAAAAAATATATGCAGGTGCATAAGTAAATATCATTTATTATTTATATTATTTCTAGATAATTTTCAGTGAATAAAACAGATTTTAACGTGGGGAACTTGCATTATTTTCTAAAGCAGACAATTTCTGTTAGAAAGAGCGCGAAACTTTTTGGTTAACTTTCCTTGGCTTTTATAATATGTCTTTTAATTATAATTTTTCTTTTATACCATGAAAAGATTATTAAATAAGGTAAAGTTAACAAATAATTAATTATTTCTTGGAAATTACTTATATTGCTTAGTTTAACTATAATGATATTTTCCGTGATCTCTGTAGTCGATACGGTAATCTCGAACTTTAGCATAAGATAGCACATTTTGAGTATAAAAAGCTTTATAATAGGTAGATAGCAACAGAAGCTTATGGATGTCCTATCAAAATATTTTAGCTAGACATGATTTTGTTAAAATGTTACTTGAATTATATTTATTTCTGCAATAAAAAATATAAAAATTTGTTACCGAATTTCAGCACTGCTTCCTCTTGTAAAACTTATGTCAGACTAGATTTTCTACAAAATTTCCCGGTCTTCTTTTAGCGACCTCTGACAGAAAAATAATTATTTAATTATACATAAACAAAGGAAAGGAAAAAAAAAACTTATTACAGTTATATATTTCTGTATGATTTAAATGGATTACAAGGTAATTTGACAAATAATGAAAAATAATAAATATCTTTAACTAATAATGCTTATTAGTGATGTATAATTCTGTATACATTATTATCTAAATAATTAAAAAAAAATTATCAGAAGTTACTGTGCTTTATGATAAGACACTCATCTACTCTCCCCTCTACCCATCCAAAATCAATTACTGTTTATGAGATGTGCTTTTATACTATATTAAATTGCTCTTATGGTTAACATATTTTAACTAAATTATTTATGCTCTTCTTCAAAATGACATTGGATTACCAAATTTATTAGTTATTTGCTTAAAATACGTTAAAGTGAGTAAATAGCATACTTTATTAATCACTTAATATTATTATTATTTTACTTTTTATTTCCTAGAAAAGGATTGCATTGTTTTCCTGTAGGAAATAATGCTAAACAAACCAAGTGTGAATAACACTAGGTTACAATATATATATATATAAAGAGAAAGAGAGAACATCAATGGGTACTTGATATTGTTCATCTCAAATTGAATCACAAAGGCTTAAAGTATAGTGAAATATTTCTCTTCTGCCTATTTTTTAATCAATATTATATTTTATATACATATACTATAATTTATATATAATATTTGTAATTTTATTTCTGATTTAATTTTAATAAACTGGGTTTTTTTTTTAGTATTCACGTATACATTATTTCAAGTTTTAATATAAAATGAACAATATCATTTAAAAATTAACTAAATCAAAATTTTATTTATTTATATGCAGACATACAACTCATAAATATAATTTATAAATATTCCATATGAATAAATTGATTTTATTTTAGAGTATAGAAAAGTGCTTTAAATTATTCTTAACATTATGCATACACATATAAGGATATTATAAAGGACTGCAGATTGCATGTTCATGATATTATCAAAAAACCTAAAACTAATTCTAGAAATGCATCTGTATTTTATAAACATGAAAAGAAATATGGACATGGTTTTGTTCCAGGTACTGTTGAAGAAATTTATGATGAAAGAAATGGCAGAGGAAAAAGAAAGATGAAAGTGGCTTAGTTTATTGTGCAAAATGAACACATGATAAATTACAGCCAATAATGTTCAAATAAGCAATAAATGTTTTTTTTTAATTATAAAATATTGTTTTAATCATAATCATAGATATACATAAAAATATTGTTTTGTTTTTCGATAACCATGATTCTGATGTTAAAATTTTATAAGTATACTTAATTTTTAAATTAGTTTTATACTTTATTCTCTTACATTATTTACAGTAATGACAAAGGTTCAATCTATTATATATATATATATATTGTGCCATTACAATTTAGTCATTAGCTAAATTTATAGTAATGTGTATGTAAGAAAATGTAAAACAAAAATCATCATCACATTTTTATCTAAAAAGTAAGCTGTAGGGCACCCAAGTTTAAACCCTACAAGATCAAGTTCTAAATGCTTTAGATAGAAAGAGAGTGGGTCAACAATTATATTCTTTATTTGTTTGTGTGTTGATAGAAAGGTAATACACACATTTAAACTATTCAGTATTTAAATTTTTCTGTTAAAAAGCAAAGTTATAACGCATATGTATAGGCAGTGTGTGTTATAAAAGCTATTTAGTTAGCCACTTTTAAATTTCAGATATTAAACTTTCTTTAAAACTAACCTATGCTTGATCAATTTTAATATCTTATTCTATACTTCTATTTTTGCTTTTCTATAATTGTAATTGGGATTTAAAAGCTAAGGATTTAATTTTAAATATTAGGGTTATAATTTCTAAACTAGCATTCATATTATTTTGATGGACAGTTTATGAATGATTTGAAATGATAAAGTATGTGGGTACATTACATACAGAAATTTACATTTATTATATATTGAAAGGAAGAAGGGTTAAATATGTCAAATTATGTTTTTTTTTTTTACAATTTTGTGTTAAGGGAGAAAATCTGTTGAATCAGATATATATTTTTCTAGCAATTTTGTTTTTATAAGTGATTGTTTGTCATTATGGAGTTTAAGCTTGGTGAGAACTCTAATTTTGAAATTGTCTCATCTTGAGATCAAAAGAAAGAAGCTCAAATTTGAAATGTTACAGGGGTGTAAAAAAAAAAGGGGGGGGGTAAGTCTATTTTTTTCCTTCAAAACAAAAGTTTGTCTGAAAACCAGGTGTGTGATTTTTTTTTAATGTTCCTAAAAAAGATTGCACTTTCCAGCTAAAAACGAATTGGTCAAAAATAGCAAGTCACACTATCATTCTAATTGGGTGAGTTGACTCAAAAATCGGATATAAAAGCAGTCTGGAAAATCGGTTGAATGATTATTATTATAACATTTGTGATAGAGACCTTTTTTAAAAATTATTGAAACTAAAGCAGACAAACATTTTTAATTCTGCTAGATAACCTTTTTTTTTTTTTTAAATCATTTTTTTTATATCAAGTTTTGAATGTTGAACATATAAGGATGGCGGGGTAAGAAAAATTAATATATGTCTCGTCTGTTGACCAGACCATCCAACTAGCACATCATATAGGAAAGAAAAGATGTCTTGTCTGAAAAATAATATTCTACACCTTTCAACTGACCGAGAGAAATCAGATGTTTTTAAATAGAAATAAGAAAGCATTCACCCGCATTTGAAGGCGATCAGAAAAAAAAGTAATCTACTGATAAATATTAAATCATCAAGTCCAATTAATTGTTCCAGTAACTGAGTTTAAATCCATGCAAAATTATAAATGTGAAAACAACAGCTATACTTCACCCACCAAAAGAATCATGCTTGACAGGGAGAGAAGAAAAGTTAATATAATGATTTCTAAATTGTCCACTAAAGCAAATAACCTCAATAGAATCATCATCATCAAATAATTATACACCTCAAGAAAAAGATTGTTCCAAAGAAAAACGGAAATGGTAGATGCAAAATATAGACATTGAACAAGATAAATTTGACTCATTGGAAGTCGCTACAAGGAACTGGTAGTATAAATTTTTTTATATATTTTCTTTATAATATCAGAGACTTAGTAAAACTTTAGCAACAGAGTGGTATAATTTTGTTTAAAGAACTTTTAAAACAACCAAGATCAATTGAAACCAAGAATTTCGTAATAACGATTTTATCTGTACTAAAATTATGATTGTTTATTGATTTACAGTTATGAAATATTATTAATATGTATAATGATTTTTTTTGTGTATTATTATTTTGGTTTTTACGGAGATAAAAACACACACATACATAATAATACTTTACCTGTGTATAATTGCAAGTGAATGTGAAGGAATAAGCAGTATTAAAATATTAAATTATTTGTCTTAAGAAAGTATAGGTTTCAGAGTGTAGAAGGGAGGGGGAGAAAAATGATTTAAAACTTGCTCTTTCCAATTCTACTAACATTTTTTTTTAACATTCTGCTTACATATTAGATTATAAGGTATGTGTGCTAATGAGTGAATATTTTTTTTTATGAAATACTTTTCTTGTGGATGGAACATTTTAACAAATCGGTTACCCAATTTAATACCATATACATTTGACGGGAAAGGGGGAAGAACTTGAAATTAATCTGAAGATTGCAATATAATCAATTATTATTGTTATTATTATTCATATCAATTTTCATGTTTATCTATAAATTTTCATGTAGATATTAGTAATGCATTAATAAATGTTAATTTGTTTTATTAAACGAGGCGTATATATTTCATTAAGAGTAGTCTTTATTAAGTGTGATTATTCATCATCAAGGTGAATATTAGCTATTTAAGTTCCAATTAGATATACTAAAATTAAGCAATAATTATGAATTTATTTATAAAAATTAGGTTTTATGATTAGGCTTAGTCCTAAAGCTGTGGTCGAAACCATTGTCATTATCGTTAGCATTATCATCATCATCATCACGTTTTAATTAAGGAGCTGTTTAAATGTTTAAAGGCCATAAATAAATATTGATTTCATAGTATTTAGTGATTTCTGAATAATTATCATAACCACCATCCCATCATCTATTTCATGCAAGGATGAGTGAATTGCTATCCTAAATTAATCATATAATCCGAGCTAGTAAAACTTATAAAAAAGTATTGAAACACATTTATTATGTTAAGGTCTGGGAAATGATTTATGTCTAATGAATTTTATATACTCCACTTTGGTTTAAAGATGTTTTATGATTACCTAAATATTAGTGCATATAGTGATATGGCTCTAAAAGCAAAATCTCCCATTTTTATTAGAAATAAAGTACCAAAAGGGGATTTAAACCCAGTACATGTGAAAAGGTTATTAGATATAACTTTGTCTAGATTCAGATAATCTAGTGGCGCCCTGCTAGACCATATTCACTTGGTATTTGTTTAAATATGCACTTGACATCAAACCAAGAAATGAAAGTGGATAAAATCTACTGTCTGTATACCTGAGAAGATATTTTATTGAGTTACTAGTGTACTCACCTCACTTGATTTCCATATACCTGAGTTATAATAGTTGTTATTAATAATTTGTTTATAATTATTGATATTGTGATATCTTGGGAAATCTAATTATAGAAATATGTTTAATTTATTCCTACTCATCATTTTAATATTAATGACCTTATGGCTATATAGCTACTATCCAGGAGTATGTTTCATTTAATCCAATGACCCTTAATATGATTGATAACTCCGTCTGATCTTTTGTTTAATAGCTTATGCTCAGCAAGTTACAATGTTTAATTCTTTTTTCTTTGATATAAAATAAAAGCTACAATTCTTTTTTGTTTATTAAACGAAATAATATTTTATTTAATATCTTTTGATCAAATCACCTTAAATAGTTACAGTGGATCTATATTATAATCCTTTTGATCATTTTATTTATGTTACAATGACAATATATTTGAGATAAGCATTTTGATGTTTTCATATATTTTTGGCTACAATGCCTTTGGACTCAGGTAAAAATATTTATAATGGTAATATTTTATCTTAATATCTTTCCGATCGAAATTTAAGTTACAATATATATAGTATACATATGTAATCGTAATGCAAACTATATATATTTAAAAAGAGAGGGGGAAAAAAAACCTAGTTGATAAATATGAATATATATACAAGATATACATACATGTATATAAAACATTTATTTTAGGTAGGGCCTAAGAAGAAAAATCTCAAAGTTCGAGATGTAACAACCTATGAGTTTAATCCTCAGGAAATAGTAACAATCATTTGTAAAATATACTTGAATCTTGGTGATAGTAAAGAATTTTGTCTAGCTGTTTCTCGTGATGGACGTTCTTATTCACCTCAACTTTTTGTCCAGGCAGAAGAGGTGCTGAAGAAAATTGGACAACACAGTCTTTTGATAGAACTAGAAGAATTAGCAAGCAAAATTCAGGTATAATATTTTTTATATAAAATTTATGAATATATTTTAGATGTTCGACACGATGTATGTATGTGTGTAGTAAAGAGAATTCTGCAAGCTTCTGTAGTTTTTTTTAAATACCACTGCTACATTAATAAAGTAGAGATTTTAGCTGTTAAATTTTGTGTGTGTACTTAAATGTATGTTCACGAATGTAAGTGGTCATATAGATAACTATAATTATGTTATGCAATCATAATAAGAGTGATAAAATAAAGATATTGACTGTTAAATTTTTTATGTGTGTGTGTTTGAATATGTATTCATTAACATATATAGTTTGTCTTCCTATTGTTTATATGTATAGACAATAACAATCTTTGACCTCCTGACAAACAGCTAAAGGTTGTTAGATTGATAATACAGGATTGGCTTGTAGGTATTCAGTTTTTATTCAGAAATTATGTTCTTTTATTATTGTTATTATTGGGTGGTTTATATTAACATTGACTCCTAGGTATCATACGAATAGCATTTCTTGGGTATAAACTATTATCTTCTTGACTTTCAAGGCTGCTCAAAGCCATGTTGTAATTTTGATGTTGAAATCAATTTGAATCATGGTTGATTATGTTCTTTCACCAGCCAATTTTTGAGCATTAAACATTTCTCTAATGAATTAGATCTTCTAGGATATGAGCTGAACAAGAGAAATCTCACTCTACTTGTTTGAAGTATGCATTCAGGTCTGATCCATGTATTAATTTTTCTTGTCAATTGTGAAATTTTCAAAAGTATTCACTAACATCACAGTTTAAAAGCATCAGCATTTCTCTCTTTCATTGATCAACTTTCACATCCATAAAGAATTACAGAAAACATCTTAGTCTGATTTTCATTTTTAAAAATATTTCTTTATGTCTAAAGATATTTTTTCAGAGTTTTTCATTGCAAAGTGCTAAGTGGCATTGAATCTATTGACTACTGGAATCTTTATTGTTTTGAGTGAGCTTAAGGAGACAAACTGTCAACAATATCTTCACTTTCATTGTTAATATTGAAGTCTGTTCCTGATGAGGTCACCTTTTTCTTTATGTTTAGCTGTAATTCCATCTTCTAACTAATAATAAAAAAAAGGTGCATATGACTAAACCAAAATCTTTGACAAATATTAGAAGACTTAAAACTTGCTTTATATGGAAAAATTAACATGTTAATTTAATTGGAATTAAAATGGATTAATTTTCACAAAAGTTAGACCTAATGTAGGACTATTTTAGGTTAATAATGTCATTATTCATGAGTACTTTCTTTTATCATAGCAATCACATCAAAGTCTTTTTTTAAACAAATATACCTCGTTTTAGTGTATAAACAATAATATTTTGGGAGTTTTACTTTGAAATCTATTTGTGATTATAAAAGTATTTTTAATGCTGGGGCAAAATTGATAGCTTTGCTTAACATATAAACATTTATTAGATATAATATATATTTATAAGGATATTGCAGTAAATAAGTTTTTTGGTTATAAAAAACTGTCAAAAATCTGCATTGATGGTAATTATAAACTTTATATTCTTATATGGTTAGTACAGTAACAGAGAACAGACTCTTAGCTAAAGATATCTAAATTGAATCTCTACTCTATCGCATATTTGAATATCACAATGACCCTAATTTTGTTTAATTTTATTCTAATTTAAAACTATTGACTCTTTGATGGCTACTTATAAAGAAGGTCAGCAATGTAATAACCCATAAATCGCTGAATGGCTCACAACAACTAGGAATGACCTGCTAAACGTTTGTTTTTGAAATATAATAATTAAAATTTTAAAAACGCAAATTATGTTAAATATATTTTTGTGTTTTTATTGTTATTTTGTGCAGTTATATTTTGTTCTTGCATGGTGGATTATTTGTTTCCTTTGTGCAAGATATAATAACGGAATGTGGTAGTGTAGTACGTCCATTATGATGACCGAAAATTAAATTGCTGTTAGTAATTTTAAATAGTGTTGTTATTTAATTAATATTTATTTTTAACTATGTTGAGACCAGAGCAAAAAAAATTATGTATTATCAAGCCAAATGGTTTTAAAAGCATGAAGTAGTGGTTTATGTTTGGAAGGTGTAACAAATTGAAATTATAATAATGTGTATTTCAATGACAAAATCTATCATGGAAGAAAAACTAACCATCTATAAAACAGTAACTCATAAATAAATCATTTCTATAAAATGTTTAGCACTGAGAAATATATAGCATTGAGAATATATAATAATTTTTATGAGTTAATAAACTTTGAATAGCATACTAGAAGAAAAATTTACAAATCAGAATTTCTAGAAACATTTTAGCAACTTTATGTCCATTGCTCATCCACCAATCCGATAAAAAAAATAGAATTTTTTCTAACCTCCGCATTATTATAGAGATTGTAAACCGATCATTGCTAGTCAAAGCAGTGAGTTGTTATATTAGTGGCTTTTATTATTATATATTCTCAGTACTTCATATTTAATTGACATTGTTTATTTGTGGGATTATTAAAATTATTAGAATTTATATCTTAAATGTTATCTGAAACTGTAAGTTAGTTTAAGATTTTACACAGATTACTGCTAATATGTCTGACTAAACAAATAGTGTTGATATTAAACGGAATTTATTTGCAAATATGTTCAAATGATTCTATTAAAGTCTGACTTTTAAATTATTTTTATGGTATATTATATATTACCAAAAGAGAACATTGCAAAAATGCATAAATTAGAACCAGCACCCAAATAAACATGATCTTCAAATAGATTGGTAAACATACAAATTGCAAAATTTGGTCTATTGTGGGAAAAAGTTATCTACATATAATAAAATAATGACTGTCAGTTTGTCAGAAATGTTTTCCCGTTATTAAACATTATGTATCTAATATATGAATACTCACAACGCTATTAACTTTAGTACTATCGTAATGACTGTGGTTTTTTTTTAATTGCTTTTGTTTATTGCACAGATTTTATTCGGAAAATTGATAATTACCCCCATTGATGTTAATGGTTTTTTTTACTGTTTATTTATGTTTATATGAATAGTTCTAATAATATTATAATTAGCTCTTTTCATTATTATTTTTAGATATTAGCTATTCAGCAACAGCAGGATGATGAAGCTTTAGCCGATGCTCCGGAAGAGTTTTTAGATCCTATTATGTCTACAATCATGAAAGATCCAGTGATTTTGCCTAGCTCTAGAATAACCATAGATCGATCAACAATAGCAAGGCATTTGTTAAGGTATGAAATTTTTATTTGTTGAATTTTTTTAATAATTACTGTAATTCCATTGTCTCCATGGTTTTCACATATGCATTTTCAGTTTTCATGATTAAACAAAATGTTTTAATTTACAGTGAGTGTATATGCAGCTTACATCATACTTATATATTAAAAATAATAAATAATCTGTAAATTCATATGTTAATGTGTGAAACAAAATAAATGGACTATACAATATTAACAGATGAGCATGACCAAGTATGCTTTTGGTCCATTACAGCAAAGATTTATGGCAGCCAAGTATTAAGAAATGAAAAAAACCATTAATTAACTACTAAAAATCTAGCATGTTCACTTATATGCTACTATAAATCTCTGATTCAATATGTTATTAGAATTAGCAATCTATCAGGTTTTATTCCCACTCCCTTCCCTAATCATTTGATTCATTATGGACATTGATAATATCCTGAGGACAGCAGTCAGCCTAGATTCTGTTTCATGACAAAAGAAAACAAAATTAAGTTGAGGATTAGATTTAGACTTTTTATATTGGCACACATGTAGCCAAGACATACAGATAAATTAGCCTTAGTCTCACCATACGATTTACTTCTCTATTTTTAAATAAGCAATATGAAATATAACAATAATCGATGCATCTTAGGAAATGTGTTGTATTCTTTTGTTGTGAGAGATCTAATTGTTCAGCCATCTACTATGGTAAAACTAAGGTTAGTTTATTGATGCATCTTAGGTAATATGTTTGTTTTTAAAAAAATCTAATTCTAATCTTGTTTATGTTTTCTTTTGGTATGAGAAAGAATCTGAGTATGATTGATAGCTTCAGAAAATTAGAATTGTTTATAGTGAATCAACAGATAAAAATAAAAAAAAATTAAGGAAGCATGGTACATTGCTTACTCTAATAACATTGGATTGGAAGTTTGCTAACTGGAATGCATCTGAGCATATTCTGGATTTGTAAGTTATTAATTAATAGTTTTCTTTTCATAACAGTTGGTTGCAATGAATTTGGTGTATTGCTCTGAAGGTACTTGATCTGATAATATCTCTTAATTTATTTACTCTGTTTTATATATTGGCATGCATAGTGTCTGTACGTGCACTATTTTCGAATTACCCTATCTATGCCATGCCTTAGAACTAGATATTATGTACATGATAGTCTATTATATAAGAAATTTGTACTCAATAACACTAATACAAAACAGTCATTTAGTGAGATTTCATAATCAAAATCGCAAATATTGTAGCGTAATCTTGGGAAAACATTAAATTTCTAACTGGTTTTTAAATTTTTATTGAAAATATTATATGATTGTTTGGGGGTTTTTTCCCAATAAAAATGAAAATTAATAAAGAAGTAAATGGATTCTACATTAAATTTCAGTCTTGAAGGTTTTATATGTTGGGGTGATTTTTTTTTTTGTAAAAAAAAGAAAACTAATGAACAATGTTCAGAATATGCATCACATTTCAAAAAAAGTCACAGAGTTTATCCTTGCATTTTCATACAAAACTATTAAATTTTGCAAAATAGAAACATTAACGTGATTTATAATTCATGGCGCAGATTTTTATATGATTGTGACAGATATCATCCAACTCTGAAGACACGTGCTGTTTCTTTCATGTGGTTGCTAAAATATTCTCCAGATTTGAACCCTTGTTCTGGAAATGGCAGTTTAATGCAGTAATCACTACATCCTAAAGATTTTCTGCAACAAATTTACATCAACAAAATAGCCATATATGTCTTGCTGCTTGCATTTAACACATACTTTTAAGAATTATAATTTACTCCAAAAACCATCTCTTATAAATCCTGAGTAATCAATGGGCACTAGATGTTTAGTATTATTATATCCACTTCCACAAATTTATTTCTGATTTATAGCCTTCTTTAATAAAATCTGAATCTCTCTAAAGGCTGTATTTCAGAAACTGTTCTGTGGATGTGGACAATAGCATAAGCCTCTAGTGTTTATTGTTTGCTCAAGTTTATAAAAGATGACTGGAGCAGAATTATTAGAGTGAAATACTGCTCCTAAAAACCCAAAATTATTTTCGAAAAAAAAAATCTATATCTTTTAAAGTACAGGGTCACCTCAAATTATAATAGTTTTTGGTGTGTCTACACATTTATCATTTTCAAATGCTTTATTAATTTTATAGACATATATATAATAGAATGAGTTTATGCAGACCAGAATTTTTTTAGAGTTATTGCTCTTAACCAGAAAATTAGTCTGATGAACTGTTTGTCATTAGTATCTTGTATCTCTTGATTTCCTATACTTATATATATGATACTAGAGCAAAGGAATAGAAGTATGATTACTAATATCTTGTGCTTCTTTGATATATATTTGTATATTATTAAGAAATCAGTTAATGTAGAATTTCGTGTATATAGATATATGCACACATACAAAAGTTGTTTTCAAATAAAATTTAATAGAGTTCTGAAATTGGCAGAGTAAACATCAAGTTGACACACTGTCATCATTGATTTAAAAATAGAAATTAAGAGGTGGGTAGAAATTGCTTTTTATAGACACCAGGAAGTGAAAAATTGAGCCAAGTCAAATAACGATCACACATAGTCAGGCTTGATAAATAAATATAAGAAAAATATCTTGATTATTTATAGAACTCAGCAATTCCATAATTGGTGTTTTAATTTTATATGTATATGACGTGTGTGTGTGTGTGTGTGTCTAGATGTAATTATGTGGATACATATATTATTTATTTATTCACTTTACATAATCCTATATAATAGTAGATAACAAATATAGTATTTACTTTTACTTGTAGTTACTTTTAGATCTTTTAATATGATAATATTAATTTTTTTTTGATTGTTTGTTTATTTATATACTAATATAATCTAAATCTTGTTTGTGACTCTATTTTTGCATTTTTTTAAATCTTATTTTATTCAGTACATATTTTTATATTTATTCAGTATTCCGTTCCTTTTTAAATAAACTGTGCATATAGAGATAAATATTTGAGTATTGGTTGGAATTTTCACATGCCCATAATCTGGTTTCTTGAATCTTAGTGACATTTTTCAAGTAAAATTTTCAGATAGTTGAGGATTTCCAAACAAGTTTAGGAATTGTTCAGATATCCAACTTATAACAAATCCTGATAGCAAACTAATTATTAGTCAGTATTTGGATATCTAACCATTCTTAGTTGGAAAATAAAGTAACAAAAAAAACTATAAATAACTTTATGAGCATGTTTACTCCTTCAGTACTGTTAAGCAATTGTAGGAGATGCTCTATAGAAGGTAATTAAAGATTGTGTGTGTGTGTATAAAAGATAAAGAAAAAAAATGCATTTGTGTGTATGTATGTCATCATCATCATCTACCATTATCAATCCACTGCAAGTTGAATGTCTCTCCAAGTTCAATTCATCTTCTCCGATCTTTAGCTTCTCTTCTCCACATCACCCCTGCATACTTTCTTATTTCATCCATTCATCTCATATATATCATCTCTTTCTGGGTCTTTTACAATCTCTTGGAATCCAGTTTAAGATTTCAATTGTCCATCTATTATCATTTCTTCTAGCAATATGTCCAGCCCAACTCCACTTCAATCTTTTAATTTTTTCAATGAGGTCAGTAACACCTGTTTGTTCTTTTACCCATATATTGTGTTTTCGATCTCTTCTTGTTACTCCCAACATGCATCTCTCCATATTTCTTTGTGTGGTCTGAAGTCTCTATATTGCTCTTCTGTTAAGTGTCCAAGTCTCAGATCCATAAGTAAGAACTGGTAAAACACATTTATTAAAAACCTTCCTTTTCAAACACATAGTCCAACCAAGTTTAATTCTATGATTAATTTCATCCATTATGTTTCCATCTGTATTAATAATCTGACCAAGGTATTTGTAGCTGATAACTTCTTATAATTCATCATAATCAATCTTTATTTTTTGCCTGATAATGCAGAATGAATGTTTGTATGTATGCATGTGTATTATAAGCACTGTAAGATTATATAAAAATGGCATTGGAAAATCGGTAGAAGAGTGTTATTGAATATTATGAATTAAATTTTTATTTATGCAACTTGTGAAAAATTTTATTTAAGAATGCTCTGTAAATTTGTTGGCAAGTTTCAACTTTTTAGATATGATATTTTTGAATCTATCATTAAAGGCACTTTTTTTTATTGAATTGGATGTATGAAACAACTGAGATTTCTAAAAAAAAGTTTATTTTGAATTAAATTTGAGCATGATATTTGTGGGATAGTTTTTTTGAAGAATTGAGTAAAAAGTAAGAGAGAGAGAGACTCCATTGAACCACTCCTATTTGAAATATTAACAAAGATATTGAAAAAAGATAATACCCCCATTTCATGCTGAGTCACCACTTTGCCATTAATGTATGGTAGGGTATTTAATAAATTGGACATTATTATAGATATAGCAGTTTAATATCATATATACAAACTTTAATAAAATATATCCATTAAACTTTCACAAAATAAAATGCAGAATTATTATATAAAAAAATTAAAATAATATTTTTTTTCACAAATATTTGAAAAATTGAATGAAAAGAGAACTTAGATGACCGACAAAATTTTCTGATCTTTTTTCAACGCTTCCAATTTCTTTTTTTACCTTCTGAGCATGAATCTATTAATGGTGGCATTAGCTAAGTTATACTACTACTAAGATGAGCTAAAACATAATAAGGTGGAAAAAATGTTATTAATGTTCATCTCTAGTAGATGGAGGGATGGAGAGAGCTTCATAAAAGATCATAATCTTTGAAATCTTTATATTCTATGCAAAATGTAATCTAGTCTCTAAGGATAAAAATATTAATTACAAATTTTTTATAATGGTTTGTTTGTCTGTCATTTTCAAGCATTATCAATTCACTGCAGAATGAAGAACTCTCCAAGTTCAATCTATTTTCTCTGATCTCTAGGCTCTCTTCACATCACTCCAGCATACTTCCTTATTTCATCCATCCATCTCACATGTGGTTTTTATCCAGGACTTTTACAAGCTCTTGGAATTCAGTTTAGGATTTTAACAGTCCATCTGTTATCATTTCTTCTAGCAGCCCAACTTCATTTCAGTCATTTAATTCTTTCAATGATGTTAGTAACACCTGTTTGATCTCTCATCCATGTATTTCACTGTCTATCCCTTCTTGTTATTCTAACATACATCTCTCCATACTTTGTACAGGGGTCTGAAATCTCTGTACTGCTCTTCTATTAAGGGTCCAAGTCTCAGATCTGTAAATAAGAATTGGTAACACACATTTATTAAAAACCTTCTTTCCAAATACATAGGCATATTTCCTTTTAATATTAAGCTATTTCTACCAAAACTACCCCAACCAAATTTAATTCTTTTTTCTATTATGTTTCCATCTATTGTAATAATCTGATCAAGATATTTGCAGTTGTTAACTTCTTCTAACTCATTATTATCAATTTTTATTTTCTTCTTTTAAGAAAATCCATTTAGTCTTTTTAACATTTACTTTTAATCCTACTTTCATCTGATAACTCTTGCAATATTTCCTGAAGCTCTGAGGCATTATGTGCAAAAACAACTACATCATCTGCAAAATCTAAATGATTTAAATAAACTCCATTTACTTTTACTTCATTAGCTTCCATTTTAATCCACTAAATACTTCTTGCAAAACTGCTGTAAAAAGTTTTGGAAATATGGAATCGCCCTTCTCAATGCTAATCTTTTTAGTATCATTATGTAATCGAATTGTTACTATTGCATTGTTATAAATATTCTTCAGAATATGGCAATATCCTGGATCTATACTTTGGAGTTCCAATGCTTTAATCACTGAAGAAATACTTATAGAGTCAAATGCCTTTTTATAATCTACAAATCCAAAGCATAATGGCAAATCATATTCATTGTTACTCTCTATAACTTCTTTCAATGCTTCGATTTAATCCATTGTACTAAACCCACTTTTAAATCCAGCTTGTTCATTTGGTTAGTTAAAATCCAAATTTTTCTCTAGATGAGTTATAATTATTTTGGTTAAAATTTTGTATAGAATTGATAAAAGACTGATAGATCTGTAATTTCTAATATCTTCTTTATCACCTTTTATATATATGTATATTAATACTGCAATCTTCCAATTATCTGATACATCTTTATTATTTAAACATTTCGAATATAATTTTGCCAAAATTATTTCCATTTCTTCATCTGCTTCTTTTAAGATGTCAATTATAATTCCATCATTACCTGGAGCTTTTCCCTTCTTCATAAATTTGATTGTATATCTCAACTTCTTCATTTAAAACCTTGGGAAATTTAGAAGATATTGTAATCATAGGAGATACTTTCTCTGTGTTTTTATTGCTATATAATTCTTGATAGAACTTTTCTATACATTTCAATATAAATCTTTATATATAGCCAAACTTTAACTAAAGAAGTGTGAAACTAACCCAGCAATTTAATACTATTCTAGTGTCTTTACATATAAACAATTGCATAAACTCTACACATTTGTATATATAACATTAGTTAATGCATTTAAGTGTTTCCTTTCAATAACTTTTCCGTATTGATTATATTATTAATACAAATAATGAAAGCACATGTATATTTTATATAATGCAACATTTTTTATATCATGTTTTCAAATTAGCTGATAATTTTGACTGTTCAATGGTCTTTTTCAGAGCTCTTTCAAATGTTTAAAAAAATGTTGTTTTTTAAAATATTAGAAGCTCCAAGGAAAACTTGAATATTTGAAATTGTCAGCTGTTTTGCAAGGGTGATATACAAAGTGTTACAATGTATAAAATGCATAAAAGAAGTGATTTCATTATTTATCAATCAATCAATCAATAGTATTCTGTCCAATAGGTAGGTCCAGAGAGTAGTCACAACATCAATTTATCCATTCTTTCATTCCATTTTCTTCCTTGCCATTTCTTCAATTCCACATATGTCTTCCTATCTCTTGTATCATCCAATAATGTCGATCTCTTCCATCCTTTCTTTTTATTTCCACTCACCATTTCCTCCAAAACATCTTTCATTAAACTATAAGTTCTTTTTAATATATGTCCAATCAGTTTCTCTTTCTCTCTCTCTGATATTCTCAATCAATCTTCTTTTTTCATTTACTCTTTTCAAAACTTCTTCATTTGTTATTTTATTCATCCAACTGATTTTTTCCATTCTTCTCCATGTCCACATCTTCCAATCGTTTCTTAATTTTATTACTCAGTGTCCATGTCTCACGACCATACATTAATACACTCCAAACTTAACATTTAATTAATCTCTTCCTTAATTCTCTTTCCAAAGGTCCACAAAATATCTTCTTTCTCTTCACAAATGTCTCTTTTGCCAATGCTATTCTTCTTTTAACTTCATCTTCACTTTTCCATCCTCACTCAATGAACTATCCAAATATCTAAATCCCTTCATCTGTTGAACCATGTTATCATTATTTACATTAGTAATAAATGCATTTATTAATATTGTATATATAATATTTAAATACAAATATATTGTATATACTGAATATAATGTAATACCGTCTAAATTATATTATATGTACGTTAATTTCCAGTTCACATAAGATTTGAAATGATTGTAAAATACTTATATCTTAAGTAGGATGTGTTTCTGAAATGAGAATAAAATTGCCTATAATGTGTTTAACATTATATGACTGTTTAAATACAATTTTAAGATGTATAACATGATGCTATTTATATATAAAATTCTGATATGGTGAACAGGTGTATAGACTCTAGCATATCTCATCAGGCTAGCTAAAACATATGATATGAGAGACATGTCTTTATATTAGAAAGTGATATTAAAGAATTTGCATTAGAGCCTGCTAAAATAAGCTCATTTATTATATACGTATGTACTCAGTTCTCTCTTCATGCATATATATAATAATTGAAAAAATAAAAATGAAAGAAAAAATTGAAATCGAGTAAAAATTGTGATTTTTTTTTTTTTAATCTTAGAATGATTTGCAGTTTTAAACATGATTAAATGATGAGTTAGTTATCAACATCTAGACTTGCTTGTTCATTTAAAAATAGAATAAGAAGCAGCATCTTATATTAATTACTGTGTTTTCTCCTCTTTTTTTTATTTATGTTAAGTCTTGAGATTATTTTATACTTATAGATTGCAGCTGAAAGAAGGACTGATAATAAAAGTGGTTCTTGAGATTTTTTTTTTTTTTTTAGGTCTTCATTTGTAATTTTAAAAATTTGTTTTATTCGAATGATGTGAGGGGAGGGGGTTTGAAGAGCAGGAAATGAGAGGAAGAAATAAATGTTATACGTGGAATGTATATGTAGGCATAAAAAAAAAATATGGGGGAGGACAAAATGAGTAAAAATAATAAAACGATTAACATTGTAGATAATTACATTTATACTCGGAAATTTTACAAAAAACTACTTGGGGCCCCCTTTTCTTCCGTTCATCCAAAAAAGTTTTTCTGATGATAAGAAATCAATGTTAAAAATAACAATATATGTTGGTTTCGATTCAATATTTTATTGTACTAAATTTCTGTATTTGAAAAAAAAATTAACTTTTACTAGAACTTTTTTATTTGATTAATTTTAATTATAACATATGTTTGTTATAGTATTTGTCCGAAGACAGGTAGATCGAGTGGGTAGTAAATTATTACTACGATCAGTCATTAATGTTTATCATTGTTGAAGGTAGTTAATCATTGCTTGCCATACTTTTCATAGTTTACATTTAGAAGAGTTTTCAATTTTAATGAGCCCTCATGTCATATCATTTATTAATAATTACTCTGGGCTGGCTATCAAAGTTTCTCATTCTTTGGCAAAGTTTCAAAAAATCATTCAAAATTTTTCATTATTAGTTTATCTCGTATTAAAATAATGGCCAATCTGGCAGCTGTGCGGTAGCTTGGGAGAGGGGCTAAACAAGCATATTTACCAAACTGCTTCTAGTGTTTATCTACATATATTTCCGATTACATACTCCATTATAAAGATGAAATTTGAAGAAGTGTTTATTTATCGTAAATATATCTGAGCATCTTATTTATGTTACAGGAGTGGTTTATGCTCCTATTTATTATACCTACAATCTGAGATTTAAATATACAATTTTTTTTGGAAACTAATGATTTATAAGCAAGCTTAATATTTTGATAGCAGATGCATAGCCAAAAATCCATCCATTTGTTAATTAATAAATAGGTTTCTAATTATTCTTAGCCAGAAGATAACATAAGAAAGGCCATAAAAATCTTTTGACTAATCTCTTTTCTTCTTCTGATTTTTTATAGAGAGATATTGAATAAACGTGAATAAACATATAACCTGTTGTGTGGTCTGTGTAAAAACTTTAATCTTCATTGTAGTATGATTAGATTTCATGAAATGTGATATTAATCACTATTATAGAAGCACATAATGTAACAGTTTTATCTTGGACCATTGAATCCCCTCTACCACCACCACTTTTCTCTATTAATTAGCAATTTTGAAAGATTTTTTGCTTACCAGTAATTACATTATCCCATCTATTCAGAAAAATACATTGAATTGTATACTTAAATTAATATACAATGTATATAATCTTACTTTGCATAGTTAATCAATTCCAGAAAGTCCAAGATAATAACAATTAAAAAGTGGGAATAATGAATGGAAACATAGAGTATAATAAAACTACATTAGGATTGAAAATGTGAAATGATGATAGCAAGAAAGAAAAAGTATGGACTTTACAAATTATGTTCTCTTATAATAAATGTGATATGAATTGAATCTTAAGGAATGAAGTAGTGATACCAATCTTCCATTTGGAAATAATATAATATGCACCGTTTTGAGTAAGATTTAGAAGGAAATGCAAGGTGCACAATTAGTAAATAAAGCTATAAAAAGAAAGGGAATAATAGTCATTATATTTAAGAAATATTAAAAGTAAATTTAAAATGTTTTTGTATCCATAAAAAAAAAAATAAACCATAATTATAAATTGTATAATGAGATATATGAATTCACTGATTTTAAAGAATTTCCTGTTAGCCTCTATCTTCCTTCATTTTATATATCCTACATTTTATCACATATCTTCTATATTTTTCAAAGCAAAGATATTCTAATCTCTATCCACATATCATCATTTTTTTATTATTATCTATTCATTGCAGAATGAAGATCTCATAAATTTAATCTATCCATGCATATTATATAATATATCTTCATATGCGTGTGTATATATATATTTTGTGATCCTTAAACTTTCTTCATTAACCTTAAGCACTAATTCTTTTTTTTTATTGTTATAAATATTTTCAGATTCAATATTAACAACATTTAAATAGCATATCAGGAATATTTATTTTTTACTATAATGTCACATACTTCCAAAACATTTTTTTTTTATTTTCTAACATGTTGATCTATGTCATTCTTTAAAGCTATATGATCTTTTATGCTAAAACACAAAAACATCATATAACTCTATTAGTTCATATTTAATTGATATGTACATTATGAACAGAAATCAATTTTTAATCACTCTTCTGTAGATCGGTCTATGTAAGTATGAGTAATCAATGATTACCAAATGGAATAGCCAACCAGATCTACAGAAGTTTTTGATTGTAAACTAGTTTTGTGGCATGGTCATCTGATGCTCAGTGATTACTCATGCTTACACAGATGGTTCTCGAATAGTATAGAATAAATAATATTTAGATTACCTTAATATGTTCATTCAACATTTTTTGCATGTTTCTACAAGTATTTATCAACTTGGCAGTGATTTAATTAATTTATTCAAACATTATTCTCATAAACCTGTTTTTACATTTGAACTGCAATCCAAATATCTTTTATTTAATCTTAATATTACTCATATAAATAACTCTTTTTTTATAACTCCATCTGCAATTCAGGCATTAATCTTCTATTTCTTTCCCAATCTTATTTGAGTTTGTCAATAATTTCTTATTTATTACATATTAAATAATATCCAGAAGAGCTATTGATACTGCTATTTCTTTTCATAATATTCAATTTTTTGCCATGATCATGAAAGAAGTGGATAGTTTTTAATGCTCCTTTTTCTTCCTTGCTTTCCTTGTCAAGACATTTTTCCACCTAATGTATTGTTTACTTATTTCTAATTTTGATACATAAGTATATATACATCACCAATTATTTTAATCAATATTTTTTATATTTTTCATTTGTTATTTCTAATTTTAATTTGTTTATTGACATTATCCTTGATTTTATGTCTAATTAATACTTACCTTCTTTTATTTTACATATTTTTTAACATTAGATCCCTTTTTGTATATTTAGAATGAGATAGAAGATCAGACTTAGTAAATGAAAAAAAAATGTTTTGGAAGTATAAGTCCATAGTTAAAGAATAGCATATGGTAAAAGCAGTCATTCACTCACAAATAAGTACTGCCATTTCAATTCTAAGAAGAAAAAAGTAAAAAAATCACTGTAGTACAATAATAATACATTAGAGATTAATTTTATGATGTCTATATACATGACTCCATGAACCACAAATATGTCTATTTACACTCATTCTGCTTATTTGATATTTTGCAATGCTATCTTTTATCTTCTTCTGTAGCAAACTTGTTTTTTTTTTTTTTTGAAAGGCTTCTATACCTTGTCTAATTGTAGCTGTCCATTGTATTGTATTCTCAGCCTTCTCTTAAACAATGAAAGCAGACAATATCGCACTTCCTTGGAATGTCTTTTAAGTAATATTTTTTACATAAATGAGATCTATCTCTCCCATGAAAACTGTACTCAAGTTCATTATGAAGTATTTTGTTAGGAAGTCTACTACTGTTAATTCATTTCATATGTCTAATCCAATAAAGATGTCATATTACAATAGCAGACTATAATATCATGTCTAACAAACTGAAACATCTTGATTAGTTTTATGATCTTGCCATGTATTTTTAGTATTTTGTGGCGCATTTTAAATGAAATTTTTTTAAATGTCTTTATGTTATGTTGATAAGAGGGAGTCTTACTTTCATATAATAAATTGAACAAAATAATTATTGTTTAATAAAGTAGTGAATATAGAAAGTGGAGTTAGGCAAGGGTGTAGTATGTCACCTGTTTTTTTAATATTTATTTAGAAGATATGCTAAATAATTATTTGGACTGTGGAGGAGCAAATGGAAGAGTAATAAAGTGTATAAGATTTGCAGATGATATGGCTCTTATTGCTGAGGAGGAAAATGATCTTCAGAATATGTTGAATAAATTGGAAGAAGGATGTATTACATATGGAATGAAGATTAATATTGAAAAGACTAAGTGTTTATGGATAGGGAGAGATGTAAAAAGACTGCAAATTGGAATCCATGATGACATGGTTCAACAGGTGAAGGGATTTAGATATTTGGATAGTTGGTTGAGTGAAGATGGAAGAAGTGAAGACGAAGTTAAAAGAAGAATAGCATTGGCAAAGGTGACATTTGTAAAGAGAAAGAAGATATTTTGTGGACCTATGGAAAGAGAATTAAGGAAGAGATTAATTAAATGTTATGTGTGGAGTGTATTACTGTATTGTTGTGAGACATGGACATTGGGTAATAGAATTAAGAAACGTTTGGAAGCTTTTGAGATGTGGACATGGAGAAAAATGGAAAACATCAGTTGGATGAGTATGGTAACAAATGAAGAAGTTTTGAAAAGAGTTAATGAGGAAAGAAGATTGATTGAAAATATCAGAGAGAGAAAGAGAAACTGGATTGGACATATATTAAGAAGAGATTATAGTTTGGTAAGATGTTTTGGAGGGAATGGTGAGTGGAATTAAAAAGAGGGGACAGAAGAGATTGACATTATTGGATGATATAAGAGATGGAAAGGCTTATGTGGAATTGAGGAGATGGGCAAGGAAGAGAATGGAATGGAAGAATAGATGAACTGATGTAGTGACTACTCTTTGGACCTGTCTATTGGACAGACTACTATTGATTGATTGATTGAAAGTAATGATGGGTAGTTTAGAAATGGGGTAAAATATCTGCTATTAAAATTTCATTCTCTTTTTTTTTTTTTGGAAAAGATAGAGAATATGTTGTTGTAGCATGCATATAATGAAGTTTAGTAGGGTAAATTGTGATAAAAGATGATTTTATAGAATTTTGTTTGGGATTTATAAACCAGCTGTCAGAATGTTTTAATTATATATAATTGTTGTAGATAAGAAATCAATATGGCTTTTTTACATATAAACAACTGCTGTTATATGTAAAGGGCAATTTATTTAATTTTCTAATGAAAACTTTTCATCAAATTTTAATGCATATTTCTAAACTAACATATGTCCTGTACTTAAAGGCAGGGAAAATAGAGACTATGACTAAGCAGAAACTCATGATCATTGTTATTTTATTTTCCACCCCTTTATTTAGAGTTATACATTTTAATGGATCCTTTATATTTGCCCTTTATGTTATAATTTAGTTGTGTGAGGGTGATAAATCCAAAAAATTAAAAGATACTCAATAAATTTCCAGTTGGTGAATATAAAAATAAAAGAATATATTGAATCATTTGAGTTGAACTATTGTGTTCTTCATGTCAAATGTCATTTGACATCTTGTGCAACTAACATTACAATTAGTTTTATATTGGGCTATTCACCTCATTATTAATTGTAAATATAATAATATTTGCTATAGTAAACTTACATATGTCTTCTAAAAATTATTGTAGTCACATTATAGATAGATGTCAAAGGATATTTTGTGTATTTTTTTTTTTTTTTTAAGTCATTATATTCTTTTGAGATGGCTTGGAAATGCAAACCAAAGTATTATAATTTTATAAAAAAAAACAAAGACTAATTTTAGTCTCCCTCCCTTTTTTTACTGGATTAAGTTATTCAAAATATTTTTAAAATATGTTCCAGAAAAAAATGATAATTATTATGACAAAACTAAATACTCTAATAATGTTAATCCTTGACAGGTGTATCCGCAAATCTTATTTAGCTGCTGTGAGAAGTGCTATAATGGAGTGATAGTGCATAAATGCAGATCAAAGAGAACTTCTAGTTATATATTTGAAACTAATCCAGGTCATATATTTGATAACTTCTATTGCAGGTTGTCTACTGGGATATCAATATTTTTTCTATTACTATTAGACAACAGGTTGACCATAATTATAGAAATGACTGTCATATAATCTGTATTGAGTCTAAGGTACAGAATAGATAATGTACTAATATTTCCAGTTTAAAATTATGATATTTAGTTTATAATTAAATAGGTTATTAATTTCTATTCAAAGTATTATAATCTTGAATTGCTTCAATTCTATTTTAGGCTAATTTTCTATAATGGTTAAAGACCTAATATTTAAAGATTGCATTCAAATCGTTTCATGATTTACAATCTGATTAGATTTTGGATTAATATTTATAAAAAATCTAATTACTCTTTTACATGGGAAATGCCATGATTGCTCAAAGGTAGCTGATGAGTATTTTTTGAAACATATGTCCTACAAGACTTATTTGCCGGTTTTTTAACATTATATAGTGATTTGTAATTTTAAATTGGTATATTGATTGGTTAATTTATTTAAAGTTATTAAGAAGTAAAAACTTTTTATTATTTCCAGTTTAACATTATATATGTAGGATGTTTTGTTAAAATCTCTACTATATATTGCAAATTTCTCCTGAATTGCCAAAATCTACTTTTACATTTAATACATCATGTTAAAATGTGATAAGATTAATGAAAAAAGTATAAACAGTTGGATTAAAAAATCTGTGAAAACTATTCCAATTCTAATACTTAATATGTATTATAAATATTAGCAGTTTTCAGAAACTGACTAGTAGTGAGAATTTTTGGGATCATAGGACTTTAATAAAGTGTGTATCCTTTAAAACTTTTTAAATCTTTCCAGATGTAAGATGGAAAAAAGTTTCTGCCTAATAATACTCAGTCTTGAGCATAGGTAGTGACTATGTATCCTCTCAACTGAATTTTAGAAAAAAGTTTGCCCTCTCAGCATTTTTTTTTTTTTTTTTTGAGATCTTGGAAGAAATATAGCATTATCATGTGATGTATAATTTCTTTAATCTTAAATGATCTTTAATGAATACAGGGATTAGATAAGAAATGTTAATGTATAATTTGTGACAGTTTTCTTTTGGAAAAGAAGTTATTTAAATTTCTCACTTATACCCCACATAACTACGATTTTTAAGCCAGGAATCTTTCAAATTTTTAGACATCAGACAACTTAGACAATATCTTTCAAGTCAATGCTACACCTTTGTGAGTATAGTTTCTCATAGATTTGTAGCTTTGACTTGAAATATTACCCAATTATTGGAAATTTGGGAAATGCCTTGTTTACACCAACCATAGTCATATGATGAGTGAATGAGAAATTTATTCCCAAAACATGAATGACTGTTAGAAATTACACATAAAGATTTCTTTCCTAATCCCAATATTTATTATATATCTTTCTGCTGAGATTCCAAAATTTTCATACTTATAGATAGAACAAATTTTATTTGAAATTCCCCTTGAAAAGTCATAAATTCTGATGCTGTTGTTATAAACTTTGTGTATTTATAATTATTATCTACTACTTGAAAATGATAAACTATTATCCTCTTTGCTAATTCCCTTTATGAAATACGGAGACATGCCCTCCTTATTGAAGGTAGCTAAGGATTAATGACACCAATACTTTTGAAATCCCTGATTGACATGGACAATGTAATGCTAAATGTCTTTCAAATTTATCAATATACAGTTATGCTGCTTCTAAATCAAATGTTGTTGCCATGCAATAATCAAGTTTTCTTAGAATCATCCATCTGTCTGACCACTTTTTATCATAACTTTATATAAATAATACATTTTTGCATGATCAGGTATCATTTTATTAGTTTCAAACTTAAATGTAATTTATTCTTATTTTTAATTGAATTCATTTCTTATATTTTATTTGTATGATTTTAATTTTATAAGAATGTTGTTAGCAGCTTATTATTCAGAGGTCAATAGTACAATGTCTAATTGAAAAAAAATAATAATTAGTAAGTAATGGTTGCCATGATATAAGATTTGTCTATTTTAAGTTATAAATCAACTAACTGCTTTTTAAAACAAACAAAAAAAAATTATCACACAAATAAACGTTGAAATCATATTTTTAATCTTTATTAAATATTTATATGGGTCAAAGGTTGATAGAAATTTACAGAAGGAAAAAAATATCATTTTACATCACCTTTTTAGGAATTACATATTTTTAAATAATTTTCTCTTAGTTCTTCCTCATATTTGTTGATTGATTTGTATTATATAGCACCTCAGAGCAATATCTTCTTCAACCCTTCATTAAAATTATAATGAAATTTTTTTTAAGTCATATATATAAACTAAGCTTTTGTGCAACTAGTCAGTCATTGTAGTCATCTCATTATTGGTTGCTTAAAATGAAGCATATGGTTCTGTAAGATTCCATTTAATCTACTGTTAGACGTCAAATTTATCCATCTACTTATAATTTAATAATAAAATCCAGATTTATGATGGTTGCCCCTGAAATCATGATTTTTTGCACTTATCTCATTTTAATTTTAGCAGGTTTACATTTCTGTGGCCTTAGTTTGTGATATTATTTCATGTTTTGATCTATGGATGGCATCGTGTTGAGGGTTTGTATTAGTATTAATAGAGAAAGAGGGAATGAATATGTATTAGTAGAGAAAGAAAGAATGAATAAAGTACAGAAAATTAAAGTGTTTGATAATGAAGAAAGAATATGTAATAATGATCATAATTTCTTTACAATAGAAATGGTCAGTAATGTGATGGAAAATGATAATAAAAGTAGAAAGGATAATGAAAGATAGAGAATGAATGATAAGAATAAGTTAGAACAATATAAAATAAAAGTTGAAGAAATCATGGAAGAGTGGGGGTGAATATAAGGACTGGTGTGGTGAATTAAAAAAAGTGGCAAATAGGATTTTAATTGAGAATATTCAGAATAAAAGTAATAGAAAGTGATTAGTAAAAGTGTAAAAGAGAGGAAAAAAGCATGCAGAGAATAGAAGTGTGCTATTAAGAACAAAGAAAGTGAAAAAGATGTTAATGTTAAGTGGGGAAAATATTTTAAAAGAAAGAAGTTGGCTAAAATAGATAATTATAGAGATGAAATTAAATAGTAAATTGTTGGAGGCTATTAATAAAAGTGGAAGAGATGAAAGTAAAAAATTTTGGAAATACATTAAAGAGGGGCTGTAGGGGAGAGAGAAATAGTATTACTTGATGATGTGGGAATAGTGTAACTCTAAAGAAAAATTAGAGACACTCTTAAATAAGTATGTAATGGATATAGAAAAGATGTTAGATATGAAGGACAGAGTGGTAACAAACATGAAAGCATATAGTAATGGAAATATTAGATTTACAGACAATGAATTGAATGAAGCAGAGAAGAAATTGAAATATGGAAAGGCAAAAAGTTTAGATGGCTGGGCAGCAGAGATGGTGATGAATTTAAGAAAAAGAGCAAAATTAAACCTATTATCATGTTTTAATAAGATGGCGCAGGTGAAAGAATTTTCAGATAGTTGGAATAATACAAGAGTGAGGCTACTATTTAAAGGAAAGGGTTTAAGGATCATAGAAAATTAAGCAATTATAGACTGATAGTGATAACAGCTGGAAAGATCACAAAATGGATGGAAGAAAATACTATAGTGGAGAAATGCAAGGAGGTTTTCATTTGGATAGGTGTATAGGAGATAGTTTGTTTGTAGTTACACAACCTATAGATATGAGTAGAAATAAAGGTAAACAGTTATATATGGTTTTTATAGATATAAAGAAAGCATATGATTGAGTAAATAGAAAAAGATTATAGATAAGTTAAGTAAATTTGGGAATGGATGGAGCTTTAGTGGATTTTATTAAGAGATTGTATGAAAATAAATATACATATCAATTAGGAAATATAGAATCAGTTAAAATTAAAAATGAGATTGGACTAAGGCAAGGATGCATTATGTTATCTATTTTGTTTTTGTTGTATTTGAGGGAAATGGAGAGAACAATAGAAAGACTGGGAAGAGGGTAGAGATACGATTAATAGGAGGTAGCAAGGAAGTATATACATTATTGGGTCTTTTATTTGAGGAGTCTTGTGCATAAAAAGTAGAGATTTGGAAATTATGCTGAAGATATGCGCAAGAGAGGGTAAAGATATAGGGATTAAATTTAGTGAAGAAAAATCAAAAGTAATGATGATAAATACTGGTGAAAGAGAAGAAAAAAAAATTTTATTGGAATATATTAAGTTAAACGTGGTGAATAGGTATAACTATTTGGGAATTACCTTAAGTAAACATTAATTGCTTGGATGAATGGGAGAAAAAACTGATAAATGAAGCAAAGAATAGAAAGCGACTGATGAAGAAATTAACAATTAACAATATTTTCATATAATAAATATGATTTAGCAAGAATTGTGTGGAAGGGAATGCCAATAGCAGGATTAACATATGATAATGATGTGCTATGGGTTAGTAAAGGGGTATTAGATTATTTAGAAAAAGTACAAAGAGGAGTAGGAAGACATGCATTAGATGCAGATGTGTGGATGACAAAGGAGGCAATTCATGGAGAAATGGGATGGTCAAGTTTTTATATGAGAGATGCAAAAAGTAAAATGAAGATGTTTAATAGACCACAATTTACGGATAATTAGAGAATAGCCAAAATAGTTTTTAATTTGGTTATGAATAAAGGATAAGCAACAAGATGGGTGAGAAAGGTAGTATGGTATGCAGAAGATTTGGATAAAGAATTTATGTCAGTATACTTATACAAAAAGTGGGGTGATTGTGTTAGAAGAAGAATTATTGATGTTATGATGGCAAGGAATGGGATAGAAGAATAGATGCATCAATAAAAAAATAAGTAATTGGAGAGCTGGAGAACTAGTATGGAGAGTTAAAAGAGTTTAAATATATATAGAAGTAAACAATATTAGATGTGAGTTAATTTATGATAATAGCAAGGAAAGTAGGCTGTTTAAGGCTCGAACAGGATCTTTAGCAATATGGGTGATTTAGTTTGCAAGTTTTATAAGAAAGGCATAGAAAATATTACGAATCTGTTAATTGATGTAAATGTCTGCAAGCAGAAAGGATACACATAATGAAGTTGTGGGAGAATAAATATAAACATAGTAATTATACAGAAAGTGGATTCTTGGTTTTTATGCTAGGTTTGGGAAAAGATAAGAGGGATTTAGATATAAATGTCATGGAGTTGACAAAGATGTGGAAATGGGATGGAGCAGAATAGAGAATATGGGAAAAACTTAGGGTGGGAAATAGAAAGGGAAGTTAAAGTGGCTAAAAGGTTTCTCTGGGCATAGTTGCCAAGAGATTCTTGACTCCAATAAAGGGGAAACCACCGTACATTGCATGTAAACTACTATATAGAAAATAAATATTTCACTGTTAAAAAGAATGATTTTAAAACTTATATGATGTTTTAAAAAAAAAATGTTGAACTTTGCTATGACTTGATGATGTCATTATCTAGTAAAAACGTTAACAGCCACATTTCTCTTACAAATCTCTTGATAACGAAGTATGGGAAAGTATGATGAAGAATTTATCTTTTTCACAAAACAACAGTGAATTTTGTTTAGATCGATAAATTTTTTTGTAGGAGTGATTTTGAAAGAAAAAAAGTCATAATAAATAACATCTATAGAAAGTAGTGAATATTTGTTTATTGATAATGTGATATTTATAATGTAAAAAAAAAATCTAGTTCAAATTTTCTTATTTATTTTTACGTTTAAACAAAAGATTGTTTGATACCTCACAAACAAAAATAATTTATTACTTTTAGATAAAAATAAAAAGTCATCTATTATTTGTGTACGTGTGATCTATCATATGAATGATTTTTTAAAATTCATTTTTGTTTTATAATCTCATCATTGTATTGTCCCTGTTTCTATTATTTCCTTCATATCTTTCATCTGTTCTTTTCAGTTCTATAAAAATAACATTTCTTTCAAGATTATTTTTTCTCAAATTGTTATTTTATCACTAAATTATTGACAAGTCAATATACTAGCATATTTTTTTTCTATTTGAAATAAATACTATGACTATACATATATACACATAGGACATATTATAATTATTCTGCTCACTACTAAATAATGTTAGAGTAATTAAATTTTCACAAATTTTAATTATAAATACTAAAATATATATAAAAGTCTTATGATTTTTCAAAAGCAATTTGCTAATAAATTTCAATTTTTTTCATGACGAATGGTTTTATGGTCAAAAAATACTTAATTGAGGTTTGCTTAATTTCTTTAAATCATTTGCAATTATTAATTGGGATTGAAACAAAAATTGCTCCCTCCAACCATCCATTACATTTTTTTATGATAATGCTTTGTTTTAAATAAGCATGTAGCAGCTATTTCAATCAATTAGAAGATAAAAATCCTGGGGGGGGGGGGAACACGACCACATTATTAAAGTTATGACTGACTTTAAGCACTGTCATCTCCTTTCTTTAAATTGAAATAAATGTCAATAAGAGATTTAAAATTGTTTTTATTTCTGAAGTTAAAACATAATGAAGCAAGATTGCTACAAAAAGGTACTGTATTGTATCTAATTGTTGTAATTAATATTGACCCTGATTTTTCTTTAAACTTATAATTACTGTGATATTAAAATTATATATAGAGTGCATATATTATTTTATAAATAATGTGTGAGAAATATTTTGAAGGTACTTACTTATTAGACCTGCTGACCATGTTTACGACTGCCGAATGCCGTTGTTGTTACTTTTTAATACATTTTTAAAAATTGTGACTTTTTTAATATGCCATATTAAAAAGTGTCAACTACAGCATTCTGCCGTCACAAACACCCCTCCCACTGGAGAAAGATACTGTATTTTGTTGTTGCAAACATAGGTAGCAGGTCTAATATGTAAGTTCCATAAATCTGAGTTCTTGTATTTTACATGTTTTTCAGTGAATAATTTTTAAATTGTTATGTATAATTTTAATGGGTCTCCAGTACTGTTTTCCCTCTCTATCTTCAGCCTTTTGAAAAATGATGTCTGAAGATTCATTCTGAATATAATTAAACATTGTAATGAAGAATGGCATACTATGGCAAACTGCCACTACTAATATTCAAAGATATCAGTTGATTTAATTGTTGGATCTAAGATGTTATAATAACAAAAATGGTAAATATTTTAAGTTTTGATATGCAATAATATTTGGAAAATTATAATTTTTCAATAAAATGAAAAATGTTACCCTTTTTTTCTTTATGAAATTGTAATTGAGATTATATTAATTTTTTAAGATCCATAAAGTTTACGATCTGAAAAGAAATAAAATCTTCAAAAATTAGTTTCAAATATATTATTGTCGAAATTTAAATAACAAAATATAGTTGTTCTACTTTTTTCTATATAAATAAAAGTTTCAAGCTTCACTAAAAATTAATCTCCGATATGTTAAATTTTCGACTTCAAATAAAATCCATCAATAAACGGCAATAATATAGTCTTATCAAATGAGGCATTTTTGATTATTAAGTATGGCAATTTATTATTCTTCTCTTTTTTTAATCTGCTTTTTACAAAGAATATGATTAAGGTTCAACCATCATTTGCACTTTTTGATTCCGAAATAAGTTCCATAGAAGTGTGCCTTTTTTTTTACTGATACGTTGTTTTTCAAACTATCTTTTTTTAAATATTTATCGTTGACAATTCACAGTGCCATTGCAATATTTTTCCATTTGGCTAGTTTTTGTTTACTTTTGGATTTTTTTTAATTTAAAACAATATATAAATACTATTAGTATATTTGCGCACTGTTGATTAGTTTGCTCATTATTTAATAATTTTCTGGTGATTAAATTGTCATAAATTATATATATATATAATAATCTTGGAATTTTCCCAGAATATTTTTATGATTTCATTACTGAAAAATTTGAGTTTTAATTTTTTTTTTTTAAAAATTATTTGAAGTTTATTACAAATCAAATCAATAGCTACTCCACCCACAATCATTTTTTTTAAGTGCTGCTTTAATTATCTTAAATTCCTCTATGAATCAATTGCAAATATACTAAACTCTGAATTTTAATGGAAGTTCATGCCAATAAATAAATCATTTTAAATAAATTAAAAAACAAGATTATTAGAAAAAAAACTGCACTTTTTTCGAATCTTTATATTATTTGTAATTTTTAAATATATATAATTACCTTAATATTAAAACTATCCTATTATGAATGAGAGCATAATAGGCAAATACAAAATTATTTCAAAATAATAAAATACCTTTGTTCTATTTTTTTTTATATATAAATGCTTTGTTTTTATGTTCTTGGCTTAAATTAGACTCAGCAGTAAAAGGCACTAGTATATTCTTATCAAATAATTTGTAATGTTTCAATATCATTATCCACAAATCAGAATAGGCTTGTATCTTATTTATCTTAATTAAATAATGAGCTAGCAGGGATTAGTTAAATGTTCTCTTTCACAATATTATTATAAGATATATTTCTCCGTGGTGTATTAATTGTTAATTATGGAATTCATTACATATATAAACCAAATAAAAATAGCCTGTAGTAGATTTTATTAATGTAAATAAAACTTAAATATTATCAATAAAAATTAATAATAATTATAAAAATTCAAAAGCGCTTTCAATCAATTTCTTAACCATTCTCATTTGCTGAAAATTATAATTTGATAGAAGTAAACATCATTATATAATATCCCCAAATTTATGAATTTTAATATTTGCACTTTGCCTATCAATTAAGAATTTATATTTATAAAACATGCTACCTTAATTGTCATTTTCTTATGATTTGTTTTCTTAAGAATGATTCTAGTACTATCCAGATTTAAGGTGAAATTAAAATTATATGTTTTCTCTTCATCAAAGAATTTAAAATACTATTATTAAATCTTTATTTTATTTTTTGTACCTTTATATAAAAACTAATATTCTTTTAATCTTTTTTCAATATTACATCTTAATTCTCCAATATATGTAGTATTATATTTACACATAATTTGATATAAACTTTTTTGTTTTGTTTTTATGTATCATATTTTTTTAATTATTCACTAATTTAGTAATCTTAGCAGAACACAAAATGAAACAATATATAATTTTCTATGTATATTGAACAATTGATATGTAGTATTGAAAAGTGGTTTTAAAAAAAACATCATCATTTATATAAAAAATAAAATAGTGTTTATGTTTTTAGTTATGAGAAAATATGTAATTTTACTTTTTAATTTGGATAGCATTAGAATCTGTATGAAAAAGAAACCATAACAAAAAATAAATCAATAAGGCAATTTTTGTAAATAAAAATAGAAAAACTTTAATGAATAGGCAATGTGTAAATATTAAAATGCGTACATCTTAGGATATCTCATGATGATATTTATCTTCAGAAAGTTGAAAATTATTACTGAAAGTACTTTTCAATTGTTATTATTATTTACCATTCATAATAGTCCAATTGATTTTGTATATAGGCCACACAGTTTTTGCAAATAATATGTTTTTAATTAACAAATCTTAATAGATTTTCATTTCTGTTGTTTTTATATATATATATATATTATTGTCTCTGACATCTTAAATAACAGGAGTACACTGTATTCTATTTTTACAAATATTGATTGGAAATTATTTGTCTATGATCAGTTTAAGTGTATAATGTACTATTGTAATTTGTATTATCTCATATGCATATAAAACATATACATGTCACATATATTGTATATAAATCAAATTGCAGTAATGCTAATCAGTGTAATATGTAAAAATATTCTTTATTTCTCTTCATAATCTTATACTTTTTTTACCTTCTTGAGAATGCACAAATATCTTTTGAAAAACTTTATAGTGAAAGAAGTAACATAGAAAGTAATAATAAATAGAGAACTAACTTTTATTCTTGTTATTCAGTTTATTCTTATATTCAGTGGAGCTGCAATATTTATTATATTTATTCTAAGTCCTTCTTGCATACATCTTATACTGCTTATAATAACTCAAATTTTGTTGATAAATTTTGATTACAATAGAGAACGTATTTTTTACTGGACTGCAAGTGTACAGTGTTTTCAACACACACATACATATAATGCAGATGCTCTTTTATGTATATAGTATGTATATAAATTAAGATTATTATATAAACAAAATTAAAAAATAATATTATATAAATTAAGATTATTATATAAACAAAATTAAAAAATAATAATTGTTATTAATAATATATATTGTTTACTGAACCATACATTTACACTACTTTTCAACATGCACCCATATAAATTTAGATTATAGTATAAATAAAATTTAAAATAATAAGAATGTACTTATACTGATTCAGCACATTTACTTATGTATTTACTATGTGTATATTCACTAATTCACAGTCATTCAAAATATAATAATAATAAACTTACTGTACCAATCTTTATTTTTTTAAATAATATGAATTGCAAAATGTAGTTATTGATAGTAAATTTAGAGAGCACATTTACATCACTCAACCGCACACAGCTACGATTATGAAGCCATAGAGCTTTGAAAGCGCTAAGCTTTAAATAAATTTAATAATATATTTAACTTCTTTAACATGCGTTATAAGCGCATAATTATTGATATATATTTACTGTGTGTGTGATTTACTCATTCGCATTCACTTAAAAACTAAAAATAAGAACAAACTTATTGTGCAGTATTTAGTGTTTGTCTGAAAAATTTTGATAATAGTATTTTAGTTATAATTATATATTGGACTTTAGAATAGGTTAGTTGGTTAGAGTGCCTTTCCTTAAATTCAATATTCATGAATGTAAAAAGTCCTTGGTTTGATTCCCAAGCTAGTATTGTTACTGATCAAGCATATCTGAAGAAGAAAGATTCGTACTACTTAAAACATTGTGTTATAAATTAACCTGTTGCTATTACTAATAGATGAATGTGTTTGAAAAGATTAAATATTTTTAAAGTTTGAATTTTTCTAAAGACATTTAGCAATTAATATTAAATGATAGAAATGGTTCAACATATATAATTATTATACCATCTTCACTGTTTTTAAATTAAATAAATAATGAAATATTCGATTTTCATCACAATTAATATGCTGTGGACATTTTTTTCTTTACCAACTGTTTTTTCCCTCTATTTAATTGTAACAGCATTCTTATTATCAGTAGATTATACCTTCTGTAATTGTTTTTGATGTTTTTAAGTCCATATTGCCATTAATTTCAGATTTTCATCTGAACTTTTCAACAATTGAGCTTTCTGATGCAAACATTAAAACATGTTAATAGTTCTTTTTTTTCTGATACTACTAACATTTCATGTTATCACTAAGAAAGACTTTGCAAATTTTATTAAATTTTGTAAAACTTTTAGCTTTAAGTTTAAAAAATATTTTATTATACCAAATTCTATGCACATCAAATTCAAAAAGGATAATAAAGCAAAAAATAAAATGTGTGTATGTATATTATCGGCATAAACTGAAGAAACATAATAAACATTATCATGTATGGCATGAGATGGAAAAGTGTTGCTGCATATCGTAAAATTTATACATGTTTATGTTTTTAATTTTTGTTTTACTTTTTTTTTTTTTTTGAAGTAGTGTATATTGATACTGCATATACCATAGCTTCACTACACATAAACTGTTAAAATTATTTGCTATTGACAAATAATTAGTGCTGCATTTTTTTTTCTTAAAAGATTGATTATCATAGATGACTATGGTCCTTGATTCTTAAAATTTTTTCTAAATAATCCTTGAGATGAAAATTAGTTTTATAATAGTACTAAGACATTAAAAATATTTGCAAAACAATATCACTTTTCTCATTATATTATGCTTTATGTTGAAAAATATAGGCAATCCTCTACAAAGTCCCATATTTAAAACAATTCTCAGGATGCAAAAATCTATTTCAATACAACCGTCATTTCTTCTATGTATCATATTCTGCATTATGATTAATGGTAAACATACTCTTGATAGTGAAATTCAACCTAAGTAAACCAACTTACATAAAAACATCAAGTCAACGGATATTAAAAAAAAAAATATTAGAATGGGTTCATCCATCTATAATTAACAGTACTACTTATTGTAACAATATTTCACCTTGTTCATACTTGCCATTAACTGGATAATGAAAGTTATTATAAAAAACCAGCTTTTTCAACCTTGTTTTTTCAGACTATGACTTATTTGATCATATCCTTTTTATGGAAGTTTATTATGTTGAAATGAAAATTTCACTGGCAACAAATGTAAAAGATATATTGTCCAAGTTCATCTCATCTGTTTATAATTAACAACAGTTCTGATGATAATTTTACACAGATGAACTCAGACACTATGACTTTTATATATATACTATTTTTGTTAATATGTAATATTCTATGTAGTTTTTTTTTAATGATTTAATAGATTTTTTTTTAATAAATAGTATATAATACACATTTAAGTTAAAATACTTTTAAACTCATTAGTTTTTTATTTTTTGAAAAGTTTGCTTTTGTGGAGTTACTGTATATGTATAAACAATCCTCATTTTGAAGCCCTTAATAATTATTAAATAATGAAGTTTGAAGATTATTATGCTAAACACAGTGCTAGGCTATTTAATAATTAGCTCCACATTGGCATAAGGTTAGATTGGTGGAAACTTAAAAGTAATTTCTGTTTCTCCACTATTTCAGTGATGCATCTTGGGATCATGGTGCAAATTTTTACAACCTAAGGATAACAATGCTTATTATTATTGTACAGTGACATTAAGATTTTAGTTTTCATTGGATGGATCAGGTGGGATGAGTGTGCACTGTTTGTAAAAACAAAAAGTAACTATTATATTATAATTCAGTATCCAAATTATACAACACATAAATAGAGTGCTTTTCCGGTGTAGTTTATATAGTTATAAAACTTTAATGATCATTATCTACAAGCAACTAATAGGATGATAGCTTCTGGGCCAGCAGTTTGTAAGGAAAGTTATTAAAGTTGAAAGAATAAGAAAATTTAAATCTGAATCAGTACTACAATAGGATGCGCTGCGCTAGTGTGCAGAGTTTGATCCCAAATAGATTTTATCGACATAATTGTAAGCTTCTAAATTTAAAAATTTAATCTTTTTTAGTAAATACTTATTTAGCGCCCCCTCCCCCCATTAATGCATATATATATAACGATTTGTTTAGTCCCCCGCTTCCACAATTTTTTTATTTTTAAAATATTTAAATGATTTGCGCTTTTTTTTTTTTTATCAAAAATAATATAATTTTTTCGGATTCCAAGAATTTTAAAAAAATAACATTGCAACAAAAAAAAAAAACTCATTAAAATTTTTATCTATTTCAAATTGTGACTCTCTTGCAAGGATTGGTAAACTACCATCAACAATGATTGGCTATTATGCACTATTGGCTGGCAAATCCCTTCCCTGTCTAGCCATGATAACACTCGTATAATTACTGAATTGGAGTCCGACATAAAATTACGCTCTGAGAGTAAATAATCTTTATCACTGATACGATCATTAATGTTTGTGCTGTGCAAATTTCCGAGAATTGAGATCGACTAAAAAATATAGATGATTTCATTAGTCTCTTTTAATGTACACACACACACACATTTTTAAATTGTTTTTTTTTTTTAAAAAAAAAAAAATCTGCTTATTTCGTAATTGAAGAGTGGTATTTAACATCATATCAACTGTACTATACTGGCTTCAAATTTTCTAAAATATTTCTAAATTTGTTCAGTCATCCTCAGCCTCGAAATAGCTTTTTTATTTTTTGGCTACCTGATCTAATTACATAGCCTAAAATGTCCCGAAGCCAAGTTATGACTTTGAAAGGATCAGTCATCGGTTTTATGTAATTAGTTCCTTAGTTTCCATGTCGTCATCTCTTTCTTAAACCTGTTTTCAGATTTGTTTCCTAAAAAAAAAAAAAAGATTAGATGGTATTTAAATTGTATATAGAACCTGCTTTCAAGCTGTGAACTTAACGTACGTGCATGTTCTGTATAATAATATTTACACGCTCATTATGATTAGTCATTGGTATGAATTGTATGGTGGGTGTTATATTTATTTTATGTACTCCCTCTTTCCTTTTTTTTTTTGTCCCTTTAAAAGTTGTAAAGTTTAGTGGAATGTTCCACTTTTCATTTGAAAAAGGGAAGGGTAATAAGATTGATGACTCATCTATTAATTGTGGGCTATAAATTGGCTTTAAGCCAATTATCCTTGTTAAAAAAATATATATCTTTTGGAAAAATAATTATGTATGATTAAATAAAATATAAAAAAAAAAAAAGAAAAATATAAAATTATAATAATTAATTATTTTATTAAAATTAAATGTTCAACTAAAAATAAAATTTATCAAATATGTAACATTAAATAAAAGACCTAATCCCGACAACAATTGTTAACATTTATTTTTTTTAATCCCATGAAAATATATAAATTTACCTTTCAATAATAAACTGAAAATTGGACCGGGTTGATCTTTATCTTATTTTAAAATATTTTATACGTCTTGCTAATAAAATAAGCCAGCTTTTAGATATATATACTTAACATATGGCAGTGTTGAGAAAGTTCAGCTGTTCCCTTTAATATACGTAATTGCTTAGTTAATCCGTGCACGGAATATAATCCATGACAAAGGATTAGATAATGGGTAACTTAATCTGCAATGCCATTTGCGTTAAAACTATTTTTTTTTTAAAATAATAAAGCAGTTTTATCCTCCTTAAAGTAAATATCCGTAGCATTATATTGAAATAGGCTGGTTATTAAACATATTTTTGTAATAAAGCCAGCCTAGCACAGCAATCCAGCCAGTGTTTTATATCCCTCTGAAAAATATATATATTTCAATGCTTTATTTTCATCCCCTTTTTCTCAAATTACTTGATTCTGAGGCCGATTGATGCTTATAAACTTAGTATAGGCTTGACCAGTGAGCCCGGGGAGTTGCTGATTGTAATCTACTCGCATATTGCCTAGCATATGTAGAGCGGTATCCGCCGCCGCCGCCGCTTCTACGTATTGAAGTTGGTGTGCCCAACTTTTTAGAAGGGGAATGGGGCAGATGAACGTGCATTTGGCGAAAAGAGCTTGGGAAAAGACGTTCCGTAGTTGATGTGGATTTACTATCTCCTTGAAGCTTTGTCCTGCTTAACTGTTTTGTTACTTTACTGAGCTCCGAATCATAATCAATGAAGTTATCCTCTGTCAAAGCCAAATATCGGCTTCCAATAGGTGTTGTAGTATACCAAGTACGGGGTGGGGAATTTAATCCGCGGTAAGAGCTACTGATAGGAGTTGTAGCGTATGTGCTTGGAACGCGGTAAGTAAAGCGAGGCATTCGTCGAATAGGTGGAAAATATAGGATAGTGGGGTTTAAAACTGATCGAGAAAATCCAGTGGGAGCACGGAGGGCAGAAATCAGCGATTGGGAGACTGATGAATAAGATCTGGCTGTGTAACGCGGTGCATAATAAGAGCGTGGATAAATCGGAATAGCTTCGAGGGACGAACGAAAAATACTGGAGTAAGCCCTGTTGGCTCTTCGGACAGCGGACCTTATGTACGTAGGGCTCAAAATGCTGCGATAAGTACTAATATAAGGGATAGTAGCCATTTTCAATAAGCACCTGTAAAACTGTGAATTAGAATTTATTAGTAATAAAATTAATTATGCGGGTTAAAATATATGTGTGTGTACATAGTAAACAACTTACTTTTCCACTTCGTAATTCTTTATTCAACGGCTACTTGCTGGAACGCTGTGCTTCTAATGGGGTGTTGTTACTTAGCTATGTGTAACGCGTTACCTAGATTGGCTGCATTTCCAAATATGCTGAAAGCTTTTTTTTTTACTGTTATTGTTATTATTTTGACAACCTCGTGACTTTTTTAATGAGTAATCTGGGTTTGGCCGTTCCATTTTCTAATCTGCTACCCCTTTCATTTGAAAATGGATTATGTCAAAGATTTGAGAAATTTTTCATTCCCCCCTCCCCCTTTTCCTTTCCTTTGTTTTTGGTTTCTAAAAATCTGCTCAATGTCAGACCATTAATAAAATATGAATGGTGTTATTTTTGACAATACAGTAACTAGTATGTGTTTTGTTTTTCTTAAAAGCTTGTCGGCCTTCGCGCATTTTACGAATTCATCATTCAATAAATGTGAGTGGAGCCGCGTTCCATGTTATTAAGTTTTACATTCCCGCCATTCTACCATTGTATAAACGACATTGAGCAATTTTCCATTTAAAATGGTATTTGCTAACGTTAAAAAAAGTCAGTCACTATAATGAAAATGTACTTAAGCTTCTTGAAAAAAATTTAGATTGAAATGATGGTAATTATTTTTATAATTCTGTCTGTTTATCGATATTGATGCGTGTGTATATTCATATATAAGCTGCTTGTGATGGAGTGGCATTCCCCTTCTATATCCACAACCTGGATTCGAACTCCTATCGAGTAAAATCTTAAATGTCAAATCGAAACGGCCATAAGATATCTATTTCAGATAGCCACTCGATGCCTAATACAGCTAATCGCCTACTGCTCAACGAGTGGATGTCGCTATTCGTTTTTCATCGGGCCTTTTCTAACCTGCCCAAATTTACTACCTGGCAATGTTTTATTTGAACGTAGTTGTAGCTACCTTATCTTTTTATATACTTGTAATATATGTACCATTATGTTGTATGTGTGTATATATGTGAGTATTCTATAAACTTTATATCGTACTTTGTGTTTAGCATCAGGATTGTATTTATAATTAATCTTATCCAAGGATCTTTAAGGCATTTCTCATTTTTTGCTTTTTAAATCTTATATAAAGATCATAAAGCATTGTTATGTGTACAAATTCAGACCAGCCCTCATACATTAGTGATGTATTTTAAATAATTCTAATGGATAAACAAGCTGTTTAATACCTAATTTCTATATTAAATAATCCAGTTTGTCTATTTATATATATTATAAATGTGACTTGTTTATTTTTAAAGTTTTAATAAATTCAAAATCAGTCACAATTATAAACTGTTTCATTTATTAATCTGGCATTAAACATACTCTTTACAAGACGAGGATTTTTTCCAATTTAATAATTCACATTTGCAATACATAAATATAACGTTCGAATTATCATTCTGATGTTGGAATTGTGTCTGTGTCTATGACTTATCTGACAAGGGTAAGTTGTTTCACAAAATACATATATAATGATTGAGAACTAGTCTGAATTTTTATACTGGATGATTTTTTCAGTAATATCAAAAGTTCTTTGAGAATATTACAGGAACATCTAAATCCATTTCCTTACTTCCAATCATTTGACATATTTTTCATCATGTTTGAGAAGATAATCTGCCATAAAATCTATAGAAAACTGTTAATTAGATCAGTTTTAAACCACTAATTCAGGACATAGTTAAGCCATTTAAAACATATCTTAAATCATTATCTTTCTGGATATTCATTCATGAAACTCTTCAAATAACCAAAAAAAAAAAAATGATAAATGAATTTCTTACAAAATATCAAAAGCATGAATATAGCCATATACAGTTAACCTCCCTAGCCATTAATGTAATCTCATCAACTGGTATGAAGTTTAGGACTAAAAATGCTTTGCACTTTTTGCTTTAAGAAATGGATTTTATCAAATCATACTTTAATAACAGTCCATTTATGTATGTAGTGGCTGAATTGTTTGCAGAGATTTTATACAATTCTAACAGACATAATGTGCTAACAAATTTATTTCTTAATTAGAATCAGTACATTATCTTTGAACTGTTTGCCTAAAAAAGTTTTAATGGTATTTATATGTATGCTTCTAACATAGAAGCTGATTCAGCAGAAAATTTATTGGAACATCGGTGATAGTTTATTATTGCTTAACATGTCATTATTACCATTTAATATAGCCATCATAAAACTAAATAGTTTTGACATTTATATAATCATATAGTTAGTTGTTTGCGAGGTTTGTGGCATTTGAGTACAGATTAGAAGATTGACTACATTGATTTCAGTCAACCAATGATATTTTGTTTAGTTACCCTATTAGACAGAGTTTGTCTAAGGACACTTTAGTCCTTGAATCTATCTGCCCAGGATTGCACAGGTACATCTTGTTAATGAGCGCCTGGGATGAATGAATTATAGCTTTCCTGCCGCCTGTCCTGCAACTATGCATTAGTATGTGAAAATAGTGGCATCATATAGAAGCCAGACTTTATTTTAATGAACTTGTTAAAACATGCCAACAAAGCTTATGTCAGAGTTATAGGATTTAGAGTTTTAAGCTTTTGAAGTGAAAATTATTATGTTGGCAAACATAGTACATCTCAAATGTCATATATACTTTCTACAAAAATATCCTTAAGTAAGAAATAATAAATCAAAGATGGAAACTCTTTACAAATTAATTGTACCACAGAACATTGATGTAATTGCATTTGAGGAGACTCATTATTTTTTTAATAATCTGCATCTTCATTAATATTCCTAGCTTCACATTGGTTCTTGATAAAATTAATTTTAACATGATTTGACTATTTTTCTAACCACCATGCAAGCAAGCAACTTCTACTGAAGATAGTTCAAATGATATTGCATTTAGATAAATAATGTTTAAAGTGTACAATGTTTGCAAACTTATAATGTTAATTAGTCCCACCCTTTTCTAGATTTTCCTATATTTTCGTTTATAAAGCAGGTTGTTAATCTTTTGACTGGATTGATTAATTAAACAGCATGAAAGTATTTTACAATGCCAAACAAATGAGGAACATTTCATTCTGACTGATGGGGCATGGAGACAGATGATTTATGTTTTGTTGACAAAACAATGGGGTTCATCATTATCTGCTTTTAATCATTTCCACCATAGTCAAAATACATTAACTATTATCACTTGGAATTGCATTCTCATAGTTGAAAGCTATCTTATCCCAAGATGGAATTTTAAAAAAATTAATTAGTTCACCCATATATTGAATATCTAGAATGGCATATCAATAGAATCACAATTATCTCTTTTGTGATGATAGATTTAATAAATTCGTAACACTTATCCAAAGGCCTTATTTGTTTGCCAAATATCTGAAAACTGGAAAAATTTATAAAATCTCTGCATGATGCTAGAAAAAAAATGGAAAGAGACCAAGAAAACGTATAAGATCTAGCCAAGTAATTATTCCTAACATTACTAATGAAATTACTGGTCGTATATAAAAGATCAAAGGTTGAAAGTATAAGAAAAAACATCATTAGAGTAAAACTACAAATTCTGCTTTCACAATGTTTCTCTAGTATCAGTCTAATTAAATCACTAGATATTGATAAATTTGAACTTGTCGTTGATTATCTTAAACCAGGAAAGTCCCAGAGTAGATGCTATAGTGTATAAAAATCTTAGCACATAAAGCCTACATATGATTGGTAAACCTATTCAACAACATTAGTAATATAAAAACTATTTCAAAAATTTAGCAAGAATGCAGACTTAAATACCAAATAACATTAAAAAATTGTCATCCAATATCATTATTGAGTCCAACAATCTGTTTGAAAGAACCATATTAACAAGAATTATTCAAATAGTGGAGAGTCACTGTCTACAGAATAGGCCGTATATCTTTATCAACTCACATTGAAAGAAATAATGTCTAAAGTTTCACTTGTCTTCTATTTTCATGTTGACTAGATCACATTGTCTTCTATTTTCATATTGACTAGATCAAATTTTCTTAAGTTATTATAATTCTCACATTTGAATGTATTGCATCTTCAGAATATTTTTTCCTGTATAGAGATATCAGAGACTACATTTCCAAATAGCTTTAAATGCACCTTATAAATCCAATTAGCCCTTCATATTATGGCAGCTTGTTTATTTTTTATGATAGTCTTTAGATATCATTGTCCATTTTATTTTTCATATAAGTGACCTTCACTTTATTAGTATAAGTAGTGGAAATATATATATATATTTAGCAATTTTTTGTTAAAAAAATTTTTTAGAAATAAAAAAAAACATTTTTATAAATAAAAATAATGTTATTGATAAAATATTTCATGCTTGCTATTATATAAGTTTACAATGGCATAATATATTTACAAAATAAAATATTCTTTTAAAAAGCTATATATAAACATAACATGCTTATTAAAAAATAAATATTTAATAACTTAAAATAATAAAAACCTTAAGTAAAAAAAGAAGACATATTTTGCTTAGTGATGTAATATAGGTAGAAAACTGCCAAAATTTTCTTCTAGTGCATAAGCATCAGATGAATTCTATTTTTATCTGATTACAGCTGCCATCTAGAAACAGTAACTAAAACTCAGATATAGAATATCTATGTTAAATTCATTTATTTGCTGAATGAAAATTATGATCAGCAAAAGGAAGGTAAGAATAATCATTTTATATGCAGCAATTGTGATGGGTATTATAAGTACTGTAGTGCCACTTGAAGCTTGTGTGTTGGAACACAGATATTAATGGTGCTGCTTTAAAATTATTTACATATGTGTGTATGGTAGTTTTTGCTGAATAACATTTTCTTTTAGAAGCATCTTTTTATATATGAATGTGTATATCTATGATGTCCCAAACTTTATAATGTTATACTTTATTGTGAATTATATGTATACTATTTTGTATATTTTATTTTAATTTTTGTTTTTTAATTTGCATTATTTAATATACAGAATATACAATCCATTCTATAAATTAGTATTATATTTTTGTGCTACTATTTAATTGATTCACTATTTGAAAATGCCATATAAGAAGAAAAGAATAGAACTATACTAAAAAAGATGTCATCAGGAAATATGTGGAAAATTCTGAAAAATTATATAACTTTATCTTTCCTATTGCATTGCCAAATCTATATAATATTAATATCTATGTTTTTATTGCTTTTATAATCCTTTTTTTACAACCTAATATAACAGTTTCGATTGCCCCAGCAGTCTTCTTTAGATCTACCTATATCTCCAAATCTTAACTTAAAGTTAAGATTTGAAAATATAGGTAGAAGTTCTGAAGAAGATTACTCGAGCAATCGAAACTGTCATATTAGGTTGTTAAAAAAAAAAAGCATTGTAAAAGTAATAAAGAATATAGATGATATTAATATTATAAAAAAGACCAAGAAAACAAAGTATCACCTACAATTATTATATTTTCTGAATTATTTTAAATGAAGAAGTGAAATGTGCAATTAAATCTCTAAAGAAGAGAAAGCTCCTGGAAGTGATGGAATTATTGATATTTTTAAAAAGTGGATAAAGCGAAAGAAAAATTATTGGCAAAGCTATATAGCAAATATTTAAATGTTAAAGGTGTTCCAGATAATTGGAAGAATGCAGTAGTTAATGCTGATATTTGAGAAAGAAAGTATTAGAAATCAATGTCTTTCAATCTTCTATCAATTTTATACAGAATCTTTACCAAAATAATTGTAGCTCATTTACAATAAATATTGGATTCTAAGTAACTTAAAGAATAAGATGGATTTAAAAGTGGCTTTAACACAGTAGATCACATTTATATATTGAGCAAAGTCAGTTAACAAGAGTTGTCATTATGCTTTGGATTTTTTGACTATGAAAAGGCATTTAATTCAATAAGCATTTCTGTGATGATTAAAGCTTTGGATCATCAAGATATTGTCATATTATTAAAAATGTTTATCAAAATGCAACAGCAGTAATTAGATTGCATGATGATACTAAAAAGATTACAGTTGAGAAGAGATTAACAGCAGCTTTTAAAAGAAGTATTTGTGGAGTGAAATGGGAAGCTAAGGTGGTAAAAATAAATAAAGATTATTTAAGCTGTGTAAGATTTAAAATACAGGCATTCTTTATATACCTGGAACTTAATTGTAAATATAGAGGATTTGAATACAGACTTTCAAGCATCCTTCAACTATCCACACTATCTCATCCCACTGATACACATTATCACACGTGTAGAAAAGATAAATAATCACTAGTATATATATTTCATGCTAAATCAACTCCTTAGTTGGTCTAGATTATCATCTCCCACACACATATATAATCAGTGCTCAGTTTATATTAAGATAGCAAATCTTCATACTTTAATGGAAAGGCTTCAATCTACTTCAGCGATTCATTCTATTGAAAATCTGATGATGGAAAGCCTAAATCCCATGCTGATGCAAATATTATTGTCATGCCCATGTTGACCTCAAGTCACTCTGACCCTCATGTATAGGACATTATCCATTTAAATACATAGAAGAGGAATGGGCAAGATGCGGGCTTAATGTGTAAGATTTGAAATACAGGCATTCTTCATATACCTGGAATTTAATTGTAAATATAGGGGATTTGAACACAGACTTTCAAGCACCCTTCAAATCCCTTATATTTACAATTAAGTTCCAGGTATATGCAGAATGCCTGTATTTCAAATCTTACACATTAAGCCCGCATCCTGCCCATCCCTCTTCTATGTATTTAAATGCATAAGGCCCTATACATGAGAGGTCAGAGTAACTTGAGATCAACATGTGTATGACAATAATATTAGCATCAGCATGGGATTTGGGCTTTCCATCATCAGATTTTCAATAGAATGGATGGCTGAAGAGTTGGAGTAAATTAAAGCCTTTCCATTAAAGTATGAAGATTTGCTATCTTAATATAAACTGAGCACTGAATATATATGTGTGTGGGAGATGATAATCTAGACCAACTGATGAGGGTTGGTCTAGCATGAAATACTTATATTGGTGATTATTTATCTTTTCTACATATGTGTGGTCATATGCATCAGTAGTATTAGATAATGTGGATAGTTGAAGGGTGCTTGAAGGTCTGTGTTCAAATCCCCTATAATTTAAGCTGTATAAATGTTGCAGATAATGCTATTTTTGCAAATAATGCTTCAGAGCTTCAGGAAATATAGCAAGAGTTATGAGATGAAAGTAAGAAAATAGGATAAAAGATTAAAATAATTTTCAGTGGATTTTTTTCAGACTCATAAAAATTAAGATTGATAATCATGATTTAGAAGTTAACAACTATAAATACCTTAGATTATCAATACAGATGAAAATATAATGTATTAAATTAATCATAGAATTAGGTGCTTTTGATAGAAATAACTTGGTATTGAAGGAAATATACCTATTTGTTTGAAAGGGAAAATTTTAAAATACTTTTTTCACCATTTCTAATTCATGGATCTGAAAGGGCATTACAAAGAATTCAAACCACTTGACAATGTTTGGAAAGATATGTTACGAATAGCAAAAAGAAATTGGAAAACAAAATACTTGAATGCAAGAACAAACAGATATCATTGAAAGAATTAAAAGACTGAAATGGAACTGGACTGGATATATTTCTGGAAGAGATAATAATAATAGATGCACAGCCCATAAGATTGTAAAAGACATAGAACTAGACCATATGTAAGATGGATTGATGAAATAAGGAAGTTTCTTAGTGTAGAGGAGAAAAGAGATGCTATGGATCAGAGAAATTGAGTTAAATTTGGAGAGGCTTTCAACTTGCAGGTTGATTATATGTTTCAGGAATGTGGGATGAAATAGAAGTTTCAATTAGTTAAAAAATGTAGTATTATGAAATTAGGAATTATAATATTCAATTATCAGTTGCATGCCATTGCTAAAAACGTAGAAATAAATGATAAATAATATACCTTAGAAATATTAAAATACTGATCTCTTTGTTTACTATCTCTAAATAACACCTATGTGCAGTAATTAAAAATAAATAAACAAGAAATTTTGTTTACTCTATGATCATATTTCATGCTAGACAGCTTTTACAATTAATAAACTACTTTTCAAAACTATAGCCTAGATAATAAAAATCTATCAAATATAATTAAATGACCAATGATCCACAAAAGTTACAAATTAAAGGATATCCTATCTGAAGATATTCCCTAGATCACTAATCTAGAACAAATCCTGCCATTCAATAACTATCAGGAGCAGAAATTAGCACGACATAGTAAAACATTTGGAAAAATATTGGAGGCTAAGGAAGTATATAAAGAGACTTGCTTCTGTGTTTAAAAACAAAGCATGTTTAAACCCCAATCTCACTTATGATGTACATACCTGGACATATATATAAAACCAAGAAAAAATATTAGCCAAAAGCAATAGAAAAAAATCATGTTGAGTGTAAGTCTAAAGAAAAAAAGAAACAACGATCATTAAATTTATATAAACATAGAAAAACATATTAAAAATGAAATTGTGCAGGCAAGCAGACTGAAAAGAAAATGTGAATTGAAAAAAACCCAAGATCACTCATAACGCCAAACAGCAGAAGACAGACATAATGTAACATTTTTAAAACACATGTAAACAAATATATATATCGGTGTCAGTGTAATTTTAAAAATACTTTTTAGAAAGAGTTTTATTTAACACGATTAAATGTTGGGACAAATCACACAGGAGATTTTATATTTAACTGCTTCTGAATTGAACCAAGATTGTAACGGGATATTGGCTGTTTATAAATACTTCTTGTGGGGTAATATTTTTAGACATTATAAAAACTCCTTACAACAACAAAAAAAAAGAGGAAAAACTCATAACTCATTAGAATGAATATTTTAAAAAATCTTAAAAACCAAGTAATTAAAATAAATATTGGTAAAAATAACAGAACATAAACCTTATGGTAATGTTGTAATATATATATATAATTTCAAACATTTTTATACTTAAAATAAAGTGTTTACAATTTATTTTTGCCTTTTTAAAAAAAAAAAATTAATTATATCTTCATAAGCTGCCGCGTTTATACATTTTATTTAAAGGGATATAATTTTACATTTAATGCCTCAATTCCTAATTATTTTTGATCACGTCTCAAAATATTAAGTTTTGATGATGGTTCCTCATATAATAATTTACATTAGCATTAAATTTACTTAATACATATATATGTCTAAAAATACACATACATGTATTTTCATGTTTTGTTCTTATCAGTGTATCTTTCATCTTAGCTCACTTATATTGCAACCATCTATCAATCCAGAAGTCAGACCATTCTCTTTCACTCTGGGTGCATTTTAAAACATCCACTTACTTTCATCAAGTGAATAAGATATACATAGCTCATATTGTAATTTAACTTCATACACCCATTTTTCTTACCGTCACTGCACAAATTCATCTCGTGAGCGCAATCCTTACAGACGCCTTTTCGTTTTCCTCCGTGGAAACAATTTTTGAAGCAAAACCACACAGTAATATTTCATAAAGTTATGACAGGAGTTAAAGTTATTCATAATAACCTATACAATATATTTATGACATTTCCTAAGTGATTTGTATGATACTGTGATTTTTCTAGAGTCAATCAGGTATTATTAAAAATATTTTTATTAAAATTATTATATATCAGTATGAACTGAAACACAGGCTTATTATATACATGTGTCTATATATATGTAATATAGGGTATATGAGCATTCCATCATCAGATTTTCAATTGGATTGACGGTTGAAGAGTTGGAGTGTGAAATAGATTGAAGCCTGTCCATTAAAGTATGAGGATTGTCTATCTTAATATATATCTGAGCACTTATAGTATATATGTATAGAGATGATAATCTGGATCAACTGATGGTTGCTGGTTTAGTATGAAATACGTATATTGGTGATTGTTTATCTTTTCAACATATATGTGTTTGAGTGTATCAGTGTTATTAGATAGAGTGGAGAGTGGTGTGAAAGTCTGTGCTCATATAACCTATATTATATATATATCAGTATGGTACGTTATATTTAGATCTGGTCATTGTTTTATGTTTGTATATAATATATATTAGAACTATTACAATTTTGAAATAAAACATACTAATAAATGTTGCATAATTTAATATGGTCATTGTTTTATGTTTGTATATAATATATATTAGAACTATTACAATTTTGAAATAAAACATACTAATAAATGTTGCATAATTTAATAAGTTTTATTGATAAATAGATAATTAATATGGGCAGCCCAAAATTAGAAACAATTTTAAATTCAAAAATTATGTTTCAGTACTAACTTTTACTACAGAATGTGCCTTCAACTATGACTGGGCGACCAGCAAACAAATATATAATAAAACTCAACAGAATAACAGCACATATATTTAGCAATAGTAATTTATTAACAATTTGGAAAAATAATTACTATACTGATCTTTAACATTAATATAAAGTCTGCATTTGAGCGAGCTTAATTCACTGGTTAATTATTGAATAGCAAATAATGTTTATAACGTTTAGGTTACCTTCACTAACATCTATAATCTTTATAATACAACCCTCGATGAGCCTCTTGGAGCATTTCAAAATAATAATGAGACCGAGCCGATCTGTTAAAAGCACTAGTTGATTTAGTGACCTACAGGAGCTGAGATGATCTTCACAGCTCTTCAACTCGCAAACGCACCATCAGTAGCAGATACCACAGAAAAAGCAAGCAATCCTTTTCTACCTTTTTATATCATCTCTTCTTTTGTTTCTCTTACCTTTTCTGAAGTAAATTCTTTAGCTTTAATCAGTTTGTTATCATGCAGTGAAATTCCTTAGCTTTTTTATTATACAATTAATTATTATCTTAGGAATTTATTTCCATATCTGTAAGGTTTTAGATCTATACAATTAATTTAATGTTTTAGGAATTGATTTCCATATAAGGTAATTTATAAGCTTGGTTCCATTAATTAATATATAGATGCATCTACATTTATTTAAACTATGTTTAATTGAAAATATTTCTTTTCAATGATTTATTTATTTAAGTTTAAACATTCTTTAATAGTTTGCACTCCTCCCCTTACTCCAGAAAATAGTTTAGGCTTATATATAGTCATTGAATCTGGCTGGTCTTCATATCTGACATCTGGGTCATCTAGTTGTTAATCCGGTTGGTTTCGGTGTTGATTCTAGTTCCTGTTTCATTGTTCGAGTTTCATGTCGCAGCTTTCTGGTTTTCCTCTTCATCCTCGATCCATAGTGTTGGTTCTGCTGTGTGTTGTCTTTTTTGATTTTCATCTTTTGGCATGGGCACTGCAATTTGCCAATTTTCTTTGAATCACCAACAGACATGATTTACATGTCTTCTGTATGATGTCCCATCCTGAACTTGGATGATTGCTATTGTTTTTGATAGCATTTTCGCAATTTCTCCTTTAACCCATTTCCTCCAGATTATGTCTCGAACCCAAACTCTGTTGCCTACTATGTATGTATTGTCTTTTTTTCTGGTTCATTGTCAGTATTTTTTTCATTTTTCTCGCTCTCTATTTTATCAGATGTTCTTGGTGTAAAAGTGATAATTTAATTCCCAGTTTTCTTCCCATCAGCATTTCTGCCGGAGATTTCCCTGCAGCTGTTAATGGGTTGGAGTGTTGATGCAGCATAGCGTTATATATTGCTTGCTGCTTATTTACATTATTTGACTTCTTGGGGACCTTTTTAAATATCTGTACAGCCTTTTCAGAAAGGCCATTTGACTCTGGGTGATACAGGGTGTGCATGTATGTATTTGAGGTCATTGTTGGTAAAATAGTTTTCCACTTCTTGTGCGGTGAATCCAATACCATTGTCAGACACGATGGTTTTAGGTAGACTGTGGCAAGAAATCACAGCATTAAAAATTTTCATCATTTCTTTTGTACTCATATCTTTTACAATATGATACTCTGCCCATTTGGAGATTGTGTCTATGAATATGAGCAGTATCTTACCGTTTATTAGGCCTGCGTGGTCAAAATGTACTCTCTGCCAGGCTTCTGTTGCTATTGGTCACTGCTCATATTGTTTTGTCTTCATATTAGTTTCCAATTGACAGGATGTGCATTTTTTAATATACTGTTCGATGTCTGATGCTATTTTTGGTTATCAGACATAGCTACGAGCTAATGCTTTAGCTTGTACAACTCCACGGTGATCTGTATTATCCACCTTCCGTTGGTATTATGACTTGGTCCTCCATTAGTATACACCATTTTTACAAAGTAGATAATTTCTCAGTTTGTCCAGAACCCTGTAGTGACATAGTGTAGCTTCGACTTCGGCCATCCATTCTTTATCCATTCCATAAGCTGTTGGTAGCCTTTGTCGTCTTTTGTTCAGCTTGCTACTTTTTTACTGTTCAGGATTTCCAATTTCAGCAGATAATGTATAGCGGTCGATTCATTTTTTTTACTGCAATAGTTGATGGGTGCTGTCATGGGGCCTACTAGTGCATTTCCATTTAAATCACATGCTCTAATGTTAGTTTTCTCCATTTATTTTCCATGTTGTCAGATGACATCAACATGTTGTCAGATGATATCAACATTCAGACTGATAGTGAAATCAGACAAATACTTGACCCACTACCTATCTCCATTAACAGTTTTTTATGCAAAGTCTCAACTTCATCATAAATTGATTCAGAACTTGGGTGCCCATGTTTTTGATCGTATGGTGACCTCCCCTATTTCCTTACATAGGTGATTTACTTTTGCCATTCCAGTTAGCTTTCTATTTGCAAATACATGCTAAGTGCCCTTTTTTCCACATTTAAAGCATGACTCTTTTAGCCACTTACATTCTTTTGATATGTGGCCTCTTTTACTGCAACAAAAACATGTTATGCTAATATTCTTGCTTTTTTAGCTTTCAACAGCACAGGCTTTTCCTGCTCTGTTTTAAACGCACTTGTAGGCTTTTCATCTCTCTTAGTGCTAAAAATCTGAGCCTGTTCAAGCGTTAACTTGTATGTGATGCCTTTCTTAATAGCCATCTCATACATAATCTCAGGTTCCATGAGAAATTGCTGTCTGAGCCTGTCATCAGACATTCCCCATAGTAACTGCTCCATAAGTATTTTATCGACGAACTCACCATACCCATAACCTTTGGTCAATTCCCTAAGAGTTGTATTATACTCTTTAATTTCTCACCCTCTAGTTGCTTCTTTCTTCGCATGGTTAAACAAGCTATGTGCCAAGACAGACAAGGGCTGAAATGATCACTTAATTTTTCTATTAGATCCTCATACTTTACTTTCTCAGTAATAGATATCTCAAACAATATATTTACAACTTTTATTACTTTAACACCCGCAAAACACGAGTGCAGCTACTTTCCTTTTATTATCTTCAATGCCATTCAAGGTAAAGAAATTTTGTAACTGTGTAATATACAATGGCTATTCAGAGGCATTGCAAACCTTGAATTCAGGTATAATACTCTGCCCAAAAGCACTCATAAGTAATTACTGAACAATTAGCTTACTACTGTAAGGGTAGCTTACAACTGTCCAAACCAACCCTTAAATTTCCACAACATTGAAACTAAACCCATGAAAAACACAAATTGAGAGGATAATTTAGATACATGAGATCATATTATAAGCTAACAAACATATAAAGGTATACACACTTGAAGTTTGCTTTATTACCTACCAAAACCAGATAGTGTTAAAATAAAGTAGATGCTTTTGATTGGAAAATAAAAGCATAATCAGGGAAACCTTTCATATATATCTAGACCAATAATGATTTTTGTTAATGTGTAAATGTCATGATGTGAGACAGTAACTCGGTATACATAGTGATGACCTGAGATCAAGTCAATATCTAAGTAACCAAGTATTAGGAAATGAGAGTAGAATTTTACCATGTAATTTTACTACATAATTTAATCACATAATTTTGTTACGCAATTTTTATAACCATTAATTCGCACAATATGTATAACAAAGGAAAAGGAAATCAGAAGTAAGAGTATCCTAAACAATGGGTGGCAAATTAAATTAGATCTCAACTTTTTTTTAAGATATTTGATCATATTGAAATGGTTTTATTTTTTATTCTATTGTCAAATAATTTGGTCTATTAGAAAAGAGAAAGCACAGATAACCAATTGTGATATGGATAAGTTCTGTCATCTCAATAGTGGAGAAACCTGAATTTGAAAAATCATATGCATGATAAATCATTCTGGAAAAATGTCATTCATATGAATACTCATAGTCAACCTCAATTTGATGACCCTTAATAATAATAATAGCTATAATATATCATAAATGTTGAGAATAAAAAGAAAACATTAAAAGTTATTGTAATTCAATACTTTTTTTTTAAGTGTCATAGCATCAGCCGAGACGTGAACCCGCAACCCGGGCAACTGCCTGCAAGTGCAAGGCAGTCGCGCTGACCTCTCGACCACCAATGCAAGACAATACTTATTTAATTTTTTTCTATAAGTATTTGAAATTCAAAGTAAACACATTCACTGTGTCTATTTAAAAAAGCATTGTTTTTATCCATAAATAGCATTCTTTTAACTATCCACTAATCATATTCATAGCAATCTAACATTGTAACAGGTTATATTGGTATGAATATGACTAATGGATAGTTGAAAGCATGCTACTTATTGATAAAAAATAAAGACACTGTGAACGTGTTTACATTGAATTAAAAGTCATTATGAATTAAATATTTTTATGTTTTGCATCAAACTATAAACATAATAATAAAAATAAAACATTAAAAGTAATTGAATATTTTTCATTTCTCAATAATTAGCAGTGGAAGCATGTTGCTTTTTTAGGAGCTTCAAACTCTATGCATTTTTCTTTTTTAGCAAATGGAAATATTTTAATAATTGATTCAAAATAAGAGGGCGGGGTGAAAGTGAATATTGCAATTGTTAACATTTTATTAAGAAGTATCAAAAATATATAATGAAATTTGTTCATCTGGCTGATGATCTTAACTAGGACTTTTATTACAAGAAAGCTGAAAAATCATGCTAGGGCTAATTTTCTGGTTAAGCCTTATTTTGGGGGAAGTATGGTACCTTTTCACTTTGAAGGTAAATAACCAGAAAGGGCTGTGGAAGTAACATATCGGAGACCTTTCTAAAAATCAGACTTCATGTAGTCCAAAATGTTTATCTCTGTGATTTTTTTATGTTTAATTACTTTTTTCGTATTATCATCAGTTTTTTTTTATACCTTACTTTTTTTCAATAAATAATATCTCTTTTTCATCATATTATTATAATGTAAAGGACTCACTATTTTTAAGTCATATTATTATAATGTAAAGGATTCACTATTTTTAAGCTATATTCTAGCATCGAGATAAAATAATATGATATGGTGAGGGAAGGACAATCAATCATGAATGATAATTGTTATTACCCTAAGCTTGGAAATTTAATCTACATATTTGTATATTAATAGCTTTCAATAGTTTTCGCCTCTCTTCTTGATCATCTATCCTTCTGTTTCATTTCATTTAAGGTATTTATGTATTAGATTTATTGTAATGAAAGTCTCAAACAAATGTCTAAATAAAAACTGAATTAAACACATTTACATACAATGTTGACAAAAAAATAATAATTATTTTTTTACATGAATATTATATGATAATATTCCAATTAGGAGAAAGTTGTAATTCAAAATGTTGGTTTCGCTGCTAATTTTACAATTTGAAGTATACTGTGATGACATGAAAGACTAATAGGATGACTAATCAATCATCTCATGAAAGTAAGATATATACATGATTTGCTGTCCAGTTTTAATTCCTGCCGAGTGAATTTTTTGAATGACTTTTTTTATCCAACAAAATTATTAAAATTTGGGAACTGCTCACTATCGAGGTGCAGTCCACTACTTTCAAAAGACAGTCATAGACTGGAATAATTCTTGTGTGTGGAGCATGTTATCCCGAAGAAAACAAAATGCTACAATTGTGAGTTGCTGGAATACAAATATTTTCGTGTAAGTCATAACTATGCTTTAATTTACATTTTTGTCCCAGTGAATTTGTAAGAAAATCTTTTGCTTTTCTTTTTTATTAGAATAAATATATATTGCTAAAAGTTTAAAAAACATGGGGCTGGGTTTAATTTCTAGATAAAAGATTTTAAATGCTTTCTCTTGTGGCATTTATCAATAAAGCTTTAGCATGCTCTTTATTTTAGTTTATAATTACAAGCTTATCAAATTAAGTCACATGATATATAACTTATTTTATTTACTATTATAGTTTTGCTTTTATGTCTTATGTGTTTTTATATTGCTAAGGCTATTAATAGATGGTACACCTGAAGATTTCTCAACTCCATACAGCTGTTTAAGTTAGATAGCTGGATTTGAAGACATATAGGTATTTGAAAGATTCAGATTTTCTACTTAAAAGTTAACTGTCAGATAAGTACTGACTTTGAGTTGGTATTTTGGATCTAATGTCTGAAATATCCTAGCCCCTCATTGAGGAAAGCCATAGCTAGAAACCGGTCTGGTGCTGGGGATAATTTCTAGATAAAAGATTTTCACTGCTTTCTGTTGCAGCATTTATCGATAAAGCTTATTAATGCTATTAGCATGCTTTTCATTTTAGTTTATAATCACAAGCTTATCAAATTAAGTCACATGATGTATGACTATTTTATTTACTATAAATACGTGTTTGTTTATTTCCACTAAATAAAGTTTATAGGTGGCTATTTTGAACTAAATAAAGTTACTTGTCATCATTTACAAAAATTGATGGATTACGTTTGTCAATAATTCACGTGCAGATGTTATTTTATGGAATCACAAGGTTAGAAAGATATCGCCAGACTAATACATATGTGACATTTCACAGTAGGTCTAATACATAAGTACCCCGTATATTTATCTATTTATAAAAACCAAGTTGAAAAACTTAAAATTGATGTTGTTTATAGATCCATTCCATCTGTCCTTATAAAATTAGAATAATTCTGATTAAAGTGTTTTATGTATATTGAAATATATAATAAATAAATTCATTTATTAATGTCATTATTATATATAATTTTTTTATAGAATTAATGTTTGGTAACAACTTTTGTCAGCTTTAACACGATAATAAAGATTATATTTGTAGTAGTCAAAAGCATGTTTCTATAAATTAATAGCTTCTCATTCAAGTGTGGCATATGCTTTGTTAATTTTGTATATTAAAAACCTTATAATGATGTTAATTTTTTTTAATTAGTTCACAATCATCAAATTAATAATATTATACATTATAGATCAAAATAATCCCAGTGCTTATGTGAAACTGAAATAAGAATCCAAATATTAAATCATTCCATGTGGCTAAGAAAATCCAGCACTGCCCTCTGTGTAACAAATATATTTTCTTAGCCATGTGGGGTGATTTAATATTATGTATCAAGAACATATTACAAATAAAGTCTGTGTACAAATAGATAAATAAAAAAGGAACTTCATATGAACCAAATATACTTCACAATATTCTAGGTTTATCTTGCAAATATCTTACTAAACTACCATCAGTATTTTGACAAATTTTTTTGAAAAAAGGACTGGGCAATTAGTATGTTATTTAGATATATATAATCATAATATGCCTTGTATAGAATTTCATTGCAGAGAGAGTACTAATGGTAGAAGCTATCTTGATTTTATCTTTAAGGGTATATTTAACACCAAAAGTTGATTCAAAAAAGTCTTTTGTAGATATGTTGAATATATATTTGCATACATATGGCAATAGATAAATAACTAAAACTATTTTATTTAAGTAAAAACCTGCATAATTATATTATCATTCTTCATTTAACATATCAAAAGGGAATAAAATCATTTATTTTATTTGTGAATTAGAATCTAATTTCAAACAAAAATTGTCCATCAAAATTTATTTTTCAAAAGACTACAAGTTGTCTTTGAAACTTTTCTTGTACAGTATAATCTTTTTTTTTTTCCAATGTGTTTTAATCTTGTGGTGCACTCTACCTATCAGGAATGTAGTATTAAATCAGCACACAAATAGTAAATAGAAACCCACTTAGTATCAGGATCTGTATCATAAATAGATCTTAAATGACGGCAATTAATTTAATTAAATAGATTGAGATTTTAGCAGTTTTTTAAATAAGTTTCATCAAACAGTATAAACTGCTTGAAGGTAGATTAATAAATAATTGCTTTTACAACCTTTGAAACAAACTATTACTCAATTATTTAAATATAATAAACTGTAAGTGGTTATCACATGTAAATCACATCACCCCTAATCAGTGCTTATCAATCAATGAATAGAATATCTGTAATATGTTACCAAAGAAGCACTCGGGTAACCAGTGGAGATCCACTTATGGATATCATGGTCTATGTTCTTAAATAGATATGGAATAGCAGCAATTGATTTAATTAAACAGATAGAGATTCAAATTGCTTGCAAGTTTTTTAAATAAACTTTATTAAACAGGACTTGACTAGGAATGATGTAATTTACTTGAGATAACCTGTTAGCCATTTGCACCTATCATTTGTTATATTTAAATTATTGAGTAGTTTTTTTAAAAGATTGTAAAAATGATCTTTTATTATTCTGTCTAAAAGCAGTTTTTCCTTACCTGTTTAATGAATCTCAATATGCTTAAATCAATTATTGTCATTTTAAGGTCTATTTAAGATCCTCACTCTTGATAATAAGTGGGTTTTCATTGATTATCTGAATGTTTCTTTGATAATAGATTGTTGATATTCTATTAAGTAATTGTTAAGCAGTGATTGGTGGAATTGTGATTTACTTATAATAATCAGTTAAGTATGCGCATTTATTGTTTACCTATAATTATGTATGTCATATACAGATAGTCCTAGATGCAACTGAGTCTCATCAACAGCTTCAAGACAACACATAGTCAATGTGCTCATCTATTTTGTTAATGGAATTTATCAGCCCTTCATCTCTGTAAATAGGGCCAAACATAAACTATGAACCACTTAATTAATGGTTGTCAAATTTATGCTACAGTGATAGCATTAAAGAACTTTATAAAAACAGTGGTGAATCTATCTCCTGGTTAAAATCTCTGCAGGTTCCTTTATTATATGTTGTTAATAATTAAGCTGTCTAAAAAAAAAATCCATAAGCAAAATAAATATGATTTATGTAAATCCAATTTTACATAAACAATTCCTGGCATGTATACAAAAAAAAATGACATCCATCTCGCATGTGGTCTCTTTCTTGGCATCTAGTTTAACATTTCAACTCCATCTATTATCATCTTTTGTAAAATTAAGAGCATGCTAATGAACTCTAAACAAGATTTTTTTTTTATTTTATGATAAATCCTACTACAAGAGAAGGCTATACAAATCATTTTTATCTTGGATTGTCCCCAGACCAGTTTTGACCTATGGGTCTCTTTAGTGAGTGTTGTCCAGCCCTGTTGCATTTCAGTCTCTTAATTCATTCAATGATGTTAGCCCTCTCATCCATGTATTTTATTGTCACTCTCTTTTTGTTATTCCTTATATACATCTTTCCATAGTTTGTTGAATCCTTTTTTATTAACTCTCAAAGTCTGATTCCATAAGTAAGAACTGAAAAAACACATCTATTAAAAACCTTTAATTTCAAACAGGCATATTTCATTTTAGTATTAAATTATTTCAACCAAAATCATCACTTTATCTAAATTTAATTCTTTGATTGATTTCATCGATTATGTTTCCATCTGTAAAATAATCTGGCTATCATGACTATCTATCTTTTTTTTCCTTTAAAGAAAATCTTTTGGATTTTAGATAATAATTAAACAAGTATACTGTATATACTGAACATTTAGATGTAATTAGAATAGATTTGAAAACAGACTTTCAACTCCTTTCAGGTATCAACTTCATCTTATATAATCGAAACACATAACCACATACATGCGAAAAAAAAATTTCCAATATACATATTTCAAGTTGAATCAGCACTCATCAGTTGGTCCGGATCATCATCTCCCACATATATATATAATCAGTGCTCTGTTTATATTAAATCTTCAAACTTTAATGAACAGGTTTTGCTATCAATATAAACTGAGCACTGATTATATATATGTATAGGAAATGATGATCAGAATCAACTGATGAGTGCTGGTTCAGCACGAAATACTTTTGTTGGAGATTATCTTTTTTACATGGATGTGGTAGTGTGTATCGATTTCACAACATGGAATGGATAGCTGAAGGGAATTGAAAGTCTGTGTTCAAAGCTATTCTGAGATTTTAGATATAATATTTTGTATAAATGTTTCTAATCATTGGATGAACATTTTAACTGCAACATATTCCTCAATGTCCAAATAATTAAGCACTTAATATTAATAAATCGTGAGAATTATAATTTCTCTACCGTCAAATATGTTCATATCGTATAAATAAAAGTAAGCTCTAACTAATGTGAGCGCGACTACTTATTCAAAATTGGAAAAATAAATATCTTTTAAGATTTTTTTTATTATCGCTAATTTTTTATTTATTTAATTCTATTTTTTTTTTTTTAGTATTATTTTATTTGAGATCTGGAGCAAGCGTTTGACCTCATTTTTCTTTTAAATAAAGAACAGATTGTTTTACAATTCACGTAAAACAATCAAGACTGCTGAAGGCAGTTGGGGGGGGGGGGTTTCGTTTTCTCTTTCCTTTTCTAGCAATACTTCAGTGTATAAATACTAATATGTAATTTATTATTATAAATTTGGAAAAACAATTTTATATTTTAAAATTATATATTATTATTTTTAATGTTAAAAGTTGACTGTGGCATCAGTATGTTAAGACGTAAAATCACAATGTGTTAACCTAATAGTGTCGCTTGGTATGAGATACTTAATCGCCGATTTACTCTATTTAAATGTCTAGCGCAAAGAATTTAGATTTAAAAATAATACAACCTCTGTATCTTACCCAAGTTAGATAGATTGTTGTTATTTTTTTCACTAATTTTTTTTTTTAATGTATGTTAATAAAAGAAATGGGGGGAATTGTGAATAATATTCGAATTTATTGCGTGAATCATATAAGTTGCATGTACGATCTTTATGAAATCGCTGACTGATAAAGCAGTCAAGCATAAATCATTCATTGATGATCTTGTCATTTTTCTCCCCTCTAATAAATATTTTCCTTTATTATTTCTATTTTGGAAATTCAATCTTTAAGAGTCATTCATATGGAGCATATTCTGGTAATGTATTTTTTCTTCCTTCATCACCCCTCTCCCCTTCATAACTTTCTTGGATTTCCCATTTATAAGTCTATGAGTGCTATGAAAACATCTATTCAAAACTTTATCCACACATCTGCTGAAAATATACCTAAATACTTGTCTAAAACATACTTATCCCTTTATGCAAAAATCTATTATCAACATCCTGATCTTTCCAAAAATGACACTATTCGCCCATTATTAACTATACTAATAATTTCAAGAAGATTAATTCGCTTTATTTCAAACGATTTGGAATAAAAGAGTTGTGGCCATCAGTATTAGATAGAACCTAACAAAATGATGCCAAAGACAATGGTCTTTTCCTTCACTCAATCCCTACCTTTTATTTTCGGCGATAATTTAATACCATTTTTAAAATCATCTCTGATTACCCTAACTAATACTGTGAAATTTCTTCTAGTTATCCCTATTGATAAGTCTCCACCCAGTAAAGTTAATTTTTTTTCAATCCTTAATCAAAATTATTGCTGCTTATATTGATCTTAAAAATCAGCCATTATTTAGGAAAATACTCTTTTGAGGAGGGTGGGGCTTCAACATGATCCATAGTACTTACTAGTCAATCTCAATCATTCCTATCTCTTCTTACTATCACCAATAAACAGATAATAAAAATTCAAATTCTAGTATCTAGAACCAAAATAATTTCTCAATTTTCTTATAAAAATCAATTTAGATGCTCTCCCTACTAGTCATTTCTTATTACAGAAAATTGTGAATGCTAATATTGACCCCCTGTCATCTGTTCCAAAGTCCTACTCTTCTTATCTATAAGAATATCATTGAATCAATTATCAAATCACATATTACTTCTACTCTCATTGATAGCATGAAACAAGAGCATTTTCCCTTTAATGGGGATTACTATTTTTCTTATGTTTACCTTTTCATTCCTAAAATATCACTTTTGTTTCAACCCTACATCTAAGAATTTACAATGACTTTTACAATAAAATTTCAAAAATTAAAAACAGACAAGGTGCTTGCCCTTCCAGACATTGTTAATGCTACATGGAGTCTGGAGTCACTTCTTACCTCATTATAAGCAGTTGTGTTTTTTTTTACCTTCATTTATTCTATATCTTTGTTATGTATTTACAAAATGTACTTGTAATTTATACACCATTGAATTTGTCTGTTCTGATGACAAGTTACAAAATATCCAGTTATTTTTTGTCTAATAAAATTGTTTTTTTAAAAAGAAATACAATATCACTTTGCATAACATTCTGAAGTAATCCAATCCAGAACAAATAAAATCTCCTAGCATTTCCATATTGTGATATTAAAAGAAGATATTATTTCCCAGATTAGTCACTCTTATGTAGATAGTCTTTATGCCTACATTTTTTATTCTATTTGATTATATTCTCATCCAAATGTTACAGATATTGTCAGAATTTTTAACAACCAGAAGTATATTTTTTAGAAGTGTATAATATTTGCATATTGTTTCTAGTGCAAAACTTTAGCTGGTTAATGCCAATCATGCGATTGCTTTTCTGACTTGCAAGATCATTAGATTTGTCATCCTCAGAACAAGCTTTGACAAACAGTTGGCCAACTATAGTAATATTTGTTCATATTGAAATTAGGTGGAAATATTAGAAGAGTCAACATGCTTCCTTTATGTTTGGGGCATATTAAAAAAAGGTTTGTCTACTTTAATTTCTATAATTCTGATTGTTTGCATTTCATACTCTAACTATTCTCTAAATTTTAGTTTCATCATTTGTGGTTTTTAATAGTTCCAGTAGATAGTGTGTGTGTGTGTGTGTGTGTGTGTGTGTGTGTGTGTGTGTGTGTGTGTGTGTGTGTGTGTGTGTGTGTGTGTGTGTGTGTGTGTGAAATGAAAATATGAAGTTAATTAAAGTGGAGTAGTAATAATATAAAAATGTTTGTGCTAAAGTTTATTATTTATTCATTAATTCAAATTTGCAAACTTTTGTTTGAAAAAAGCAAGGAAGTGTGGTTTATTGCCAACTATAGAAACATAATATACACAAGAGAAAACAATAGACAATTATCTAACAAATGGAATATTTAAATGGACTAATTTAAATTAAAATGCATGCATAATTACAGTATAAATAAAGCAGCAACAATAATTAATCTAATGGAGCTATGATTATGGTGAACTTCATTGAAAGTGCACTTATTAGGTTATAAAGAAGAGAGAGACTCCTTCGTTACACATTTGAATTACAAATACAAATGAAGCAGAAAATCAATATTATTTATTCACTAATGTGAATACTTTGCTTATATTTTTTCCCCCCGCTCTTTATAATCTTTTTTTCTATGAAATTAATTTCCTTTATTAAAAATCTTTTTTTTTTTTTCTGACCATTGTAATTTTAAAAGTTGATTTCTTTTAAACAACTTCCACTTTTATTATCTCCTGTACTTATATTCCTTCAATTTCCAGATTGTTTTATTGCGTGTTTCAATCCAAATTTAGTAACTCATTATTGTTATTCAAAATTTGTCTGATTTTCTTCAAGGATACTTCTAACATCAGTGTGTCTTCTTTTCATCACTACTATTAATAATCAAATGATTTATTGCTTGAAAAGTTCTTTAGAAGTTTGAGAACCAGAAGTGATCACTGTGCTATGATCCACAGAACTTGAGACTCCAGAAATTGCTATTTTACCTCTGCACCAAATTATGCAGCGCAACCACTAATTTTTTTATTTTTTACAGTTCCAATGTCTAAATCAGTTTCATCTATAAAATTAATAAAGCCTTCTGTTCCATGTATAAATTCTTTGCAATCTTCCTTCTTTGCCCTCATTGCTTTTGCAAATTATTATTTACTTAACTGTGAATTGTTAAATAGTTTTGTTAAATTTTTAAAAAAAAATTCAGTTGAGCATTTTCAAAATATCAATGATAACCTCCTAACTCTTCTTCCCTAATGTCAAGCTATTATTGAGATCGAAAATGTATTGAAATGCATATAGTGAATAATGTGTACTTAGGCCAACTGTTAGGGACTCATATGAAAGTCTATTTTTATTATCCTCTATGATTGTATTTTTAAACTATTTGTCAATGAAGAAATTTCACCAATCCACAAAAATATTTTAATTGTATAACAAGAACAATGATCTCATTAAGTTTTAAAATATTTATTTAATAGATACTTAAAATATATTTTCTGTTGAACAAATGTAAATAAATACAGATTATACTCTCATAAAGTTCATTCTACTTTGGAAAATATACTTTAATATTGCACGACCATTAAAAATTATCTGATTTCTTATCAGTCATCTGGGGAATTCTGTGATATAAACCCAAACTAAGCAACACATGACTTCCTGTGCTTATTTTCAAATTTGCATTAGGTGTAATAATCCGCTCTATTTATGCTTCTCTAAGGATATCTCTTATAAAGTTGAATAGTCAGTTGTCACTAAATGATAGTTCTATAAACACTGTTAGTTTCTGGTTAATGGCCTTCTTCAGTAAGGAGCATTGGAAACTCCTTGCCTAAAGAAGGCAATATCTAACGCATTATAGTCATCTAGTGTCCATTGATCACTTAAGCTTAAAATAGTAGAATAGGCTAAATCCAGGCTTATAATGCATCAATTAATATTTTTGATTTTAAGCACCACTTATACTGTGGTATAGAATGTAAAAATTTTATTGTCTAATTAATGTAACTTGGATCATCATATCTTGGATGGGTTTACATTCTGTTAGATATCTAGTTGGAACACTAGGCCAATGAACATGTTACATACTATTGCAATTTTATGAATATCAATCAGTATAACATATTTTTTATTGATTTTGTAAAAGCTTTTAATTGCATCTAGAAAATTCAAATATGGATTTTGGTAAAGAAATTTATTATGTTAGGTAGATACAGTCCAAGCTGTTTGGAATTTAATAAATCTGATAGTATTAAGGGCTATGAAAATTTCAAAGAGCTTCCAGTGATCTAATTACTGCACTTGTTCATTGGTGGTTTGGAGGTTGTGATGATGCATATTATCTAAATAATAATAAATTAGCTGGTTTTGGAACAAACACTGAGAAATTCAAAAAATTTCACACTACAGTTAATTTAAAATTGATGGTCAATATATTTAAGACTTGAATAGATTCTCCACTTAAGATATTTCTTTATGTTTCTGTGTTTCTTCATTGGTAGTTTAGAAGATATGGTAATACATATTGTCTAAATAATATCTTAATTAGTTACACAAAAATTTATGTTACCATCAGTTAATAAATTGGTAGTTGATTCATTTAAGAAGTGACTTGATTCTGCTATTTAAGATGTTTTATTATCCAAAATGGAGATATAGAAGACACAGAAAATAAAATAAATAAGACTGGATTCATGCTTGTCAGCTTGCAACTAATATGAATGTCTTCAAAACTGAAAATTATAATAAAATTAAAGACCTTTGGGAGGCATGTAATCTCTAAAAACATGAAACTTGACAATAACATCAGCTGGCAGTCTTCATAGTATTGTATTGACCAAAAACAATATTAAATGAAGAATTATGGAAGAAATTATGCAATTATTTGTTTGAAAGTGGCTGTAAATGGGATCACATGCTAAAAAAAACGTTTTAAAAAAAACTTTAAATTGAATTTGTTATGGTTGCTAATGTAAAGAATTCTAGATGGTGAATTCAGAAAATCTATAAATTAGATCAAGAAGATGTTATCCATTTGGAGAAAGTATTTTTCTGGCATATGCTTCACATGATGAGTTAAAGAATGATAACATTGTGGTACTGATGAACAATTTCATCTTTTCTTCATTAAGAAATTTGCTGAGAATTTTTAGCACCTTTGCCTCAATTAAAAGATGCTAGGGATTCAAAACCATGAGTTTTTTTATGTAATAATATGTTGAACTATTTCCATCATCTATCTGTAAATGTTGAATGTATAGACAATTTTAAAACTTTATTTGAATTTTTCAAATACAAACAACTTGTTAGTAATAACACACAAATAGATAACACAGATTAGTAATTGCACAATGTTTTGAGTAGTAGTATTCTTCACTCTTCTTCAGGTTTCCTGGCTTAACCAGTGACAGTTATAGGGGTCGAACTCATACCTTTAGTTTCTCGAATATTGAATTTAAGGCAAATGCTCTAGTCATCTGAACTATTCATATTCAGTCAAAGGCAACAGGTAATAGAAATTTCATATATTTATATATGAGTATATAAATAAAACAAACAAACTCCTTTTTAAAACTTGCTTTTTATATGACTATAATCATCAATAAAAAATCCAATGTTTCGACTATTTTATATAGTCTTTTTCAAGGCACATTAAAATAAAATAAAAATATATAATAATAAATATCACATATTAAGTCATACAATGAAAGGATGATAAAGGAAGATATATACATTAATGAAATAAAATCAGAATTAAATAGGATGTTAATGGAAAAAGAGAAAAGAAGGTAATAGGTTTTTAATTGAAACAGGTTTTTTTTTTTTAGAAAAGGAAATTGTTTGTGTTTAAGTTGTGATTGCTTGTAATAGGAAAGGGGAGTGAAATATGGTAAATTTTTGGTTTGTGGATATATTTTGTAATTTTTTAATTTAATATTTTTTGGAATATATGATATTTATTATTATTATTATTATTATTATTTTTAGTGTGCCTTGAAAAAGACTATATAAAATAGTCAAAACGGATTTTTTTATTGATGATTATAGTCATATAAAAAGCAAGTTTTAAAAAGAAGTTTGTTTCTTTTATTTATATATTGGATATTTATGAACTATTTTGGAAAGAAGAACTGTGTGATTGATATATTAAATTATTTGATTATATATGAGTGTTGGTTCAAATCCTCTTGAGTCCTTCATTTTTTTTTTTCTAAGAGCAAGGTTAATTAGAGACTTCCATACATTGTGTATTGCCACACTGGGTTGAATTATATGATTATTTGCCATTGTCATATAAGACGTTATCTTGAATTTTCTTCTTTACATCTTATCCTCTCTATCTAATATTTTTGCAATTTCCCAATTAAACATATGGTCACTAGTACATTCATGTTTTATTACTGTAGACCATCTGTTTTTTCTATTTTAATCATTGGTTTGTCCTCTTTTAATCGCTGTTCAACAGGGCAACAATTCTAAGCAATATATTTCCATATTCATATGATATTTCATAGATGCAGTTTTTGTTCTTCAGCATTTCCAGTTTAAGCTTGGTAGAAGTTATAATTTCTCGGTGATGTGACTTTGGAAAGCTGTTTTAATGTTATATTGACTACATATTTTCTTTGATTCGTCCACCATTTCTGGTATGTATGGATACACTACAGTACCAAAAACTTTTTATTTTGGTGTCTCTTTTTGTTGTCTATTAATGGTTTTCTTGATGACCACTGTTGAATAACCATTCTTCGTGACAGTTTGTTCTATGTGAATCTTTTCATTTTCCAAATCACTGGTTTCCGAACAAACTTTCTTTGCTCTGTTCCATTGTGATAGTATAATTCTATGTTTAATGCTTCTGGTAAGATTGGATGTATATGCCAAGTATTTGCAAGTGTGTGTTAGTTTCCTGTACAACTTGTTTTTACTTGGCCCTGAAGGATTCTTGTTACAAGAACATCTAAGAATATCGTTTTGTTCTTGTTCTGATTCCATTGTGAATTTAATTGGAGATATGCATCCAAAATGACTGCAACTGCACCTCACCATGCGACCATACACAAATATATCAATATAGCAAAGCCACACTTTAGGCAGACATGGAGTAGTATTTAAGGCTGTGGTTTCAAGTTTTTTCATGTAAATGTTCAGCAAGGGTGACAAATAGTGATCCTATGGCCATAGCTTGATTTTATTGAAGGAATTTACATGTGACAATGGCAAATAATCCTATAAGTTAATCCAGTGTGCCAATACACACTGTATGGAAACCTTTAATTAATCTTGCTCTTAAAAAAAAAAAAAAAAGAAGTTGGACTCAGGTCGATTTGAACCAACATCGTATATAAATATATGAAATTTTTACTATCTGTGTTGCCTTATTCGAGAATCTAAAGTTTGACTCCTATGCTAATACCATCACTTGTCAGGCCAGCAACAACAGCTGAAGAAGAGTGGAGAATAATAATACTCAAAATATTGTCTAATTACTAACCTGTGTTGTCTATTTGTGTGTTATTACTAACAAGTTGTTTGTATTTGAAAAGTCTAAATAAAGTTTTAAAATTTTCTATACATTCAACATTTATTGATAGATGATGGAAATAGTCCAACATATTATCAAATCTAACATATCATCATCACAAATCTTCACGCAAATACACGAGTTTTGTATTTGGTTTTCATCTTCTACATAACATGTTATGACCATCTTAATGCATTATTAATACCCAAATTTTTTGGACTGCCATTTCCAATTAGTCCCGCTTATCGTACTTAAACTTTCATATTGAGAGATTATAGCAATATTACCAACAATATGGACATAACATATAGCAATAAGCAACCTTTCCTGAAGTTTCTAAAAGGTACATATTTATTTAGGATAAAAAATATCTTGTAAGAATGTAATAAATAGAATATTTTACTATAAAGGTTACCTATGATTCAATACCTGTAGGAGCAAGACACCTTCACCACCAGTGGTGAAAATCACTTCATATTACATTTTTGGCATTTATTTTTGTATTATACAGTCATCTGATCAATTTTGGAATCTAGTTTGACTATAGATCATCTGCCAGGAAGGAAAATCATAAACCTGCTTAGTCCAAAATCGAATCCTAGATAGCAAGGGTGCTAATCAGATGCACTATCCATAGGGCCACATAGCACTTCCATTTACTATACAGTACCAACTATCACAAAATAAAATTTTAAAAATTACATATGTATATATAACAAATTAATACACATCGTTTTTAATGTGAGCCTCACTTTCTCATAAGATTTGCCATTTTCACTGTAAGGTACATATATTTCCGGAACTGTCTCTGATTTAATCAAGTGAGTTAGAGGTTAATTCTTTGAATCTCCCCACCTAATACAACTTCTCAACTTTCCATTTGAAAACTATGATTGCAAACTTGCTGGTATTAAATCTTGAATAAATTCATAATTTTATAACGTGTCAGTATCAAAAAAATTTTAATCCTCATCTTGGATGGAGATAATTTCTCTCTTCATTACAGAAACTCGTGCTTTGAGGAATACATATTGGAGAGGGGTGTATAACTAATCAAATTTTAATTCATAGTGCTTCTGATGTCAAACTATCAAACACTGAAAGAGATTATTCAGAGTTTCATTATCATGTGAACTAGATGTTTAAATTCCTCACTCTGCCTATCAGAAATAATAATCCTAATATCTATTTTCTGGTCTTTAAACTTGAATCATATACAATGAGATCTGATAGTTAAACAATAGAATGAGGTTTTTCTCATTAAGATTTATACAACAAATGCAAAAACATGTAATGAATATTAGAATAATAAACATTTATGTTGAATTAAGATTCAGTTATCAATTCACTTTCTCTCTCTCTCTCTCTCTCTCTCTCTATCTATCTATCTATCTCTCTATCTCTCTCTATCTATCTATCTATCTATCTATCTATCTGTCTGTCTCTCTGTCTGTCTATCTCTATCTCTCTCTCTATCTATCTATCTATCTATCTCTCTATCTATCTAGCTATCGAGCTATCTAGCTATCTATCTCTCTCTCTCTCTCTCTCTCTCTGTCTATCTATCTCTCTATCTATCTATCTATCTCTCTATCTATCGATCGATCGTGGTGGACATATTGTAGATATACTTGTTTATTGTAATAATTTTAGCTGTGAGCCGTAAATGTAGAATTTGAAAGCTAGAACAATAAACATCTATGGCGAATTGAGGTTTAGTTATTAATTTAATTCACTTATCTTTTTTTTTAATCTAGTGGCAGAAATAATATACATATATTTGTTTACGTAATAATTGTAGCTATGAGCCATAAATGTAGTATTTGAAAGGTAATTGATGCCGATTTAAATAATAAAATATTAAAATATTTAACAAACCTGTGATTAAAAAAAATTACCATACCAAAGTGTGAAAATTCAAGGTATTCTCCCAAATGAAAAGTCATTTGATAGTTTATATATATATATTTTTTACAAAAAAAATTATTAATTTAAATTTTAAAAGAAATAATATACCAATTTGTGTGTATATATATTTTTAGTGACCAGACCGATCCGTTTAATCGTAGTCCTTTGACAATGGACATGGTTGAGACTGACAAGGAACTGAAGAAATGTATCCAGGATTGGCGAAGAGAAAGACAAGTTGGGAAAAAAAAATTTTAAGTAAAGATAATGAATAATGGTTTGCAAAAAATGAAAATGTGTGTAAATTTTAAATAATTATCATAAAAATGTAAAAATTATTTTCAATGAAGTATGCTATATATATATTCGTGGAATCTTTATTATTGGTGTATTTAATAATGCTTTGGATTTTCATTACTATACTATTGTGCCTAGTAGTCTTGTTTACATAGCTTCATAAAAACTGAAATGAAAATTTAATCAGAAATAACGTGATCTCAAATCCCTAGTGATTTAAAAATAATATTTCCTAATTTAATTCAAAGTCACTGGCAGCGTTATATAATATTAGCTACCAAGAAAAAAATTGCCCTTCAGTACCTCCAAACAGAAACTGGTCTTAGGAGCATAGCTGAATTGTCATTTAATATATTGATCTGCGTGTTGCAGTTTCTGGATTTAAAAGATAGATATCATTACTGCATATTTGCAAGCTAAGACGCAAATCTGCTATAATTGTTGATTTTTATCATCTTTATTTCAAAAATACAACAATACTTGCCGTTAGCTTTTAGTGGGAATCATCAAAGTATATAATCTCTGGTCCAGTGTCAAAGATATATAATATAAAAGTTACCTTGCTTGACCTTTAAAACAAATGGATTTGAATAGTGTGTTAAAAATAAAAGATGGTCATTAAATGGAAACAATGCAACTCTATTGGCAGTCTCCACAGGAAGATCGTTGTGTTAGGAAACAATCATCTTATTGTTTTGCCACTTAGTGGCTATTGATTTTATTCATTATGTGCATCACTATTTCGAGAAACAAAAAGGAAATTGTAATCCCCAAAATGGAATAACTATAAACCTACAAGTATTTTCTATTGTTTAACTTAATGTATAAAAAGTGGTTAAAATTGTTACTAATAATAATTATTTATACAGTGATTTATTTATTTTTTAATTTTTAATGTTTTTTGTTATATTTAATTATTTTAATAACAAAATATTTATTAATTATAAATAAATAAAATTATTATTGCTTTGCAGTTATGAAGTGTTTGTTTTAAACATGACTATTTGAAATAAGTTTATTTCTATTCCCAAGGTTGTATGTATTATCTAATATTTCAATAGAGAGCATTTCAATGCTCTAATTAAATGAGTCCCAACCTGGGAAGTATATATTTCATGAAGGATATTTAGGAATACTCAAAAAAAATTGAATATTGACAAAAAAAAAAAAAAAGCACACACCTCAATTAATTAACATATTCTGTTTTTTAGTCTGTCTAAATAAAATCTGATTTAATTTTCACCCACTTCCCAATTTCCAAACCAGCTGAAAGTTTGCAATGCATAGAGTTTGCAAATAATTTTAGCAAAAAATTAATGACAAATTTAAATTTTTAATTTTGTGTAATTGATGCTAATAATGTCTAGTGACATTTCTTGTAACTTAAAACCAGTGACGAAGTGGGACTTTTTTAGAAATGGAAACACACTACATAATCTTTTTTTATATTATTTTTATTTTACTTGCCGCAATAATTTTTACATAATAGCTAATATATACATATTACATACATCTAGAAAAATCTGGAACTCTCGTATCAATATTTTTATTTTCTAAATGTTTTTAACATTCTTAAGTTTTAATTTTAACATTGTTTGAAATTCTTATAATCAATTAATAATGCAATGGTCAAACTCATTATTTGCCTTATATAAAAATAGTTCAACTGTTGGTAAAAAAATTGAAAGTTAACAGAAATTCCATACAAAAAATAATGAGTTTGAATTGTTTATTCTTTTTTAAGTTTGTTTGGCAAATAGTTTAGAGAATTTTTTTTTTTATGTTTGACAAATTAGTTTATATATACTAATGTACTTATTGTTTTTACTACATTATTGTATCTGCAACTTGTTGGATTGATTTTGTGAGGTTGAATATGTGCATATTTTAGTGAATTTTTAAATTGAATTTTAATTAAAGCTTTGAATTTTTTAGTGAATTTTTCTACAGAAGCGCTTATTCCGTTCAATGTATGAAGCCTTCATTCCTGCTTAAAACTGAATACAACTTTATTCTGCTTAGCAAAGGGAAGTGGTCCTCCATAACTCATCATTAAGCAAGAATATTTCATATAAAATAAGTAGTTATAATAGTATCTTATGGAAAAAAAAAATTGGCTGGTTTCTCCAGCTAAATAATAAACTGTTAACAAATAACCTAATCTAGTATATATAGTAATTGAAAAACTTCCTTAATGTATGTGAATTTTGCAAGTATTCATTTAAAATATGTTTGATAATGCAACTCGTAAAATTGTTCTTTCTGGTAATCCATTCATCAATCATAATTATCTAATTTTCTGAATCATGAAATGCTTATTCTAAGATCCCATTGTTGACTTCTAAATCCTTTGATGATATTGGAATTTTTTCATGGAGTGCACCAGAAGACAGTCAAAGATTAGAATAGATAGCTTCAATTTTTTTTTATATGGGGTAGCATGATTTCATGATTTTTGAAAGTTTCGATACATCTATGATGGTTTGAGCACTTTGGTCTGGTTTGTCTTTGTTTTTAAAAATAGTGTTAACAGTAAACATGGATAAACCCATAGAAGAATAAATATCATGATTTCCTTCGCTTGGTACTTTCCGATTTTGCCCCATGGCACCACTTGAGGGCACTTATTTCCAATAGTCAGAGATAATTATACAGTTACAGGGACTTGTGTTTAATGACAGTCTTATTAAAAAAGACCGAACAACAATTTTGTATTCTAATGTTTAATTAAAGTAAAAAACAAAACCTAAAACTTCAGTACTTACTAGTATACTGAAATAAATAATAATTTGGTATTTAATCAAGGAATTAAAAAAACAAAATAAAATATGTAATTACTAACAAATTGGTAGTATGTAGCGTAATTGGGAGTATTTAATGAAAATGAAAGTAAAAATGATGAAAACAATTTTGTAATCCAACGTTTAATTAAAGTAAAAAACAAAAACTTGAGTACTAACTAGTATACTGAAATAAATAATAATTTGGTATTTAATCAAAGAATTAAAAAAATAAAATACATAATTATAACAAATTGGTAGTATGTAGCGTAATTGGGAGTATTTAATGAAAATGAAAGTAAAAATGACGAAAACAATTTTATATTCTAATGTTTAATTAAAGTAAAAAAGTGAAAGTAATAAAAAAAATAGTTACACTTTGCTAATGGCTTCTAAAATTGTGACAAATAAATCTTCTTGGTGCAATCGCCGCCACATGAACTCAAGGTAAATAGGAATCCATCTGTTTGTGAGCTGTTCCGTCTGTTTTTTATTGCACCATTTAACTAGCCCCCAAAGTCTTTCTATGTTTTGGGTATGTGCCCCAGTAGAAGGATCCACAAAATTATAACTATGATTAACTTCAAAATGTTCAAATCCTGCATTTCTTAATTCATCAGTTTTATAGGCCTTCCAACAGTCAGAATAAATTGTTGATCCTTGTGATATATTTTGTTAAATGGCATCAAGTAGAATGGACGCTGTCCGACATGGAACAATGACAATAAAACACTCTTTGGTTTCTTTGGAAAAATTCCACTCCCTCACATTCTGTGGCTGGTAGATCACAAATTCTCATCATCTTGAATATAAAAAGATAATCAATGCAGCTTTTGATTTTAGCGAGAAATTAATAACGTATTTGTGAAATGCATTTTGATTTGCCATAGCATATCATTTTGTCGTATTTTTATGCAATAAATTTAAAAATTCACAAGTCGCAATTATGTGGTTTACTTACTTTCATTAAACATTAGTCCCTGCAACTGTATAATTATCTCTGACTATTGGAAATAAGTGCCCTCAAGTGGTGGCATGGGGCAAAAGCGGAAAGTATCTTTCTTTTTCCAGTCTTGAGCTATCCATTTCTGTTTCCAAGTTCAGAGATTTTTTCGTAGTGATATTAATTGCAGCCATGATTGTAATTGAAAATGTAAAAGAATTGCTGGGGAAAAATGCATCTTTTGACTATCTGTCCAAAAGTACAGCAAAATGGAGGAGAAAATGAATATAAACTAGCAGTTAGCAATTTTTTGTCTCTACTGCGCAAATGTTTCTCATTACATTAAAAAAAATCCATACTGAAGTTGTTGTCTTTTTTTTTTAATTTGTACTACTATATTATATTACTTGCATTAAATTAATTAGAATTTTAAAAAATGGGTTAATAACTTATTTAATTGATCATAAAGACATTATTTATCATCAGTGTAAAAGTAGCACTGTACATTGTCAAAACTACTTCAAAAAATATATATCCTGACATATTAAAAAAGAAAAATGTATCTAATGCATTCTGTGCTTGCATATTGCAATCAATATTTAAGGCTTTTTTTTTTTTTTACAATATGTACTATGCAAATCTAAATTAAGATCAATATAAATACCTATGCTAGCTGTGTTGTTGTTGTTGTTTTTTTGCCACAAGGTGTCGCATTTCATTATGTAGAATGGGCATATTTTTTTAAATGATTTTTAAAAAATTTTGATTAAGATATGCATAATCTTTTTATTTGTAAGCGATTTTTCATATGTTTTTTAAAACCAAAAATACATAACTGCTTTGTGCTGAATGAAATTTTCATATTTTTTTTGACGTCTACATTTTTATACTTGTATCATAATGTTATGAAATGTTTTAAAATCGAGCAAAAAGATTGTATTATTTTTAATTTAGATTTAATAATTTTTGATCATACCAAGTTCATTATTATTAAAACTTTCTTCTTTTTTTTTTTTTTTCCAAAATAAATAATTACAATAATTAAATTACAATTCTTGATCATTATTTTTGCTGTAAGCAAAGTAATAATAATGTGAAAGGCCGAAATCTTTGACAGATGCGCCTTAAAAATTCTTTTGTGACAGCCAATCAGATGTAATAATGACTGCACATACTGTTATTAAAAATTTTAATCTATAAATGTGAGTTAATAGATTGTACACTTTTTAAACTAATACCTATATATACATTTTAAAATTTTAATACGGTATTAATGTACTTGGTTGTTATATGTCATTGAAATATGTTTTTAATTATTTATTATATTGAATGAAACATTTGTAGGTGGGGGGGGGGGCTTTGTAGTCATTAACGATAAAAAAAAATCTTTATTTTGGATATATCATTAACAAAGAACTGATTGTCTTGCAAAGATGCTGGATGAAAATGAAACAAAATACTGTTCTGTATATTCATTAATCATATTTTAAGTTTATAATCAAAATATTGTATATTAGCATTAATATTATATACTGTATTGTTTATTATGAATAAACTTTGTATTGTACAGTTTCAGTATGAAATTCGCTTCAGGCAGTCTCCTAGTTATGAACTTAATTGTTTCCTGATGTGTGTTTGGAAGTTGAAATTGTTTGAAAGTAAAGATATGTAAAAAAAACATCAAAAATTATTTACTATCTGAGGTTTTGTTTAAAAATTTATCAAAAGTTAATTGAATTGTATAAAAAATTTTGTAACATTCTGTGTTTTTTTCTATTGCTCTTTGTACACGAGATATACGCTCTTCATTGAGATCATATTCCTCCATGATGGTCAAAAATTTGTCAAGATACACGATTCATATTCTTGATTGTCAAACTCTTAACAATATGTTCATTATCAGGTTCTTCATTTTGTATTTCATTCATCTCTTGTAGTTTAATCAAGTCTTCATTTGACAGGGGTTCTGAGTGATATTGCATTAACTCAACAATATCTTCATCAGTGACATCTAAATTTAATTCATTCATTATATTGATTATATCAGTTGTGATATCTTCAGGAGTTTCTTCAATGTCTATAGAAGCATTCGTCATTTGTGGATATGTTTTTTCCAACAACCTTTCATTGTTGACTCTCTTATTTTAGCCCATGCATCCCCAGTAATATTTATTGCATTCTATATATTATAATTTTTTCAAAAATCTTTTAATGTAGGTCCACTTTCCTTGTCAATTGCCTTGATTGCTTGAGTCATTAATCTTCATGTATAATACCACTTAAAAGTAGTTATCACAGTTTGGTCCATAGATTGTATTTCTCTTGTGGTATTGGGAGGGATAAACACAACATTAACTTCTGGATATAAATTTTGCAGGGATTTTGTATGTCCAGGAGAATTATCTAAGAGCAATAGTGTTTTAAATGGTAAATTATTCTCACTACAATATTGTCTAACAGAAGACTTGTGAGAACCAATCTTGAAAAAGCTGTGTAGTAGCCCAGGCTTTAGTATTTGATTTCCAAATGACTGGAAGCATTCTTTTATCTTTTCTTTCAATGCTCTAGGATTCTCTGTCTGATAAATTAGCATTGGCTTCAATTTAAAATCACCAGATAAATTACCTTGCCCGGGTGCAACTGCTCCTTCCTTTTCTAAATATGTACATACAGGCATCTTTTTCCAAAATAATCCTGTCTCATCTACATTGAAGGCTAGACATGGAAAATAAAGTCCATCTTTAATGATATTAGAGAAAGTGGAAATAAATTCACTGGCAGCTTTCTTACCTGCACTGGCACTTTCCCCAGTACATTTAATATTATGTAAAGAATATCTCATTTTAAATTTGTGAAATCAGCCATTGCTTGCTACAAATTCAACAGCAGAGTCGTCTTTTAATTCTTCCAATCTTCAGGAAAACTAAGAGCTTTAGCTTGAATAATTGATAAACTCATTGGGATGCCTTTTTGATATCGATCTTCAATCCATAAAGACAAAGATTTCTCCATTTCATCCATTACTCTGCCATGCCTTTTTGAAACAATCTTTGAAGAAATATTTCCATAAATTTATAGCATATTTCTTAATTTTGTTTTTGTTATATATAGCTTTACGCTCTCAAATCAAAATGCTTTAGATTCACCTATATATTTAGAAATTAGGTTGAAGATAAGAGTGGCCACTCTTGTCTTTTAAAGTCATTAATCTTGTGTTTAGATTTGTAGAGGTCCCTACTGTCACATTTTAGGCGCATAGTCTTAAGGTTATAGCCTTAATACATATTAATTGTATATATTGTTGATCGGTTTAAATTACATGAACATGCAATTGAAGCAAAAGATTCACCATTTTCAGCACGGCTAATTATATCCATTTTTGTCTACCGTTTATGAGACCTTGATTTCTTTTTGGTTGCATCAACATTGCTGTTTTTTTGTTTCTCACTCATGTTTTTAATTAATAAGAATGAAAAAAATTCACCAAAACAGAAATATATACAGTGTATATGTAACGTAATTGCACACAAACTACTTTTAAAAACAAGCATTAATCAAGATGATCTGTTCAAGACAGTCTGTGACAATGCTAAAAATAAAAATAATTAATGTCAGAGAGATGGGAAGATTTACTGTATTTTATATAATTCTTATTGTTCTCTAAAATATACTTTTTATTATTTTCTAAATTCCATAGTTTATGTCTTTCTTTAGAAAAAAATTCAATTATGAATGTAAGTAAATAGTTTTTTTTCTCAGATACTGTAAATCTGTAGCATTAATTACTAAAAGAAATTTTTAATTATTAAAGTACTAAAATACTGTACAATTTTGAATACCCATTTCTTTGTACAGTATATAGCACTAATTATACGTGAAAGTATGTGCATAGATAAAGATCTAGAGTCCAAAACGTTTATAACTCGAGTGTTCGTAACTAGGGTCTGCCTGTATTTTGCTTTTGGATGACAGTGTCGATAACTATCCTATGATGTCATCAATCTCAAAAATGGTTGCCAAAAAAAATTTTTGAAATTTTTTTTTATGAGTGTTATAGTGAATAGTCGATTGTAAATCAAAATAGTGAGTACAAATTGATGATGATCGCTATTGAGAATTTTCACATAAAGGTCATGCACTAAACGATATATAAGTGTTATTAGTTGACAATTAGATCAATTAACATTTTTATTTTTAAAAAATTAGAGAAATGCTTTCATTCACACAAATGTATTAAAAAATAATTTTCTTCAGCTTTCACAAATAAAAGTGTGGGATATACTTTACATTAATAGAATTCCCCTCCCTCTATATATTTACTAGCAAAACGACATTGAATATTAAGTTTGAAATATTAAATTATAATTCTTGCATAATAAGAAGCCCATAAAAGTAGAAATAAAACTATTTCTAAACATGAGTGCCTCACACTTTTATTTGTGAATAGTAAAAGTTTGTTTTTTGTGCATATGTGAGTAAAAGTGTTTCTTTAATTATTTTTTTTTCATATAATTATGTTTTTGTTTTGTTTTGTAATTCATATATTTTAAAGTTTTGGTGTCCTGTCTACTTACATTACAAAGCAACTATGTTAATTACAAACATTTTGTAAATATGAAGATATAATTATACAAGAGAAAAAAATTCAGGCCTCTCTACAGTCTGATTCATATATTCTAAGTATGTGAAGGTATAATTATACAAGAGAAAAAAATTCAGGCCTCTCTACAGTCTGATTCATATATTCTAAGTATGTGACTGTTTAAAGGAAAAGCATTAAACAAGCAAGAAAATATTTAAAAGAAAAACCAGCTCAAACATTTAATTTATACAATAAATTAGCCTATAAGACCCTACTTTTTATGATCTCTCTCCTACTTAAATGAAATATGTATTGCAATTATATTGTTTTTATTGCTAGTGCATCAATATTTTTCTCTCCTGAATTCAAATTAAACTGGGGTTTTTACCCTCTAACTAATAATGGCTAAATTTCCATTATAGATGGTTACTAGTGTAGCTATGGACTAAAAAAATTTTTGAAGTTCAATCAACCTGGTCTTGAAACTCAAGTTGTGAACATGGTTAGCAGATGTGCTAATATACCATGATTGTGTGTAAAGTGATATCTAGTGAATGGGCTATATCTCACAACCTGGATATATTGAATATAAACATAATTAAAATGTCAACAATACAAAATCACCAGCAAAAAATAATTATATGATTTAAAATTTTATTGTTTAAGTAACATTTTTTTCAATAACTGATAAATAAAATAAAAATAATTAACTATGGATAACATTTAAATGTAGAAATGGTTTTAAAATATTAACTTGGATGAAAATCCTCTTAATCACTGTCATCGTGATCTGGTTCTATAAAGAAAAAATATATATAAAATTATTAAGACATTTTATACATATGCATATTGTTCAATACTATCTTTGCTAAAAGATCAAAAATAGAGGTCACTAAAATATAATTATAAGCATGTATTATTGTTCTTGAATTGTATCCACTGTTTCTCACTGAAGAAGGTTAACATCCAGAAACTAGTCTGAAACCACCTTTTGAAATCCATTGATTACTCAAATTTACAATAGATAGTTATGGAAGAAAGATAGTGAATTATTAACTCTAATGCAGATTTTTTTCAATAACTAATTTTAAAGTTACCATGAGCTTTAGATATTAAAAACTCATATTATTGTATAATGTAAAGTTTATATTTCTGTTTGAGAGTAGTATAATGGTTCAGTGTTTAGCATTACTTCATAGTTAGTTAAAGTCACTTGTTTAAATCACAAAAATATCAGTCTGATTTTAGAGATGAAAGGCTGTGCTAGGACAATTATGGGGATTTTACTCCAGATAAGACATAACTAATAGAGTCTTCTAAGCTGTAGCTTTTTGAGCAGTGATAATTTCTTTGGAAAAAGAAACTTAGCTATACTTGGTTGGAAGCAATCCACAGAGAAGATTTAATGTCATAAAAGAGGGGTTGGACTGTTTTAATACATTTTTGTAAACCAGAATGCAATAAATACTATAATATTTATCCTCAGAAATATATACCAGAATTAAGCATTAAAGTCAGCTTTAGTTTATTTTAATTTACATTAGAAAGTGGAGAACTCTATCCAATTATATGTGTACATTAATTAAGTCAATGGATACAATATCTCATTTAAAACATTGCATGATCACCATTTCATATGCTTATACATTTCATTAATAAAAGTACCAAACTCCATACAGTAGTGCCATCAAGTGCAAACTTTCATAATCAGTGAATGCAAGAAGATAGCACTACTGTATGGAGAGTTTATAACAGCATGTGTAGGCTTATGAAATGGTGATCATGTAATGTTTTGATGGTTTTATACCCATCTTGCCCATAGGATAATGGCGACTATGGTTTTTGAAAAATCAAAGACATCTAAATGTAAAATGCTGAACTGAGTTCAGATCGATATGAATATATAAGCAAATGAGCTTTATTTGGAAACATGGTTTCTTCATCTTGGGCTCCTAGCTTTATAGTTAATCAAATAAGTAAAAGATGGGAGCTAGAGGGCTGCATTAGAACCAATATCTAGGTGCAAGGCTCCTCACTGATGAAAGCCACAAGCTAGAAACTAATCTGCGGATGTTGGACGAGTAGACGTTAGATAGGGATTTTATGCAAAAACTTTCTGCATCCATTGATTATGAAAGCTTTCACTTGGTGGCACTACTGTATGAAGAGTTTGATACAATATCTCCATAAACAATTTCTGGATACTAACTTTCATTAAGTTTTATTTATGTGTTGGAATATTTCCATCATCTATTATGAGTATTGAATGTCTTTAGAAGATGGCTCAGTTGGTTAGAGCATTATCTTAAAATTCAATACTCAAGAATCTAAGCGTCCAGGTTCGATTCCCATACTAGTACAGTCAATGGTCAGGCTACTTACACCTGAAGAAGAGAAGAGAATAATACCTCTTGAAATGTGCATATACTAACCTGAGTGCTATTACTAACAATTGAAGGTGTTTGGAATATTTAAATAAAGTTAAATTTTTCTAAAGACATTCAGTACTCATATTAGATGATGGAAATAATCCAATGTATAAATACAATTAAAATAGCATCATCATAAACCTTCGAAAAAAGACTAACTGCATGATTTTATTCATTCAGTGATTATATTTACTCTTGTTATACTGCTCAAGATAATGGCTTATGTAAACACAAGCTTTTTTTTTAGCTACATATGTATGAAATGAAGCTAACTGAAGATATCCTTGAGTCTTTTTAGGAGAGCATAGGTGCATTCAAAGCCTAAGCATTGCATCATATCCTTAATCCTATATTAGTCTCCATTAAACATCCAATGACATTTTAATTATTGATTCAATCAATGCTTATAAAATTAGCTAAACTGATTCAATGTCATATTATGAATTGTCAATCAAAGGCAAGATTAGAAAGATTTTGGATAAATTAACAGCTATTGCAAGAAGGGATTAACTTAACACATATGAATATGATCCTACCAGGCATAAAACAGAATCAAAATTATATTTTGACAATCATCACATTGGTACAGGAATTTTTATTCGTGTATAAGTTACTACTTCTGAAGAGACATATAAAAATTATTAAGAGTTCCAAAATTTTTAAGAAATTAAATAATGCCAACTTAAAATTAAGATATATATATAGCAAAAATAGAAACTGACTAATAAAAACTATTTTGCATTGCATTAATTTTATCCAGTATGAGTTATAATATCTGAAGGCTTTAACTTACAGTGTGCACTAAACTATAGCAGCAGTAATAGATATGCTTTAACGTACATATATTATCTAAATTTTATTGCACTTATATTTGATCATAAAGTTTGCAATACATATTAAATACTTTTAACTATAATTTACTAAATAGAATTATTTTTTAACTGATTTATTGTCATAAAGGACTTTTTTTTTCATTTTAAGTTTCAGGGCAAACCTTATTAGGCAACAATTGGTTACATCATATAAGGCTGTACATTGTATTAATCATAATATACAAGGATACATTATTAAAAAACAAGAATAATAAATTAATTGTTTTACCATTAGAGTCTTTAGTAACTGATATAGCTTTAATATTTCAGTTCTTATTGTTAGTTTGTTCTAGCTTTCCATTTTTTCTGAAGTTATGGCTATTGGGTCCACTATAAAGCTGCTCTTATTTTAAAGAGAGACCAAGTGATGGCAAAAATGTCTGGTGGTACAAGAAGTTTGTCTCTTTCTTTAAATTTTTTGAGCTTGTTATGCTTCATTTTAATAACAATATTTTTCTACTTAAACGTATTTATTTTAATTTCTTTGGAGGAAAAAAACAACTAATTGATATTTTGTTAGAGATTCTTGTCCTTTTGAAATGAGTTTTCAGAATTGAAAAGAAAGGCAATGAGAATATTAATACAATTTGTATCAACACACATATGAAACTGTTTTGGAAATAGGTCACATTTAGATCGTAAAAAGAATTTACTGCGGGCATTTTTCAATATCCAATCAGGGAAGTAATTTTGAATTCCATGGATACATATTCATTGCTTTAATTGTTAAAGTCTGTTGTGTTACTTCCCTACTCTGCATTTACAAAAGTATTACAGATGTATAGTATATATTGGTTGATATAAAATTATTTGTATTCAAAAGGGTTAAATATAGAATTATGTATTAAAACCATTACCATATAAAATTATTATTAACCTTGTATTTATTAATATGGTGTTAAAAAAATTAAGGGTTACATCCCATATAGAACTTCTGCATAAGAAAGGGGGTCACAAGAATAAATAGTTTACATGCCATTGCTCTAGATAATATCCAGATAAATGGATTGGGTAGATGAAAGAATAATCGTAAGTATGTGTCTGAAAAATTTTTCAAGATTCATTCCACCTGACTCAAATCCTAGATCATTGAAAGTTTGCAAGCTGACCACTATACCAGGAGTCTTTTTAAAGAATGTATTATTAAAATGTTTAAAAAACAGAAATTCACTTAGTAAGATTGTTAATTGATATAATAATTGATGTTTTTGTTAAAGAATCAAATTGCAAAAATGTTTTAATAGTATGTCTGTTTCAGATATATAGTATTTACTCTGTCCCTGCAGTTTCAGTTATGCGCTATTCAAAAAAATTTAAATACATTTTTTCAACATTTTATTTTTTTGTTTAGAGTGCATAAACAATATGTACACTTACAATTATATATGTATATGTTACACATGTTCTCTAAACTGTTTATATAAGTATTAATGTTAACTTACGTGTTTACAATGAGGATTATAACCACATGCTGTAATACAGGGGCTACTATGTGCACTGATGTAGAAATTAGTGTGTGCACATATATTAATAGTTAATTAATGATTATTGATTATTTCTTGCACATAATGCGTCCTTAAATTTAAATATTTTGATATTATTAAATTATAATTAGATGCAATACGCACATTAACATTATAAGTTATATAAACAATGTATACATATGTGGTTTTACGTTGGCTTCGCAAATTTAATTATTATCCCCCACTCTCTTGTTTAGATTAGTAGGAGACAGCTTGTATATACAAACGCACAACCATTTTCATACAATCAATGTAAGTAATAAAATAATTTATACTAACCAACACAAAGATTATCTTCACATTGGCATTCACAGCTGCCACAGGATTGACCGGGTGTAAAAGGCTTATTGGCTTTTTCAGGGCTTTTATCTCTTAAAAATATATGTGTGTATATATATAACAATATTAAATTTGTAGATATTTTTGGAAATGATATAGAAATACTAAAAAGGCTACAATTTAAAAATAATATTTATGAATTATCAATTTTAAATATAATTTTTTCTACAGTACATGCTTTTTGCATACCTACACTTCTATATGTAATACATAGGAGGTTTGACTTTCACACGACCTCAACCATCCATGCTATCTCATACTGCTGATACACTTCATCACACACTTGTTGAAAAGATAAATAATCACCAATATACGTATTTCGTACTAAACCAGCTCTCGTCAGTTGGTCCAGATACAATCAAGGCTCAGCTTATATTAAGATAGCCAATCTTCATACTTTAATGGACGGCTGGAGAGTGTGGGGTAGAATGGTTCAAAGCCCGTCCATTAAAGTATGAAGATTGGCCATGTTAATATAGGTTGAGCTTTGATTGTATATATGTGCGTAGATGATAATCTGGACCAACTAACGAGAACTGGTTTAGCACGAAATACGAATATTGGTGATTATTTAGCTTTTCAACATGTGTGTGATCAAGTGTATGAGATAGCATGGATGGTTGAAGGTTGTGTGAAAGCCTAACCTTCTATATATTAAAATATAATTGTATTTTTTTAACTAGCAGAATATTATTTTTAAAATATTAAATATCAAAATTTATATATATAATCCTTGTAGTTTTTGTCTTGTTTGTATGCACTATATATGAGATTTCATGTAAAATGAAATCGGAAGTTTGTTTAAATAGGCTAATTGCCCAGAAACTTTCTTAGCTAAGTTAAACCTTTCCTTCCTCCAAATCCATAATAAACTCCTACATTTTACTCTTCATTACCCAATTGTTTTTTTAGCCCTAATTCATTTTTTTATTCTTCCTATCTCGTATTAATAAAGGCTGTTTTGTATATAAATTTAGGTAAATTTGAGCACATTTTATTATATGTATATTTTAATAACATGAATTATTATCATTTAATGCAAAATGTCAGACCATTCCTCTCACACTACATTTATTTTGGCTAAATAGCCTCATCAGATAAACTGGAACACCTAGAATAGAAGCCTGAAGTTTATAAATTTAAAGTGATTTATTTGTTTTTGAAATGTAAATGTATGAATGCATTCATTAAACACATTATGTAAGACTAAAACAATTATTTTGTCTTATATAAATACAAACTGGAAATATTGTCCATTCATGGATTAAATATACAATAAATAGTAATTGTATTGACAGATGTACTAGGGAGCTTGAACTAAAATAGCAATCTGAACTTTATATAGACACACACAAAAACATTTTTTAATTCTTAAATCTACTCATGTAAAGTGTAGAGTTTTATCTGAATGAGTTAACTACTGCAAAATTAAAATGAGATACAGGTTTGCTAGATCGTAATTTTAGGAATTTAATTTTTTTCATCAGTTTTGCTAATTTCAAAATTTTATCATTTCATTCCCAAATCTGCTATCCAGATTTATGTGATTGGATAGAAAGTTGTAATGACTTTGAATTAAATAGCTTTAATCTCTGTCTAAAATTCTCAAAATATCAGTTTTCAATAAAATCTGACAAAATGCTGCCGAGTTGATCATCAAATAAACAGTTTTAAATATCATTTATTATTCTATGCTAATATTTCTATTAATTACTGTCTGTAACAAAGCATTTCACATCAAATATAATTTTTTTAATATTCCTAAAAATACTGTAGTAGCCAAAAAATAATTCAAGGTTACATCTTATCAGTACTCTAATATAAATTATCAAATATTAACAAATTAGCACACTTTGATTACTATATTAAATCAGTATCAAAAAGTATCTAAGATATAATATGAAATATTGCAAAGATGCATTATTAGCTCTTAGACAAAGCAAATATAAAATTTAAGAAAAAACCTAAATACCATGCCAATTTAACAAACTCTGGCACATCATTTATTTAGATTTGTACTATAATTTTTTAAAAAAAATATGTAAGATAAAGTAAAGCAGGCTTCAATTTAGCTTTTTGCAGGACAAACACTTTTTTTAATATCTCGCATGAAAACAATGTGGGAGATGGCAACTATCAACAAGGCTTTCCAATTGGCAGATGGTGAAGTTTTGTCTTTCCATTCTAGTTTTATTACTAGCTAAGAAGAAATACCCATTAACTAACTAAGATTTGAATCTACATTATAGACATGGAGTAAATACACTTCTATTACATCTCATGGGACTTCATATATATATATATGCGTATTTTTTCTTTACATTATAAAGCACATAACTACTAGATTGAGATCTGAAAATTAAATTTTGGAATTAGCATAAATGATGAGATAGAAACCTTTGAAATCATACTTCAGACAGCCTGCATCTCATTTTAATTTTTAATGTAAGCATAATAATGATTACAATTTGGTGATATTTCAAACTTTTCTAAGTAGATGAAAGTTTGTTATTTCTAAGCAATTAATCCAGAAACTTCTATCTTTGTTTAAGGAAAGGCCATTTTACATCCTACACATATATTTATCATAATTAACTAATGTGCTTGAGAAATGAATGTAACCAACCAAATTTCAGATTTTTATGATGCATTTCTCAAATTGAAATCTATAACAGATCTTTCATTATAGACATGAACCTACTCTCACCAGATGATTTAGTGCTTGTAACACTTGAATTACACATCAGGAAAATAATCCAATTTCACATTTAAATCATAATTGTGACTTTTTTGATTTTTAAGCTTGAATGTATTCATAATCAATGTGTCTGTGTAGCATTTAATTTACTGATTTGATTGCCCCCACTCTTCACATGAGGTGAGATAATTTGGATTCACATTTTTAATAGCAAATAGAATGGTAATTTGCAATAATTAAATAATACTTAAGAAGTAAATGTAATCTATCAAAATTGAGATTTTTATTACAACTTCTTTTATTTTAAAGCTTGTCTACAATTGAAATCACTCATATGTAATCAAGTTTTAAAATGAAGTCACAGTTGTGGCATATAAATGTGAAGACATAGTATATAAACAAAAATAAGATCTTTCTGTTTAGCAATTTAGATGTTTTAGTCTCTTGCTCACTTGACTGGGATATTTTTATACTTGAAATTCAGCTATGATAACAGAGGTGATCTAAAAATTTTCACAGTTGAACATACTTCTCTGTATGATAAATTAATATATGTGTGTGTGTAATATAGTGAGCATGCTAATAGCTTTTTACAAGCTTTTTTGATAAATGCACAAGAGAAAGCATTTAGTTTAGTTCAATCCCTCATGGCTATTTAAGTTAGATAGCTGGATTTGAAGACATAAATGTTTGAAATTTTCAGATTTTTTACTTAATAGTTAAGTATTCGACAAATGCTGGACTTGAGTTTGTATTTTACATCTAGTGTCCGAATGTCCTAGTGCATCACTGATGACAGCCATTAGCTTGAAACTGGTTTGGGATAGGAATAATCCTAGATAGAGATTTTAAATGCTTTCTTTATTAAGAGCTATTAGCACGCTCATTATATTACATTTGCAAATACACCTGGGTCTCATTTTACGCGATAGATAGGTTCCTCAGAAAACGCGCAAACGAAATCATGCAAAAATAGACGTAACTTACATTGAAAAGGGGGGGATGCGGTCTGTGATTTTTCAAAATTAGCATAAAAGCAAAGCACCAACGTAAAATTACTTTAAAATTCGCGCAAAAAAAAAAATAAGGAAATAAAATATGACTAATAAAAAATTTCAAATTTGAAAAAAATTGATACAAGACAAACTTTTTTTAACTATAATATTTAATTTTATTCAAAATAATATATTTTTATGCATAATTTGCAGTACAGTAATTTACATTTTTTTATACACGTTTTAATTATTATCGCTATTTGCCCAAAAACACGTTCATTTGCAAACTAGTAAAAAATCAGATTCTCATGTGATGTGATATATTTGGCTTCTCCATAAACGAAGTCAAGAATATCTCAGCAATTATTCTCACAAGAGGAAATACAACTAGTGCCAAGTTCACTCTCATGTTGTGTTAATGGTTTTCTGTTGACGATGACAATGATTTTATTAATTGTTTATGAACTTAGACTTATGATAATAAAAAGACATTTATTCACCACTGTTGGGAAAAATTTAATTAAAACTAACAACTAAAAATTAAATTCTTATTTTTGTCTTTAATTTTCAATTCGTTTTTAAAATCAAATTTCGTTTTACATCACATTAATTTCAAGTCGCCCGTAAGTAATTTTTAAATTGTTAATTACAATTAAAAATCAGATTTTAATTTTTAATTGTGCCCACTGCTATTACTGACCTTTTAAAAATAAACTTGTGGACACTAAATGATTAATAATTGATTACGTTCTTTTTTAAAAAGCAAAAACAGAATGTGATTTAAAATGCAAAATTAACACGCACAATGTTTGAACAAATTTACATTATAATCTTGTAAAATTTAATGTGTGTATACATAAAATGTGGAAATCATGATTTTAATTTCATTATTGCATAAAATCTTACTATTATAAAGCACTGAAAATATTGAAATTACTAAGATGAAAGTCGAATTCCAATAATGTGCTATTACTTTCAATATAACGTAAGTGTGCGAAATTTATTATTTAAAGTAATAGCGCATTATCGGAGGTCGACTTCCGGTAAAACACGAATCGCGTAACTTCAAAATCGTGTTAAATGAGTCCACATAAAAAGAGACCCAGGTGTACAAGCTAATTAAGTCGTGATGTATGATTTTGTTTTTCTTAAAATATGTATATATGTAATAGTATATTTAAATGATTCCACGGGTGACAATGAAATCTAATGCCACCTAGATTAAATTTAATTAAACATCTCCCTATATCATTCATCAATTTTAAGTTCTGCTTTATCGTCAGTTATTAGAAAAAATAAGTAAAATATTAATTTTGAATTACACTTGTTCAATTTAAAATGAATAGGGTTGGAAAAACATTTGTGAATTTAGTGGATTCCATTTTCATCTGCTTAAGGCTGATGTATAATAATATATCGTAAAATGTTTAGTTAAATTTTAAAATAGATGTTACAATTTTGTCAGCTCCTAAAATAATTACATATTAATGGATACCATTTAAATATACTGTTACACATATTAAGCCATAATTTCTAACAGTTAACTGGTTATTATGTGTAAATTACATCACCCAACCCTTCATGCTTGAATAAATCAGTAGACTATTAGCAACCGGTTGGCAAGGCAATACTATAATTAGACAGTAAATGGAAACCCTCTGATTATTAGCCTTGTCTAAGATCTTTAATTAAATTGTCAATGAAAACAATAATTGAAATTAAATCTATCTAAAAGTTTAAGTCTACTACAATAAACAAAGAAAAACTGTTGGAAAATATATTTATAAACAACTTTTTTGCATTTTAAATAGACTAATATACAATATTTAAAATATAATAATGTAAGTGTCTACAAACTGATTTAATTTAATTTCTTTCAGTCATTGCTTTCATTTCTAATTTAATTAAAGATTTTAGATCAAAGTAATAAATAGATTTTTATTTATTGTCTAATCTCAATATTGCCTTGACCATAGATTGCTGCTATTCTATGAATTTGGTTAAGAGTGGAAGGATGCAATTTACATATGATTACTATCTAACTGTCAGCATTTATGATTTGTTATATTTAAAGTATTGAAGCTAATAAATGCTCAGACTAGACAGATTTATAAATGTAAATTCACTGAAAGCAGTCAACACTTAAAGAATAACAAATGCAATCGGTTGTCAAGGCAACCATTTAACAATAAAATGGGAATTCTACCTTAGTGAATTTCCACTTATTGTTTAAAGAATGCTGCATTGTGAGATTGTTATTGATACTGGTATTGTTTAAGGGTTGACTGCATTCAGTGAATTTACATTTAAAGTATTGTATATTAGTTTTGTGAAAGTTTGTAAAAATGATTATGCATTAATTGACCTTCCCACAATTTATCTTTGCCTCTTGTAATAGAATTTATTTAAATCTTCTAAGTGGATTTAATTTCAACTGTTCCAGTCTTTGTTATCATTTGCAGTCTGTTTAAAGATCTTAGATAAACATAAGTGGATTTTCAATTATTGCTTAGCCTTGATAATAGATTGTTGATATTGTATGTTTTGTTCATGCATAATGCCTGTAGTCATGTGAATTACTCAGATATGTTGTGGTAAAATGAATAGTGCCCCTGATTTATAGACATAACTTGGTTTACTCACTAGCAATGTAAATATATGTATACAAAGTGTCTTATGGCAAATGTAACCCTATGGTCATCAATAAAGTTATTTTCTTTGAAACATATTATTACACATAAATGAGCATATTTCAAAAGCCGTTGAAGTATATGCTATTGAAACTTAAGACATTTGGTAAAATAAAATATTATATAGAATTAATTAAAACAACCGTTCTCTCCAAACAATAGTGCCACCTAATGCAAGCCATAGTAATCAATGGATGCCAGAAGATTTGTGTTTTATTTGGGGCTCATAACTTTATAGTTAACCGAAAAGGTAAATGGTGATAGCTGGAGAGTTGATTAGATCTAAGTGCAGTGCTCCTTACTGATGAAGGCCACAAGCTAGAAACTAGTCTGGGATATTGGATATGTAGGGATTTTGTTGCACAACCCTTTTATCTTCTATTACTATGGCATTACTGTTTGGAGAGTTGCTATTGTTTTAAGAGATAAGAAATGGTGGTCATGCAATATTTTAGAATTAATTATTGTTATTCATTAATAAATTATAAAATCAATAATATTAGAAATATTCTCCAGTAATAGGTAGAACTTTATTCTACAAGAGTGGTAAATAACTTTTTAAGTTGTAAATAAATAAAAAAAATTATAACGGGTGAGAAGAATGATTTGGATATAAAAACTTTCTTTTTTAAAAAAAAACTAATTAAAAGTTGGATTAGATTGTTTTGTAATGCAATACAGAATTTACCCAAAAATGATAAGTATATACTAAAGATAAACAGAAAAGTATCTGTATTTAATTAATTAGTGTAGTTACAATTATTCGATTAGTATATGTGCATGTAATGACTTTAATATTGGGTCTCAATGACATCATACAATGAGAAAGTATTTAAATCAGGCTTAAAACATTGGAGGACAATTTGCATTCTTAGTTTTATCCAGCAATTTAAGAAATACCTGATCATCAAGCCAGCTATAGCAAAATTCATGACTAACTATCTAAAAGTTCTGTTTCCAATTTTTGAACTTGTTTATTTTTTCTATGAGTGACAAACAAAGATCTAACTGTCAAATAGACATTATAAAAGTGTAACTGTTTTTCCGAGAAAGAAATGCAAAGTAGAAGGAAGTTGTCAATATAAGGACAAATCAGAAGAAGATAGATGTTAGAAAGAATTTGGACAATATAGAATGCACTCCATAAGATTCAAATGTAGTAAACAAATTGTGAAATTCTATTAAAATCCAAACTAAATCTTTCTAGATAAAATGTACTAATTTTATATTTTAAAGTTTTTATTAATATTTATGCCGAAATATATTTCATTGTTTAGTATTTAGCATTGATTGATACTTAATGGCAATATTTTGTTTTTCTTTTTCATTTTATAGATAATATATTTGTCACTAGCAAGATTTCAATTTAAGGAGAAATTATGCTTGTTTATCTACATTTCAAATTGTATGTCAATATAGACTGTCCTTGATATCAAATTTATAACATTTACTATAGATTTTTAGACTGATGTTCGTTATACTAGAAGTGATATACTGCATGTCTTAATTTTAAAAGTATTCTTATGAAATTAAAAAATCAAGTAATAATATTATTAGTAATTTACAAAATGCAAATTTTCATTTTCTAACATGTTTAAATTCTATTTTATTAAATTATTCGTTTTGTTAATATTTAAAATTGTATTCCTTAATTGGCAATTTTCTGTTTGAATTATATTAAGTTATGCAATGTGTGTGATAATTAGGAATTAAATATCTAATTATGTACTGTAATTCGTTACTATCTCATAAAAGCTATCATTATAGGTAATAGTGTTTGAATTATAAATTGGTTATATGACTATCATAGCCCTATAATTTGGGTTATAGGTGGTGTTCACTTGGTATCATCAACTGTAAATACAAGCTGCTACTGTGGCATTATTTTTAGAATGATCGTTAGAGAGATGCCACAGTAATATACTTTTTCCAGTATTCCTTATGGTTACAGAATAAAGTATTTATGTAATTAATCTCTTGCTCTCTATTTCATTAGAATCTCAAATTGTTACAATATATAGTACTTTATATATTTATAACAATGTCCTCATAAAATTATCAAGTGTTTTTATAAGGAGTGTTCAACACTAATATGATACATTTTACTAATCATCTAAACTACCCTGAACAAATGAGTAAATATTTTAAAATAAGTATATGTGTGTATGCTGATATATAATCTAATATTTTAAAAGTTAAAATTTTGTAAAAAAAAAAAAAAATTATAAACACTTACGCAGGACAATAATTACAGACATAAAATACTCCACCTGAGCACTTAGCAACACCGCATCCAACTTTTGTAGAAGTTGCCCAAATCATCTACAACATACATAGATAGATATGTCTACACATACTATAAAAATATACACGTAATTACAGATATCCCATTTTTATAGAACATCTTGAAAATAATATTTAAAATTTATATAATAACTAACAGTTGGATGTGTGTAAAGATCAAAAAATGCACTGGATCAGATTTAAATGATACTTTTCATCAACACACGAACCATCAATTCAGTTGCAACTTAAACAATATTTTAAAATGTAATTCCTCATAGTTATTAAATATATTGCTTTTTTGGAAAATGTAAATTTATAAATATATATTTATACATTTGATTTTAATACACTTTACCAATATTAATAAATATATTTAATAAAATTAATTTTTTATCATGTAATATAAAACTTTCTTTAATATTTTTTGAAAATAATATTTCTTATTTAAAAAAGAGAAAGTAATAAACTCCTTGAACTATTGATAACAAGAATTCGTATCCGTGGTTGCTATGCACTCAATTAGATGAATAAAACTTTTAGTTTATAGGAAATCACAATTTAATACGGATAATGGATAATAATTGTTCACCATAATCAGAGCTTTCATTGTATTTTTTGATCTCGTTAAATACTTTGAATGTTTATATCTAAAGTCTATAAAAAATGTTCTAATTAATATATACATAGCAATCTCTTTACATCCATGATATTTGATTCTAAACATGTGTGGTTAGCAAAATTTCTAGATTTTTAGCAAACTATATATAATATGCTTTAAGTAGATTTATATTGTGAGGAGGAGAGAGTTTCTGTTTGCTTGAGATGGTTAATGCCCAGAAATTGTATTATAAATTAAAAATTTGAAAATTGAATTTTTTCTCCTTTTTTATTAATTTTATTTATTTTCGTATTTTAATCATGGGTAATTGAAAACCCAAATACTGAAATCGTTGATGTGGAATAGGGATTTGAATTCGTGTTTGATATCATTGAAGTTGAAGATATTTCCCAGAAATCAATCTGTTGCATCCTAATTTCTTATAATTGATAAATTCATTGTTTTGCTGTTAAAATAATATTATTTTTATGTAGTTATAAAAATGCATTTTGGTTCTCTATATTATGTTATTAAATTTCGCATAATTTTTTAATTTCGTATTACTTTAGTAAAAATATTACAATCAATTAAGTAAATTAAATATATTGTTTCTTTTTCCCTTTTTTTTTTTTGTTTCTTTCCTCTCCCTAATTTATCTATCTCTTTATTATATTTAACTTTCATAACGAATACTTGTTAAATTTTATTACTATTATAAATTGTTTTTTTTTAAAAGCTGAAAAAAAAAACACTCGTCAATCATCTCATCTCCAGAGCTGAAATAGTAAAGGATAAATAAGTTTGAAAAGTTTCAAAATCGAGTTGATTTTATGAAAAATTAAAAGATGTTTTTTAAAAAATCCTTTAATAATGCAAGGTTTATGGGGAAAATAGCATCAAAAGTTAATGTGGACAAAAGTATTGATTTATAGGTAAATTATTAGTAGTGATCAAAATAATATTTGAAACCATTTTGAGTTATGTTTTTCAAAATACGATGACCAAAGCTACCTAAGTCATTCTTACTACACAACTCAACTATTTATTCAATTATGCATATAATACAAAGACTTCAGATTCCTCAACGAAATATGGGGATATGTATATCAGAAGTAACAAGGACAGATCGAAAACAAAATATATGAGTGAAAGAACAAAGAAGTGTTACTGACATCATTGAGAGAATTAAGAAACTGAAATGGAATTGGGCTGGACATATATATAATAGATAAACAATTGAAATTTTAAACTGGATTCCAAGATATTGTAAAACACCCAGAAAGAGACCATATGTGAGATGGATTTATGAAATAAGTTCTCTGGGATGATGGGAAGAGAGGCTAGAGATTAGAGAAACTGATATAGTCTTGGAGAGACTTTCATCTTGGAGTGAATTAAAATGATGATGATGCATTTAACTGTTGCTATTAATACAATTATTGTTAAATAATAATGGAACAGAAGAATTAGGTCATTTTGCATAATCATCATCTCTGAATTAATATATACTGACATAATTTAAGTAATCACTTCAAAATTTTAAGGTGCAGGTATCTCTAGATCATGAGATACAACATGAAATGTGATGGTGTGTTTCATATCTTAACTGACAATGGAACAATATATATTACATTTTGTTTTAGAAACTGGGTAAAAAATTTATTGAAACATTTAAAATGATTCACCCTGTGTTTGGCAGTAAACCATGAGTTGGAATAACATGTTCAAGTAGTTTTTATGATGGAGGGAAAACATTGAAATCCATAAGTATGAAACACTATTTCATGTTATAATTCATAATCCAGATATTTAGCATCCTAAAATTTTTATGGCAAACTATACTGCTATACAATACATGTATTGATTTAGAAATGGTGATCCAGGAAGTCTAAAGAGAGAATATTATTGATTATGTAAATATGCTTGAAGTTTATACAATAGGAGTAATTGGTTTACCAATGTATTGTACATAGGCTTGAAATTTCATAGCAAATGTAATTTAGCTTATATACACAGCATGATATCTGAAGATAGGTAGAACAGTTAGGAAGCAGAATAATCCAACTAAGTAATAATACTTGCTCATCATCAATGCCATTCACTACTTCTTACCACTCACTCCAATTTATTTTAGCATCTCAATTTTGGGTCTACATCATAGACTGTAATGAGCCCTTTTGTGGAAACATATGGTTAAAAACAAAAGATAATTAAAATTCCACTACAGTGAGTTTTTTCAAAGAGAAAGTATGAAAGGAGAAGATAGAATATATCAGGAGTATCAAATTAAGTGATTTTGCAATTAAAAATCCTTTAGTTTAAGAATTGATCATCAAGGAAAAGCAATGTCTGATAACTGGAGGTTCTAATGATAAAAGAATTATGAGTAGTAGAAAGGAAAACCATTCCATACAAAAATTGGAAAATAACGAATTTAATGTTGTTGAATCTTTATTATTAAAATCTTAACACTCACACATATATACAGTATGTCCCAATGAAAAGGTAACTTGTTATTTCTCAAAGTTGTTTGCACTGTAGAACCATCACCAAATCAATGTATGTGTTATATAGTGACATAGTTTAGCTATTCTCCACAAAACATTTAAGGTGCTAGCACCTCTGAATCATGAGTTATGACAAAAAGTGTGTTTCATATATTATAAATTATCTTCAATGCTTTTCTTGCCATCAAAGAATTGCATACCACTTGAAAACATTCTTGAAAGTCATGAGTTCACTTCTGTATACAGTTTGAATCATTTCAAATATCTCTATAGCAATTTTGCTGTGTTCCATTGTGAGTAAAAGTATAAAACACTGTCATATTTCATCAAATAAAATATAATATTTGAACAGCATTAAACTGTTGCACGTGTGCTTTGGATTTTAAATATAAAATGAATGAATACTAACACTTCAACAACCACATGATAAAGTCTTTGGAAAAGATAGAATGGCCATCTATCTTTTCGAACCCAAATGCTTTTGTATGGGCGAATCTTAAGTGTTTGAAAGTGAAAGCATGAAGATATTAAATAATCACTTTAAATTACTTTTACATGCTTGAGTGAATGACGCTAGTGAAATTTATTATAGTTTATAAAATAAAATAGTATCTTAAAATTTTTATGGTGATCAGATAAACTGTATTCAAAAGTGGCAGCTTGAACAGAAAATAAGTCACATTTTCACTGAAATAAACTAAGTGGATTTGAACCCAGACTTTCAACCTCCCTATAGTCATCCAGTCTATCTATATAACTGATACACATGACCCCATGCATATGAAAAAGATAAATGATCCCTAATATACATATTTCATGATGAACCAGCACTCATTAGTTGGTCCAGATCATCATCTCTGACTCATATATGTAATCAGTGCTTAATTTATATTAAAATAGCAAATTCACACACTTTAATAGACAGACTTCAATCCTCTCCAACTCTTCAGCCATTTATATCACTGAAAATGTGATAATTAAATGCATAAATCCCTTCATAATATCAATATTATAGTCATACCCATGTTAACCTTAAGTCAATCTGACCCTCATATGTAGGATGTTAATAGGTCCACTTAAATATACAGAAGAGGGATGGGCAGAATACAGTCTGAATATGTAATATTAAAAACACAAGTACAGTATAATGTATATACTTAACCTAGATGTAATTAAAGGGGATTTGAACCCAGATTTTTAAGTTCCCTACAGCCATCCAGTATAACCGATATACGTGACCATAAACATAGGACAAAGATAAATGATCTCCAATATACATATTTCATGCTGAACCAGCACTCATCAGTTGGTCCAAATCTCATCTCCCACTTATATATATAATCAGTGCTCAGTTTATATTAAGATGGCAAATCTACACATTTTAATAGACAGACTTCAATTCTCTACAATCTCCAACTATTCGGCCATCCATATCACTGAAAATCTGATGATGGAGTGCTCAAAGCTCTTAATAATGCCAATATTATAGTCATACCCATGTTGACTTTAGAATGGATGATTGTAGGGAGCTTGAAAGTCTGTGTTCAAATCCCCTTTAATTACATCTAGGATAAATATATACATTATACTTGTATTTCAAAATTATATATATATAATAAAGAATAGAAAGAAGAATATCCATGTAAATAGAGATAACTTTTGATGTTTTAAGAAATTATCAATTACTACTAATTGACCATTTCTGAGGCTAAATAAGTTTTTTCATTAATCTCTAATAGATCTTTTGCTGGAGTTTTATAAACAAAAATCTCTGGAATAAGCTCTACAATGTTCAAAATATATGAAAGCAATAATAGTTATAACCAGCTTATAGCATGTCTGCTATTCTGAGCAACATTTTACAATAAACAAAGTAATAAGTTGATAATTTCCATGTAAATAGACATGTTTAACAGTAATGTTGCTAGAGAAATCATCATTAATAGTTCCAAGGCTAAACAACTTTTATATCAGTATCTAGTACAGGAAGTCTTGACTTTCATACATTCTACTTTTGTACAATTCACTATTTCATACAAGGGCAATAGAAAAAGGCACAGCATGTTACAAAACTTTTTATCAAGAAAAGAATAGTACAATTTAGCTATTTTTTGATATTATAAAGAAAACACCAGATACTAATCAATAAAGTGTACACCTCATTAAAAAATATTACTTTGTGATGTTTTATATATATATTGTTCTACTTTAGTACATTTCAACTTTTGTGCTTCAACTTTCATACACATTTCAGGAATCACTTAGTTACAAAAGTTGAGGGCTGCCTCCAATAGTTTTTTTGTTTTGAGTTTGATTGGAAATAAAAGGAGTAACTGTCTGTGTTTTAATTTATATAATTTGAAATCTAGCCTTGGGACTATCAATGGAGAATTACAGTTTCCATAGCAACTTTGCTACTAAACATAGCTATTTTCATGGAAATGAACCCACTCTACATTTTTTTAATTATAATAAAATAATGAAAACATTTAATATAGTATACAGAATGTTTTAATAGAAATAATTTAATATTAAAGGAAATATGCTTATGTGTTGAAGTAAAGATTTTTAATAAATGGTTTTTAATTATGGATGTTTCAGAATAACAAAGCAACTTCAAATCAGTCAAAAAGTATGGAGAAATGCATATTGAGACTAACTAGAAGAATTGAAAGTTAAATATTTGGGTGAAAAAACAAACAGGTATTGTTAACATCAATGAAAGAATTAAGACTGATATGAAACCAGTTGCATATACTGATAGAAGAAGTGATAAGTGACTAGTTGGAGTCTTAAACTGGGTCCCAAGAGATTGTACTAGATCTAGAAAAAGATCACATTTGAGATGGATGGATGAAATAAGAGTTTGCAGATGTATTGTGAGAAGAAAGTTATAGATTGGAGAAATAGATTAAATGTGGAGAAACCATCCTGCAGTGACAATTGAAAATGGTTGGAAATAATAAGGATGATGCATTGAATTTATACGTATAATGAGTAAAATGAAATTCTAATTATACAATGTTTTGTGAACATTTTCGCAAATCACCATAAATTAATGTAAATATGTTTTTTAAAATCAAATTGTACATAATTTGTAATTAAAATATAACAGGATAATCTTAAGATATTTTATGAAATCAATTTCCAAATCATTGCCACCAGCTGTAGTAAACTTTAAGAGAAGTTTTGCTAATATGATAAAATAACATTGTATTATTGGAGAAACTATAGTGAAATCTGAAAGCAATTTTAAAATTTGTAAATATTAGCCAAAAGGAGAGAAAACTTTTTTGAAGATATGTGAAGAAGTGGGAATAATGAGTAAGTTTTGAAAGACAATAAAGGTATAAAGAAGAACTATGTATGAAAAGGAGTTTAAAAGAGCAGTTGAACATAGTGAAAAGTGTAAATAAAAAACTGGTGAATATAAAACAAGAGTAAGATGAAATGTGAAACAGCATTATAATTTATTATAAAAAGAATGTATGGTAGACATGCATGTAAATAAAAAACTGGTGAATCTAAAACAAGAGTAAGAGGAAATGTGAAACAGCATTATAAATTATTATAAAAAGAAGGTATGGTAGACATGCATATAGGAATGAAGTTGGATAAAATATAGGATAGTAATCTATTCATAAATAGATTATTTGTTAAGATTTGCTGGAAATTTATTTTGTAGTTTTTGCTTGAAACTGATATAAGAGATATAATAAAATTAATAATGATGATAATAAGATAGTACTGATTGACATAAATAATATTAAGAGAGAATTACAGAAAAATCATAAAAGAATAAAAGAAATTTATAAGATATTAAATAAATATTATGGTTCAAAAATTATTGTTTTATATTTGAAAGATTACAAACATTTCAAATATAAGCATTTTGGATATATGTTATAGTAAAAAATCTGGACTAAGGAGCAAAAGCTAAAAAAAAAAAATAAGGCCAAAAAGTAAAACATTATGTAAAAGAAATAGAAATTTGAAACAATTATCACTGTGAAGTTTTTTAAATAAGCCAAAGAATGATGGTTGTATAAACAGACAATAATATATTGAACATACAGTGTTAGAAGAGAAGATATAATTGGGATACATAGAGAATTACTTGAAAAGTAAAAAGATAACAATAAGAAGAAATAGTATAAAGAGAAGAGAAAGTAAGGAAAAACTTTATATTAAAGAAATTTTCAATATATTTTGAACATACACATTACAAGTTGTTAATAGATCATAAAGATGAAATATGGTTATAATGTATATGGCTAAAGGAAAGTGTCACAATGTGAGATAATGCACTAATGACTATGGAAATATTTAAAAAGAAATACTAATACATTTCAAGAAATAGATGAGATGAATAATATCAATAAATAAGGGGGGGGGGGAGTTTATAAGAGAGTAGAATCAAAAATACAATAAATGCAGATGAGAAATAATGCACATGAGCAAACCAAAATTATAATACTTCCAATTTTATATTGTTAGATAGATCAAAAAATCATAAAATTATAGGTAGATAGGTGGAAAATAGGCATTAGTATTTTTGATAGATAGGTGGAAAATAGGCATTAGTGAACATCACAGATAGATGGAAAATAAGTATTAGTGATCATAATAATAGGTGGAAAATAGGCATTGATGTTCATGATAGATAGGTGGAAAATAGGCATTAGTATTTTTGATAGATAGATGGAAAATAGGCATTAGTGAACATCACAGATAGATGGAAAATAAGTATTAGTGATCATAATAATAGGTGGAAAATAGGCATTGGTGTTCATGATAGATAGGTGGAAAATAGGCATTAGTATTTTTGATAGATAGGTGGAAAATAGGCATTAGTGAACATCACAGATAGATGGAAAATAAGTATTAGTGATCATAATAATAGGTGGAAAATAGGCATTGATGTTCATGATAGATAGGTGGAAAATAGGCATTAGTGATCATGATAAATAGGTAGAAAATAGGCATTAATGATCGTGATAATAGATGGAAAATAGGCATTAGGAATCTTGATAGATAGGTGGAAACTGGGCATTAGTGATCAGCATATATATGTGGAAAATAAGTATTAGTGATCATGATAATAGGTGGAAAATAAGCATTAATGATCATAACAGATAAGTGGAAAATAGGCATTAGAGATCATGATAGGTGGAAAATATGCATTAGTGTTCTGATAGATAGATGGAAAATATGCATTAGTGATCATGATAGATAGGCAGAAAGTAGGCATTAGTGATCATGATAAATAGGTGGAAAATAGGCATTAGTGATCACGATAATAGTTGGAAAATAGGCATTATAGATCATGTGGAAAATAGGCATTAGTGTTAATAGTAGGCATTAGGGATCATGATAGGTGGAAAATAGGCATTAGTGATCATGATAATAGGTGAGAAATAGGCATTAGTAATCATGATAATAGGTGGAAAATAGGCATTAGTGATTATGATAAATAGATGGAAAATAGACATTAGTTATCATGATAATAGGTGAAAAATAGATATTAATGATCATAATAGGCATTACTGATCATGATAGATAGATGAAAAATAGGCATTAGTGATCATGTTAATAGGTGGCAAATAGGCATTAGGATCATGATTTTAATAAAGATGAATAGGCATTAGTGATCATGTTAGTAGGTGGAAAAGAGGCATTAGTGATCAGGATTTTAATAAAGATGAAATTGGAAGTGATCCAAATATCAGAATGAATGTTAGAAATAAAAATAAAGATTTTTTTAAAAAAAAAAAAAAAAGTTGAGAAGAATAAAATGGCTTAAGTGACAGTGGTTAGTTGTGACAAGAACCTGGTTGATCAATTTTGATGCTTGAAAAAGCTTATTTTAAATCATCTACGGAACAAAGGAATAAATGTAATAGAAAAAATATCCGTTAAATTTTATAGATTTGTTAAATATATATGTTCAAATATAATAAATATCTCATTTTAATGCTTATTTTATTTTTAGATCTGAGATGATTATATATATATTCAACAAAAGTGTTTCATTTTAGTGCCTATTTAATGAGTCGATTGCCTCACTACTTCACTTCTGGACCACCCCTGTTTATTGGTATCAAACCGTATATCTCACTGCAGAAAAATTGTTGAGGAAAAAAATATGAATGTATTTAAAAGAGTTTGAAGTAAAAAGTAGTGGTTTTTATTACTTTCCGCTAGTTTTATCTTCGAGCTATTCTTAATAATTAGATCAGTGGTTTTCAAATATGATTAGTCAAAGTAGAGACCCGCAACGTAATACTTTTTCTGCGAATTAATTAAAAGTTCACGTCTAATAGAGTATCTTTAAAAAATTAAGGAAGTTTAAAATTAAATAAAACACCACGAAATTTACACATAAAATTTTAATCATACTATTGCAATTTTCAGTTAGTTATTTATGCAAATTAGTCTTTTCTTTATAACAACTACATTTTGAAAAATTAAGAAAAGGAGGAGACTAAAATTAGTGGAAGAAGAAATAATAGTACCCCTTCTTAAGATTTCGTCTAATATTAAAAATCTGCCTGTCACATCCAGTTGAAATAGCGTATTTTATTTATCAATTTTATTTTTGAATATGCATATAAGTAAATAGAAAGGATTTTTACATATCCGCTGCACTAATTTATATAAGCTCAACGATGCTGTGTTGAGTACAGGAAAACTCTCAAACCCAAACACAATGTAAGCTTTATAATGGTAAAAGCGGCCGAAATTCTGATTTATACAGACCAATCTGAAGTGTCTTGGTTTGAGAGAGTGAAGATGTTACTCTGCTCTCTTTTACACCCATTAATTTCTTTCATATAGTAATATACGCAAGATCTTTCGATTTACTCTGAGTTAATTTTAAGAATTAATAGAAACTATGAACACATAGTTAATACATATGTAATTAAATAGAAAGAATTTTCACATATGTGCTGTACTAATTTGAGAGTGTTCCTGTACTCAACACAGCATCGTTGAGCTTATATAAATTAGTACAGCGCATATGTCAAAAGGTGAAAATCCATTATATTTAATTATATACGTTCTATGCGCTTGATAAATAAATTTCACAGTTACATAGTTTCTATTACTTCTTAAAACTGACTCGTAAATCAAAAAATTTCGTCTATATTAATATATGAAACTAATGGATGTAAAAGTGAACAGAGTAACATCATTCTCTCAAACTAAGACACTTCAGATTGGCCTATATAAATCAGAATTTAGGTTAAAGATAAGACAGACGTTCTTATCTTTATAAAGTTTCTATCTTATGTTTAGGTTTGAGAGTTTTCCTACACTCAGCATAACATCGTTGCGCTTATATAAATGAATACAGCGCATATGTGAAAGGGCAAACATTCTTTTTATTTAATTACTTACGTACTATGCGCTTGATAAATAAATTTCAGAGTTGAATACGCATATATAACTGAAAGTATTTAATACTTTTGTACATTACAATTCAGGCTAATTAAAAAAATATTAGCACGAGCAGCCACTTTTAAAAGAGTGTGATCATTCCAACTCCAAAATAAAAAAGAAAGACAGATATATAAACAACAACTTATATACATGTACAAAATACATCAGACAATAGGAATGCGGCAAAAAAAGTATTAGCAAATTACTTGCCACTATTTAAAAAAATGTTGAAAAACAATGGAGAGTAGTCGGTTTATTTGATCTAGAGCATGTCTTACTAGGCAGAAACTGAATATTGTATTGTATAAAAGCTCTTTACAAATGTATATATTAATTACCTGCATAAATGGTTCTGCATTTGGCGATGGTTCGCCGTACTTGAAATCTTTTCCAGTATTATTCCATTGCTTAATTACATTTTCCCAAGTAAGCTCAGAGTCCGTTTTTAAAATATTCTGATTACATGAAGCACCTTAAATAGATTTATAAAAAAGAAAATGTAATGAGTTAATGATAGTTTTAAATGAATTTAATAATAATTATTCTGTTTACTTGTAAAATAAAAGTTTTTCTCATTGATCTCTCCAATATCATAAAATGAAAAATATATACTTTAGTATTTTTTATTTTTAAAAAGCAATACATTAAATTACCTTTTGTTTTAAATTATCTAACTTTCATATTCTTAGTGTGTATTCGTGAATAATAACTCAGTAATGTGATATTTTGCAATACAAACTAAACAATACTGTACCAAATTCAATTAAAACACAAATAAATAAATAAGCCACGAAATCTAAATCATCTTGTGCTAACATACTTTAATTTAGTTTAAAACATACATTTTAGATTGCATTATTTAGTAATAAATTAAATTACAATTATGTTTTTTTTAGAAAAAAATAATCAAATGGTTAATCATTCGGGAGATCGTGATATTTAAATAGCAAAACTGTCTAAGCTTCAATCCAAGATCCTTTAGATTTTGAGTCTTTTACTTTACCACTACACTAAATTACACAGCATAAAATAAATAATAAGTTTTTTGGGAGGTCATATCACACTTGAGCACTGGAAGTAGCTAGTTGAATTTTAATCCTAATTCTTATAAAAGTTCATCTTCCTAGCAATGCTCCAAATACATTTTAAATATTAAAACTGTATCTTAAGTAATATTAACCTTACTATTTATGGCAAGGGGGTTGTACTTCTATAGTCACTGAACCCAAGATTATTATTATTTGCTCAGACAATAATGGTTGACTCGCACTATTATTAACCAACTTTGGAATCACATTCATTTCTAGAATAATAAAAATATCCATTTTGCTTTTGTTCAGTTATCTTTTTTTAGTTTCATTTTTTTTTTAGTCATAATAAATTTTCAAAAAATGGTAAAAAAGATAAACATTGGTTGTAAACTTAGAACATGTTATTACATTTACTCATTATCAATGAAAATTGGATCATATTGCAATCAGATTTTTTTTTTCTACAAGCATTGCAACACCATTCACTGAAATAATGTAAATTTCCTGCAAAGTCTTCATTCTCTCTATAGGATAAATTACTCCTACAACTGGCTAATATTTGAAGACTAAATAGTTATAAATCAATACTTTTATAATCTACTTGCAGATGTTTAACCCTGTTTGGTAGACAATTCGCCAGTTGTTCAGGTAATTTGAATTTTACAACATTTGAAGTTTCAAGCCATTATAATTTTACAAATACTATGAGAGTCCATTGAGCAGATATAGTAAAAAAGTAAAAATCTATGTAAAGAAAGCTATCTGGGCAGAAATCGATTATAATCTAAAGTTACTTTCCACTTTCATATGGAAACAAGTGATTTTGCTTAATGTACATTTTGATTTTGAAATCAACAGAATTAATAATAGTAATAGTAGTAGTAATAATAATAGTACTAATAGTTTTGTACAATAAATAGACAAAATTGAATTTTAATTTATTATAAATAATAATAATAATAAAAGTAAAGCCTTCCTATCCTCTCTTCTGATGATGAAAGAAAATGCTGAAATAAATAATAGTAATCATAATTCAAATTCACAAAATTTGTTCATCTATATAATGAAGTGTTTTCTTTTTGGTGAAGTTCACTATAATCATAACTCTCTTAAATGATTATGGCAAACTTCACTGAAATTCCATTTAGCATTACATTATAAAAACGAAAGAAACCACTTCATTTCACAGCTGCACAAACATTTGCAGATTTGAATTACAAATACAAGTGAATAAAAAATTGATAATAATAATCATAAATAAATAATAAAGGACTATGTGCAAATAATAGATTAATCCAAAATTTTTCAAAATAAAAGAAGCATTAATCAAAATTAATGTATTTGATAATTAATTTAATGATGTTAGGATTTTAATTTAGATTATACAAACATATCATCATTGTTTCTAAGCATTATTGTCCAAAGCAGAATAAAGGTATCCAAATTTATATCAATTTTTTTGAACCACAGTTTTTCCCCACTGATTTTGTCACCAACCTTTTCTATTTCATATATTATTTTCACATGTAGTCTTTTTATGATTCTAACCATCACTATTTTTCTAGAAATATATTCTGATAATTCTATTTCAGTGGTCTCCATGTTGTTTTGTTATTAAGTATCCAAATTTCAGATTCTTAATAAGTACTGTTACCCTAATTTTTTTTATAACATAATTTTAATATTTTCTATCTAAAGTAATAAATAATTTGTAATTATACGATTCATTTTACCCATTATGTAATTTATATTATCTTTCTAAATACAGATAGAGCAACTAAGCATCAGATGATTATGACCAGTCAATAAACCTTCTGGAAAATTACTGTTATTTAAATTACATTCTGCGAAGAAGGCTGCTGCATAGTCAAAACTATCAGCCATCTTAAAACATTACATTAAATAAAATATTGTATTGTATTGTTACTTACATAGAAAACTAAGTTGATATTATTTTCTTCATATTAATATTTAATTATCATTGGTGACTATGTGCCACATCCTTTAACACAATTTATTATAGTGTGCTTCTGCAATTTTAAAGCTATATATATATATATTAATTCTAATATTTTCACGGATAAAAGATGTCATATTATTATTACTATTTGTGGGATATTCCGTGTAGTGAAAAAGCTAAATGCTGACGTTTCAGTACAATATCAAGTACCTTCCTCAGAGCGTCCTCTTTCTCAAATCATAAGAATGCACGTGAGATTTAAAACTGTTTTTATCGTTTTCTTTCTCCTCATATTTAAATTCTATTGGTTGAGAAGTTTTAAAATTTACTTTCTCTTCCAAATGTTGTTAATCTTCTTTAATTCACACCTTTCATTATGCTCTTGGGCCTTTTAAAAATCTCTATAGCTTCTCTTAGCAATCTCTGGTCATATTGTTCAATTTTTGCTAAAATATTTGTTTTTTTCAAAATTGATATCATGATTTGTTAATTTTATATGAGAATAAATAGCTGATGAATTGGATTTTTCTCTCACTGCCAGAATGTGTTCTTCCTTTCTAATATTTATTCTATGATTAGTCTGTCCTATATATGTATGTGGACAGACCCTACATGGAATTTCATATACACCATGACACTCCAAAGCAATTTTATCTTTAGGAAGTGGAAATATTTCACTAATTTTTTTATAAGTAGTGTAAATTGTGTGAATATTATTATTTTTTTAAATGTTACCAATTCTATCAGTTACTCCTTTTATATATGGCAAAGTTGTCTTAATTTTTGATGTATCAAAATCTTTTTTCTTTTGATATGTATAAGCCCTATTAATAATGTTGTAATTAAAACCGTTATGAAGAAGCATTTTATTAGTAGCAAAAAGATCCCGGTGAAAATGACTATCATCAGAAAGTCTCTTTGTTCTATCCAATAATGTCTTTGCTACTGAAAATAGTTGTGCAGGATGGTGATGAGAGGGAAAATGCAGATATCTCCCAGTGTGTGTTGGTTTTTTATATATACCATGGGACAAAGAACCATCTTCCCTTCTTTCAATCAAAACATCTAAAAAAGGTAATTGATTATTATTTTCTATTTCCATGGTAAATTTAATATTGGATAACTTTTATATATATATAAATAAAAGTTATCCATTAAATTATATGGCATGCAATAGTTTTAAATTATAATAATGGTAAAAAATAAACAGCATAATATATAACGTATATAGAAAATGATTATTTAGATCATAATTATTATTTTAGCTGAACTTATAATTTAAAACTATTATATATATATTTCAATAATTTATTACATTTGTTTACTCTTATATATATTTAGGACAACTAATGCAAATGTTTATTTTGCATTGGCTAAGCAATCCAGTAAGTTAATTAAAGGGCACAAAAATATTTACTAACAGCATTTGGATTATTATTCGAGACCAAAATTTACACATAATTCTGGAAAATAACAGTATATTTATTATTATATTTACATATAAGTAAAATAGCTTTCAAATGGGACATTGCCGTGCAAAAGTCTTTCCAGATGGAACAGTGAAGGAATTACTTACTAGCAATGACCTGTGGTTTTTACACTATCTAATAATAGTTGGGTAACTATGTCCTAAAAATATTATGTAGTTAGCTGAATTGATTATGTGGTCTATTTGAAAAAAAAATCCTAAGTATGAGTGGCATCTAAAAAAAATGTCCAAGGTTTATTAAATTTAAACTTAAATCTTAGATCATAGGTTTTCACAGAGCCCATGAGATCTTTAATATTATGCATATATATTGTACCTACTGAAATTTGAAATAAATTTCAATATGTGGTGTAATGTCAATTGTAATTTTTTGGGGGTTTGATTTTAATAGTGAATATATTAACCTGAAAGCATTGGAATACATTGCTATGATAACAGTAATATTGAAGAAAGAAACGTTTATTATCAATTCTAGTATAAAAATTTGTGAATTCACTTTATTTTAAAAATGAAGGTGCAAATAATAACATTTATGTTTTGATAAAATTATTATTTTCCTTTAGTATGTATATTTTTATTACTGCATTCACAATAGTAGGTTACAAATAACATACCTAAATGTTTAATATCTCAAGTATGTTACTTATTTTATTTATATAATATTATATTGGAAAGATATGTGGAAAAATATTTTTTCAGTGTAGTATGGTATGAATGCACTCTAAATTGTTTAGTTTATGTTGGAATGAAAGAATATTATTTGTTTTTTTTTTAAATGTAAATATTATCTATTATATGTAATAATTATAAAATATTTATTTTTATTTATTATTATTATTGTGTAATAAGATTTTTTTTATGGATACTAGATAAAATTGGCCAAAGAGTTAATGCAAAGTATTGCTATAGTTCAGTGGTCTTCAACCTTTTCACACCTGTGGACCAGTAAAAATAAGCATAAGATTCCATGGACCAGCAAAAATAACGATAAGATTTCACAGACCGGCAGAAGTCTATAGATAAATTGTCTTAAAGATAAGCATAATTGTTATAACTGATCAAAACAACAATGTTAAATATATAAGATAAAGTTATATATATATGGAGTTTATATAATAAAAAACTTTTTTTTTAATTTTTTTAGAAAAGTAATAAAAAATTTAATTCTACCCCCATAAACATCTGTGATAACTAGAAAAACAAATTAATTTATGAACGATTGATTAGATTTTGTTTTCGTTCTGTTTTGTTTTTTTTCAATTGGGTAAAAATGAGATGAAAAAATAAATAAAAATTGGCTATATTAATTAAAAGTTTAAACTCTTATTATTTATTATTACAAACTTTTTACTGCCCGTCTAACACGTGGACCTGCAGAAAAGTTCCGCAGCCCAGCACCGGGCCTTGGACCAAGGATTGAAAAACACTGCTATAGTTTCTCTGATGTCAATTTAAAAAATTTATAAATAGGACTAAATAGTTTAAACTCTCTCTCTCTATCTATCTATCTATCTATTTCTCCCCCTCTCTTCTCCCTCCCTCTCCCTCTCTCTCTCTCTTTCTCATCTTGGCTTCAATAGAACCAACCCTAAGTCCCTTCATGTAATTTTTTTATTTTTTATTCTTAAAAGTATATGATTAGCAACTGGATAGAATGATGGGGTGAAAGTAATAGTATTCATTTATTAATTGGATAGATTTATTGATAGTTTATGGGAGGTGACAATTTGTTGAAGAATGAAAGTAATTCACAGCATTTTAAAAAACCATCAGAATATTTCTTTGCTTTAAAAATGGATATTACTTACTTTTCAAGAATAAGATATAAATTCTAACAATATAAAAATGTATACAAAGATTATGTTTACCTGTTGATATAATTTTATGAGATCGATGAATTATTTATATGCAAGATATAAATGAGTTCAATTTCCATCATGTCATCAGGATGAAATTAGCATCTATTCACATATAATATTATATGAATCAGATACTTGTTAAAGAGAATATTATGGATATAAACTAGTGTCTGTACACCTAGAATGTCATATCAATCAAATATCTGCTAGATGAGAATGATTTGGATATTTAGAAAAGATCAGAACTAACAAAATGTGCTTCGAATCTAATAACTTTCTAAGATATTTTTATTTTTCCGGAATAACAAACTATTATTAGATCATAGTTCAAGAAATAGGCCTTAGAATTATGGTACTGTTTTGGAAATGTAGTATTTGTGAATAATTAATCATATTGTTTGCTTATATTATTATTATTATTATTATTATTATTATTATTATTATTATTATTATTATTATTATTATTATTATTATTATTATTATTATTATTATTATTATTATTATATAGAATATAAATGGAAGTACAATTTAAGTTAAATAGAGATTTATTTTACATGCTTAAAATTTAAGAGAGTTATGTTTTTCTAAATTCAAATTTATATTTTGTAGCTTAGTAATTATGATTTGAATTTAAAAATATTTATTTCATTCATTAATTATAAATTAATTTCAAGTATTTTAATTTTATTTTCATGAAATAATATAAATAAATAAGTACATTTATCTTTAGTATATTTTTTATTTCAATTAACTATATTTTTTATATATAAAGGTTAAGTATATCCTGAACTCTCTTATATTTGAAAAGTGTACATATATTGCAACATGATTGAGTTACATAAATATACATTTTAATCTTAATATTTGATAGGTAAAGTTTGATGTACAATCATCTATTTAATTTAAAAGAATAAATGTCAATTGAGAACCTATTGCATAAGGCATAATTAAATCATTTATATATTTTTAAATGTTTATGGTGTTAGCCATATATATATATATATATTATTTATTTAAATTTTAACCATTTGTTAATAAATGTTGAATCAATTTAAAACACAAACTCACTTGGTTGTCATTCAATTCTACAATGCAAATTTGTTGGTTAATAGTACTTGGATAGGATACTATTCATGAATTGATTATACCATGTAATTCATTAGAAGTAGTTAAAAATAGTTCAGAAGTCAGAACATAGAATAGTTAAGATAGTATATTTACATATCATTTTTTTATTGAATTTAATATTTATTATCTGACCAGGTATAGATTTTTATATAGCAATAAATTAATTGATTTAATATTCTTAAATATTTAATAAGTAATTAGAAGTTTATTGTAATTATTTTGTTAGTAACAAGTAACAGTTATATTAAGATAAAAATTATATATGAATTGATCCGATGACTGGTAATGATACATATATGATAGTTATTGAAGATAAATATTATTGAAGATAAATAAAGATAATTCCAATTAGATGTTTGTGTATTTTATTTTAAACTATTATTATTAAAGTGAATATTATATTAAGTCAGTATACTGTCATAAAGATTGTAATCGTATTCAGTTGTAGAGCTGGTAATAATAATATATTTTATTTTGTTACAAATTATAGTGATCTGCTTAAGTTATATTTAGAATTCGGTGATATGGATCATAAATTCAGTTTAGATATTAAATTTTAATATTAATATTTGATTATTATAAACATCAATAATCTTCATATGTTTTGCTAATTATAGTTAAAAGTTTTAACAACTTAACTTTATTAAACTGAAGAGTAATTGGATATGAATTATCAATTGTGTTTGAGTCAGCATCAAATAGGAATCTATCATTTATTTTAGATATTGATATGACTGGATATTATAAAATTTAATGTTATCTAATAGGAAGATTTGATTTTATAGTATTTTAAGTTGGTGAAAGTGGAAAAATATGTTATGTTAATCGATTTTGTACTATTATTAAGTATTTAATCTTATTATAATTAACTTAATTAATAAGAGTATGTTGATATTATTGAAATAGCATAGTTGAGTTAGCATTACTTTTATTTTATTTTGTTGTAATTAGAAATCATTTATTGAGTTTTATTTATTTATTTAGATATCATTGATATTTTAGATTTGCAAGACAGATTAAATCATCATCTCATCCATCCATGAATCATTTCATTTAAATATAAAAATAACCGTTTAATTTTTACTATAAGTTTGTATTATTATAAACAGTGTTTTGATTCATAAGGAATATTAAAGTTTATCTACCTAATTCTTTGTCATTATTTTCATTTTATTATAAGTGGTTTATATAATAGGTATAGATCATTGCTTAGAAAATAATAATGTTTGGTTTCATTGCTTTATCTTTAACCTATTGTAAATAATGCTCATATTTTGGGATAGCTTGAAATAATGATTTTATTTGTTTTCTATCCTTTCTAAATGCTGTCTAAATCTATAAGGTTACAACCAAGATTATTATCATTGTTTTATTGACTTAAGTATTAGATTGTTATTCATTGATTGATATTAGTTTAATTTATTATTTTCATCCTGTTACAAATGACGCTGTAATTCACAGGCATCATTAATTTAGGATTGTTCTTCCTTGGTTCATATTTTCTTATTCTATTAAAAGTGATGATCAATAATTAGGCTATGACTAAGGATACAGTATGGCCCACATTTTTATTCTATTATAAATGGTGACCAACGATTGGGCTATATTTTCATTCCGATTATATTAAAGTTATCATTTCCCATTGACATTATTTTTATTCTGTTACAATATATATAGTCTGTTTGTAGATACTATATTTAAGCCATAATTAATTGTTTTAATTTACTTTACCTGATAAAGTGACATCTGGTTGCTGTTTGGTGAAGCTGCAGCCTGCAGCATGTGACTGAGCCGATTTATATATATCATGGTTCCACTCCTAAAAAAAAAAAAATGATAAAAGAAGGAGGGGTGGATATATGAACTGATTCTCTCAGCCTAATCAATTATAGGATGTATAATAATGATTCCTATCTTCTTCACCGTTTAATTTAAAATTAGACATTATATCAAAACATTTTATCATTGAACTAATTAGCTGTTAAGCAAGATTTCTTAAATGTAGAGATTTATTTAGCGGCTGTTTGATGTCTTGAAATTGAAGAGAAATTATCTCGGTCAACAAATTAGGAACTTTTTTGTTTCAGTAATGTCTTAAGTCTGAATAGAAGCCAAATAGTTTAAAATTTGTCAGAAAATGTCAGTTATAATTTGAAATAATATAGAGAATTTGAACACAGACTTTCAAGCTTCTTTCAGCCATCCATGCTATCTTATACAACCGATACACATGATCACACACATGTGAAACAGATAAATGATCTCGAATATATGTATTTCGTACTGAACCAGCAATCATCAGTTGATCCAGGTCTCATCTTCCACACATATATAATCAGTGCTCAGTTTATATTAAGATAAGAAATCTTCACACTGTAATAGATGGCTGAAAGGAGCTTGAAAATCTGTGTTCAAATCCCCTGTATTATATCTAGAATCCATGTATATAAAATATACTTGTATTTAGTTATAATTTAATATCCTAACTTATGTCTAATCTTATATCAGCCTATGAAGATGATGCTATAATAAAAATAAGCAAATTAATATTTATAATATAATAATGCTGGTAAGTATAAATCAAAAATAATAATAATAAATGGAATATCAACTAACAAAATACTTGAAAGCAAACATGTATATTGAAAGACCTTTAATATATTATTAGTGGATCTCCCTTCTTAATGGATTTAATTTCATGTAAAATCCTGGGCAATTCAGATGCCTTAATTGAAGAGAATATTTTTTTTCATTGTTTATTGCTCATATTTACATAAATCTCTTGTTCTTAGTAAATAAGTATCTAGCTTGTTTAATCAGCTGATATGGGCAAATAAGTTCAATATAGGTTTAGGACACTTTCAATAATACATGAGATGAAATAGATAAAATGGACTATTTAAATGTTATTTGGTGTAGCCAATCAGACTCTCCATATGTATATTATGGGAAAACTAAGGCAAATTTGAGAATATAGAAAGATGTTTATTGCTAATTGAAAAGAGATTCTTTAATTGCTCTTTGAGCCAAGCAAGACAAATTTCCTAATACTCACTCCATATGTTCTTGTTATTGCAGTTGTTATTACTACATGATTATATATATATATAGTGTATGAACATGAATGAGCTGCTCACTAGCGAGTATTATGTAATTGGTGACTTTAATAGCTTTTTACCTCTGATTTTAAATATCAAGAAACAACATGGTCTTTATTTTCAGTTGCCTGAAAAGTCATTAAAAATCCATTAACTGAAATAATAGTTGAGTGTTTTTGAAGTCAGAATGAATGTGTAGGAATTATTATTTATATATTGAACTGGATGCTTTATCCGATTCAATGGTTTCATTGCCAAAAATAAAACCAATATGTTTATTTCAATTAAATTCTAAAGTTTAAAAAGAAGTCTATTTAAGAGTATATCTAATAATGCACATACTCAGTTATGCTTTAAAATATGTCATTTTTCTTTTTAATAAATTTTAATTCTAAAATAGTTTTATTTTACTGCTTGTTTTTTTTTTTTGTTTTAGGTAATTAAAGGCAAGCAAACTTTTTAATTGCATTCTTGTTTTGATTATAATTAATTACTAATTTATTTTAACTAAGCTGAGACTTGTTTAAAATATTTTTGAATTAATTATAAATAAGATTAACCCTGGAAAGAATCTTTAATTGGGATTAAGACTGAGATAATGTTGCCCTGTTGAAAAACAGCTAATTTAAAAAAAGGTTTTGGAAAAATAAGAGCTCTTGTAAATAGACCTGGGTTTGCAGATTCATTATTCTCCAGCTATTGTTGTTTATGCTGCTTGTCTTGTTATTCTTCAAAGATGAAGAAAAGTACTCTGCTGTTAGAAGTTTCCACTGAAATTATTTACCGGACTCCTAATTAATTCCTATGAAGAATAGTATTTTTGCCATGCCGTGCTAGGCCAACTCAAAGATGAGTCTCAGAGCCAAATCAAACTGCAAAATCATGCCATGAGAGCTCAAATTAGAACTGATACCTAACATTGCCTCCTGTCTTCTCAACAAAATGGAAACCTAAAGTCTTCACTGGAGATCCCCGTGGAATGAACTATATATGCTGCACTGAAAGACCTTAGCCAATTTTAAATTTATACCTCAAGATAATCTGTTTTATTCTTTCCGGATTGTAAAAGTCTCAGATTAATCTTAAAAGTAACCTATTTTTATTATAATAGTTGTTTCTTAAATTTAAAATATCTTAAGCATGTATTTTGAGTGTTATCATATTTATTGTATGCATTGGAATCTTAGTTTGAAGTTTCCAAGTTTGTTTTTCAATTTTAGTTATCAGAGAGTGTATTGTGAGATTATATTTTATATACTTATTAGGTCTCCCTTTATTTCACTAACTATTGCTAAATGCTCTGGAAGTTTTTCATAATTTTAGTTTGCTCACCTGTCCCTATTTTAATGTTTAATAATTAATTTTAAATACATTTAGTTTGTGTTTCTTGCAAACTGCAAATCTTTTGGCTGGTGGTTTATCCTGTTTGTTATTCTAGTTTTTCTAAAGTTGGAGATTTTGTATCTTTTCTGGATTATGTAAGATCATAATCATTTTTTTTTGTCTTGTATGTGAAATCAACTATGAATTGCCTTAAACATGGTACATCATGAGCTGTCCTACCAGCAATATGATGTTATTGAACTCAATGCATTATTCCAGGCCAAAAAATGCTCACCAGTGCTGTTTCATTGATTTCTTACAAGTGCATATTATTTTTCATATCTCTGAATTAGGAAGCTAGAATGAAAAAATAATTCTTTCTGCCAAAGCATTTAATGTTTTAATATTTGCAGAACTCATTTGCATTGTCTGATAAATACTCTTATAAAAATCTATGTCAAACTTTCGTATTCTGTTTGCTAGATTTTCTTTATTTTATTTATGGAATTTAGTAAAAATTTCAAACTAGTTTAAATTATTTTGCTGATGTTTGTCTATGTGTTTCATTTTCTCAATTGTCTGAACAATATTTAAGATCTCTTGCTGTCTCCCTAGGTCTTGTTGATGCAAACCATCATCACCATCCACTTTGGATCACGATAAACAAATTTTCCAGTTATGCAATAATCTGGTGGCATCCTCTGTGATCAAGGATGGATTGAGTGGCCATTACTGTATATACATGTTAAATAGATCAATTTTAACTCATGATTTTCAGTCTACATTCATTCTCCACTCCATCTCAAACAACCTACACATATGCCCACGCATGCAAAAAAGGTAAATAATCCCCAATATATATATTTCATGCAGAACCAGCATTCATCAGTTGGGTTAGATCATAATCTCCCACACATATATACAACTAGTGCTCAGCTTATATTAAGATAGCAATTCATTAAACTTTAATGGACAGGCTTCAATCTTCTCACTCTTCCAACAATTCAACTGTCCGTTTATATATCATTATTACAGCCCTCATGTTAAATAATCCTGTAGAATATCATCAATCTTTTGTCAAGATAATACTGCAATTAGGCAGTAAGCTGGGGTCTAGTAATAGGGAATAAAATTGCACTATATTCTAATAACTACTAATTACTCAAGCATACAATCAATGGTGTTTAGAATAGAAAGCTGCTGGTATTTATTATTTTGCTAAAGAAGCATTCAAAATCAGAGCCATGATAAAAAACCGAGTTTATTATAAATTATTAGATTGATATTTAGTTTCACACCTTCTTCTGTAGTTGTTCAAAACAATCTTCTTAATATATAAAAAGAACTAAATTTAAAAGTGTTTACAATTTTCTTCTTACTGTTATTGAAGAGTGACTAACAAACAGGTGAGTATCTCTTTTATTATAACAGCAGTTATTGTTTAAACAATCTACTTAATATTGTATATTTTCACTTTGAAATTGTTTTCATTGTCTAAATACTAAAATCAGTCCACAATTAAACATTCTCAATATCAATAACAATCAGCAATCTCAATCTGTTGTCAAGGCAACCTCTTTTTAACAATAATATATATATAAATTCCCAGCATAGAAGTTTAAGCTTAATAAACCTATAGAATATACATAAATTATTGTCAAAGCAATCATTGTAGATGAAATATGGATTTGTATAGAGATTGCTTTGAAACTAGATTGCAGATATTCTATTAGTAATAAGCGTTGGCTGTTGTATGTAATTGTGACTACTTTGTTGATTTTTTTAACCTTTGGTTTTATGATGTGAATTACATTTGGAAATCAGTTAACTATTGGCAAGTTATGGTTTAATATATATGTATATTCATAATATTATTTCCGGAAACTTCTGTGTAATAAAAATATAATAGCTAAATAGCTGATGTTTCAGTACAATAACAGGTAATTTCCTCAGAGCTTCAAAATACCTCCATTTTGTAAACAAATCTTTCCTGTAAAGATTGATAATGTTAATTCTAATATTCTGATGATAAATGAATTCAAAGTATTATTTCCAGGAGCTTCCATGTAATGAAAAATATAATAGCTAAATTAAATGGAAAGGCTGCAAGCCTCTCATGCTTAATATAATACTTATCTGACAGCCAATCAGATGTTATGATGGCTGTCTGAATAGTGATCAGGTAAGTATTATACTAAACACGAGAGATTTGCAGCCTTTCAATTTAATTTCAACTAACTATCTGCGCTTTATAAATTAAATAGCTAAATATATATATACATTTTATGCAAAATAAAATTGGTTAATGACATCATACATAAAATTAATAACTAATGATGCATAGCAATACACTGAAAGAAACCAACAATTATTTCCTCACTATTTAGCATTTGTACATCACAACATCAATGTATAGGATGAGACTGACATCACATTTCCCAGAATACCTGAATAATTTCCAATTATAGGACTAAGTACAATATAGCAATAAGGTAACTGCCAATTTTTCTCTATGCGTTAATGTAGATGATTAGTATTAATTAGTGTACATGCTTGTGTATAATTTTGTTACATATATTTGAGTACATATTTAGACATATCTCGGATACATTGCATATATTTGAGGATGTGTTTGATAATTATATATACATTGTATCCTGTTCCTAGATATATTCTATGTTATTAAAGATTTATTGAAATTTTTTTTTTAAAAAAAAGGACTTAGTAAATGTGTTAATATTTTATTGTTAAATTCAATTTGTAATTTATATATTTCTCAAGGGTTTATCACTTTTCTCGAACTATTTGTAATATTTAAATAAACGTTTTGAATGCTTAGACCAGCAAAACTCCATTTCTATTCAACAGTAATTACTCAGTTTGCTTTTGATCATCCAGGTCAGACTCATAGCACTCATAATTTACAAAAGGGAGTGGACCATTTAAATAAGGTCAACGATATGTACATAGCTAATTTACATGCTCCATTTTTTAGACAACATCATACTGGTATCTTTTTTATTAATAGCATGAGGATTGTTGGAAATAAACCACATGTTCTTAATTTTGCACTTGTGATCATCACATTTAGAGCATATATCTTGAATATAAGTATGATTAAAATGTTTGCCTTAACACCCAGAAAATGACTGATTCATAAATATATTGAAATATAGAAAATAAAAAATAAATTTCAGTACATGTAAAAAAGGAGTGCAATATTAAAAATATGAAATAGAAGAAAACTAGTTTTTAGCAAATAAAAGACAAATAAAATTGAATGGTATTATTGATATAATATATTATAGAGTATTTTAAACTTACCATTTTCTTCATATCTGCCGCTGCGATTGATCTTCGCATAATATTGTAAAATTGATTGATACTATATAGAACTGCTGGCTGAGCTGGGTTGATTTGGCAAAGTCTGTCACCAGCAGGACAATTTACAGGTGGGAATTGAGGGGGTGGTAGAGGTTCTAGTGGTGGACATTTTGTAGATGTTATAGTGGTCACTGTTGTTACAGATTGTGTGTTGGTTGTTGGTAGTGATATTGTTATTGATGGTGTGGTTTGTGCAGTTGTTGGCAATGTGTTTGTTATTGTTGATTGGGTAGTAGATGGAAGTTGTGTGGTTGTTATTATGGATTGTGTAGCTGTTGTTACAGGTTGTGAAGTTGTTGGGGTGGAAGATGATGTTGGACACATTAGCGGTAATGGAATGGGACAGAGAGGACAAGGAATGCCGATAGGAACTGGAAGTAATACAACATTATTAGCCATAAAACTTAACATTATTAATGGCAAAAGAACATCAGGTGGTTTTTCTATTTTAATAAATAAAGAAGGTATGGCAGGAGGGGGTGGAAAAGGAAGATAAAAATCAAATGGAGATCCTCCTTGTCGAGCCTGTAGCAATCTGGTAGCATTTAATAACCTTGTTTCAGCTTCGGATAATTGTCTTGAAAGTATATCTGAAATTTAAAAAATAATATTTGTGCAAATATATATGTTCATTCAAATATATGATGAAGAAGAATTAATAATCATTAATGATAAAGAAATATCAGTTATGTATTCTATTTTGTTGCCTAAGCAATTCAATATGCCTTTGGGCAAAAAATGTATACCCATGTATATATATATTATAATAATATATTTTGTATTGCCATGTTTACAAGTATGTGGCCAATTAATAATTATTATAGTGTTAACATTGAAAATTGTTAAGTCAGGTTTCGATGTAGTGCATCTTTGCTAAAGCGTTTCATAAAAAATCTGGTTAATCAATTTTAAATATTAACACTGAAATAATTACTGGTTACCTATATATATTTTACTACAGTTTAAATATTTTTGTTGTGTGTGTGGATGTATGTAAAAGGCATCATGGCAAAGTGATTTGTGCATTCACTAGCCATGCCTATAATCTGGGTTTGAATCTAAGCTGCATTAAACTTGGAAATTTTTTGAAATTAAAAACAGAGTACTCAATAACCAATCCATTCAATTGTTGGTCAATAAATGGGTCTTCAAATATTCTTAGTCAGCTAATAATATCCAGGGGGAAAATTCTCTAATTAACAAATTTCTATCTTAATGAGTAATACTTTCTTCTTCAATGTTCTTCTTTTTAGGCCTGATAAAAAAAGTTATTTGTTTCTGCAGTGGGCTATTTAACACTGTTTTAACTTTATAAACCAATAAAAATTATTGATTTCATTTTTCAAATTCTCCAATCTTTAGATCAAACATTAGACAATTATTTTTTATATATTTGAGTTATTAACTTGAACAGGAAGGAAGTGAATCTTCCAATGAGTTATTTATTATTTGAATTATTAAATACATTATTAAAATACAATGCACTTTAAACTAATTTCTTGCTTATATGTGCCCTCTATAAAAAAAATGTATTTTAATAATGTTGCAAAACACTTTCATTGTACTTTATAAACAATCAATGCAATCATCAGAAAAATACAAATCACCTCCAAAGACAGATGTTTCGACTAAACCAGTCTCTTCTGATGGTCTTGACTATCTGCACTCACACGGTATCCCATTGACATTGTTTTAGTCACATCTAAATAAATTACATTAAGAAAATTATATACAATTCAAAGTATTGGTTTCGCTTTTTAAAACCTTTCAGTCTCTAGATATCAACATAATTATCATCACAATTTTCGAACTTCAAACAAATATTTTTTTTACTTGAGGATATTAAATATATTTTCACAATGATATTCATTCTTTATTATTTGTTGTCAAACCAGTCACAAAGATGACCAAGTCTAAACATAGTTAATAAGAATAATATTACAGAAAATGAATTAAATCCTCACAACATGTAGTTCAGCACTAAGTAAACTATCAACTTATCCTTTATGATAAAATTCTAAATATAAGCTCCTAACAGTAAATACCCCCAACAATAAAATCATGCAGACCGGTCACATGACTCATTTATATAATGTTAACTTCTGATTACCTATCAGACTAGTTTGAGAAATACCATTAATAAATAAACAATATTTTTCTATATTATCATCATTTTTATTCATTAATAGTGTACTGCAGAATAACCTATATTCTCCAGGTTTAATTCAGATTCCTTTTAGCTTTTCATTTTTTTATAATCTCATAAACTTATTTATTTAATCTATCCATGTTATACATGGTCTCTTTCTAAATTTTTGACAATCTTTTGGATCCAGTTTAAAAGGTTTGTTGACCATCTTATTCTCATTTTATTTAACAACACATACATCACAATTTCATTTTGTCTCTCAATTTTTTCAATAGTATTAGTGATATTTGTTTTGTTGTTTTTTTTTTTTTGTTTATTCATATAGTTTGCTTCCAAATTATTTTTTCTTCCCAACATATACATCTCCATACTTTATTGCTCTTCTAATAAATGATCTAGTCTTAGTCATAAATCAGTATTGAGCAAATATATTTTTTAAGGACTTATATATATATTAAGTTATTTTTATTAAAAACTTTTTTTTTTTTTCAAATTTAATTTTAATGAAAGGTAAATGTTACAACATTCAACAACAAAACAGGTTACAACTATAAAAAGAAAGATTTATTGATGCTAAGTACTTTTGATACAACGAGATATCATAATCATAATAGAATAAAGTGAAGTGAGGAATTGTGAGCCATAAGTAATATCGAATATGAATATCAAGGAGATTAAAATGAATAAATACTGAGAAAATTTTCATGTTAATGAGAAGGGAGGGCCCGTATATGCCATTTCTTAGAAAGTGGAGTGCTGGATTTCTTTTTATTGATGGTGTTGGCATCCCTGGCAATTGATAAAAACTCCTTTCTTTCTTTTTATATCATTGCACTCTGAAAGCATAACATCAGCTATGATTAATGTTATTTGCTATGTTTTCATTTATTATTAAAAATGGAAATTAATCAAGTCCATTATGCTGTTTTTTGCATATAAATTATAATAAATAATATAAATATCATATACAACAGCTATATAAATATGAATATATATTAATAATAATTATACATGTCTTTTTGGCACCTGGTTTTGTGCCCTTATCAAATGTTAAGCATCTATTTCAATGTTAACCAATTGTTGCAGGTACAGCACCATCTGGTATTCTATGATGGAAGTAAAATAACAACAATAACAAAATAAAACGTGTATAAAACACAATAAAATTACGATATACGGAATTCAATAAAATTTCAAATATTGGCTATATAACAATATATAGAATATACTATCTTATATAACTGTCTATTCTTTTTTATCTGATCAGTTATTAACTAAATTTATTGAAGTTTTTGTAAATATTCATAACAATTATTTAAGTTATGCTTAATATAATATGTTTCCTATATTTGTCTTTTTTGGATCTTAAATGTACTTTAAAGGGTTAATATTTTTGTAGCATCTATTTTGTATCCATTAGTTAAGTAGTAAATGTATAAAACAAATTTATTATATCACCTATTAATTGCATTGTTATAATTCTTTAGCTCTTATCTCTAACTATTTTTCTGTATTACCGTAGTAAATTGTATTGCAATGAGCCTTTTTTTGTATTTTATATTGTCTATTAATTTATAATCATCTATTAGTTTTCTTAGCATTTTACTAATCCAATATTTAAAATTTTATCAACATAATTTTTGTTTTTTATTAATATATTATAATGGTCAGGGTATATCAGAGTCTTACCATATCTGCCATACAAGGGTGCCACCAGACCATTCGAACCTGGATAATTTATATAGTAGGCAGATACGTACTGTTAAGATCCAATTTTATGTTTTATTGACCGTTGCTCACGGAGCAGCTGAGATAATATAACTTCTTAAAATATATTTTCATAAAGACATTTCAATAAAATAAATAAATAAGCTGCTGCCAGAAATAACACACACAAAAAGATTTATTGACGCATATATAAATATTTAAAAATTGAGGAGTAAAGATGATCTTAAATTTGTTATTATTTTTATATTTAAAATTTAAATTTCAGAAATTCACACAGATGGATATTTATATGTTTTTATTTTAGAATGTTGGGTATAGATAGTCTACATAGATTTATCAGTTAAAAACTTTTCAAAACAATCATTCAATCTCAGACTAAAAGTTTGTAGCCAACCCAATGCCTGCTTCCAGATATATAGATGCAACTAATGCAATATGAAGATGCTAGCATAAAACCATGCTGACAGGAATGTGCATCTGACAGTGTGATATTATTTGAAGGACATGATCCTCGTCCAGTACAGGAATGTGCATCTGTCTGGCGAAGGAATCATGTATATAAAATAATTAAAGAGAAATGCTACATATGGGGGAGAGCAGTCTATCTGCTGACTTATAGTCCCTATCCATAGAGCCTTTTTAAAAAGGGTCAATGTTGCGGGAAATACATCTGCATACATTACAACATAATGACTACGCCTTTGGGTCATGCATTCAGTTGGGCACATTGCCCTGAATGCTAAACATGCTTCACATTACATTGATATAAACACCCATATATCCCTCCACCAGCATCAACCTAACTACAAGTCAAATAGCCTGAAATTAAACTCCTTCAAAATGAATATAAACGATTAAAATATAAAGTTATTAATTGATAATTGCTAAGGGAAATTTACAGTAAAGTAAACCCAGTGGCACTCATCATAAGGTGCCACATTGACAACAATAACTTAAAATAAATATACCAGTAAATATGTTTAGATACTCCGCATGATGTGTAATATTTACCGATATATATATATTAGTCATATAAAAATCAAAAAAAAAAACTAAACGTTAATGAATCTATGCAGTTATCTACACCCAACTTAAATTTAATACATTTTAATTAACACATAACAAAAAAAATGGAAATGATTGATTAAATATATGCAGAAAAAAAAATATTAATAATTGATTTTGAATTCTTTAGGTCAGATAAGAGTCCATTTATTTATATTACTTTTTTTTTTACGGATTGATTACTTATTGAAGATATATTTATTTTAAAAAAAGTTCAATTGGTAAAAGTTTATACTTTACGGATTCTGCAGATTTAGAGGTCCATCTTCGTGATCACTTATGTAGATTGTTTGTCCTTTTTTTAAAATGAAGCCACTACTTGCCGTTCTTTTTGGTTCATAACTGTCATAGGGAGGTCTCAGCTGGTTGTCAAGAAATTAAATCTATTGCAAGACTCCTATATCGTGGAGTCTGCAATACAGCTACAGCTCATATATAGCTTAATAGTCAGCAACTAAGACAACAACAATAATAATAATCCCTGAATTCAAATATATGGGGTTTTATATTTTTGTTAGCCTCTTATTAGCATTTTTTCAGATCGATCGAACATGATGTCACTGGCTCTCAAGTTCCATTTACGGTCCATGCTGTGGCTTCGTGCTTGCATTGGTCATTTAATTTCTTTTTATTCTCTTATCTGACCATTTAATTATTAGAGTGCCCCAAGGGCTAGTGTCCTTTAGAACAATCATTTAATTAATAAAACAATCATTTCCATTTTCTAAGATTATAGAAATCAACATTTATTTCTATTTTCAAAATATCAATCTTTAAATTTTTACTTTTTTACAAAAAATACTTTCAAATACTTTTTTTTTTTAAAATAGTTTTAAAGTTTTTTTTTAAAGATCTGTGCGACAATATATATGTTAAATATAACTTTTAATTTTCAGTTTTTATGTTAAGTTTTTTATCTTCTCTTTTTAATAAATTAATTTTTTATTCACGATCTTTTTATTTTAATTTTAAAATAATGTAACGGCATGTGTGCCCGTTGCAATATTATTAATTTGGGGATAATATAAAAGTTTAATTTGTTTCTTATTTGAACTATTGTTACTATCATCATTATAATCATTTTGCATAGAAATGTTATTATTTAATGTAGATTATTTTACAATTAAAAAGTATAGTTTTATTATTTTTAGGATTATAATCATATTCTTTATATAATGTAAATTATTAAGAATTTTAAACTTCTCTTGCGATATTATAATAAAATAAAATTAAAAGCATGTGAAGCTTCTCTCTCAAGTGCTTCACACATTTTTAATTTTATTTTATATAATGTAATAAATTGATTCTTTTGTAAATCAGCTACATTTTTATATTTATCATTTCTATATTTAAAATTTTTAATGACTGCCATCTTTTGTATTCATATTTTTCGTGAATCTATATGAATACTTTTTCTAAATTTGTCTTCTTTAATGACATGTTTTAATATAATTTTATTATCATTACCTGTGTGATTTTCTATTCTTCAAATTTTATTTTTGTAAATTTAACATTATATATATTATTAAAATCATTATAAATATTATTCATAGTTTTTTGTGATCAATAATTAAAATATCATCAACATATCTAGAATAATGTATTATTTCTTGACTAATTATTCTTTTTTTTAATTATATATGTATTGAAACTGTAAGATTTGTATTCAAATCTTAGTTTCACCTTAGTTCTGTCATCATTCTTCCTTTCGCCCCTTTTAGTATGGGTTTACATGGATTCTGACCTTGAATATCGGATTAATGCATAATAATATACAATATCTGTAAATCGTTTAAATAAATAAAAAAATGTTATATATGCGCACATACTCCGATAAGCTTATTTAAAAATAACGCATTGCAAGGTATTATTAAATTGCCATGCATAAGTTGTATAAAGTTAAATAATCCTATTAATTATTCTGATAGGTTTAAATAATATTTTAAATTATAAAAAAATCAATAATTATATTTTAAAACGTAAACATATTATTATTTAGGTCAGGTCCAGGTAATACTTAAATTATGAAAATAAATAATTCTCAATTAAAATAAAGATGCTTTTAAAATTCCCCTGCTAATTAAAGGCAAGTCATAGCGGGAGGGGGAACAAGATGACAGAGCTAAAACGGTATTTTAAACATATAGAAACAAAGAAAAGGGTTTGTTAAAAATAACTTTTATAAATTACGTCATGTAAAAGGTAAAATTTAAAAAGTGGTCAGATTGAAATTCCAACCTGTATAACTAATGCATCCATGACCTAAAGGGATGTATGGCACAGACCCGAGAGACAGCTGCATGGATGACGTATTGCTCGATGGATCCCAGAGATAAGGAAAAAGAGAATAAAAAGACAACTGATTGTTAAAATAATCAATGAAAGGTTAGAACCAGAAACATTAATTCTAATTATGCTGTTGATCCAAATTTTATATCTAGCAATGTGCCAAGAGTAGGTGCCGTGCTACGCTCTTTCAGACTGATGGCTATACAAGATTAAAATTCCCACAAAAATGTGATAAACCTAGAATTCTGCTACCTTCGTTAAATAAATCTTTTCCTAAATATGACTGCTGCTGAACCAGGAAACTCCGACTCTCCAAACAGTGTGTACACTTAAATGAACTAAAGGTAACATGATACCCAAGAATAAAAATTGTTTTGGAATCTAATTGAACTCTATAATTCTAATATATCAATTTCATTCTTCAATTTCTACTATGTAATTCTAAAATTAAATATATGTAACTTTCTGTAATAATATTATTTTAAAATGAACCTCGTAAATTGCTCTATCTATCATTATTCTACTTGGATATCCAAATTTTATTGTATTCGTTAAGATTATATTTCATGCCCACGTGGTTTCCGAGCTGTCATTTTTATATAATTCACAGAAGGGTTACCCTCTTCTGCAACTTAATATCATAATAGTAAATCATATCAGTTAATAGATTTCAGCTCAGGAATCATATAATATTTTTAATATTTTTATAAATACGAGATCTATATTATTAGTTAGTGTATTTGTTAATGGGCTATCATTCATGTTAGATTAGTTAAATCTTTAATAAAGCCATAATGTTAAGAAGAAATGGGGGGGTTAATGACAGTAAATTAAATGCTAGTCATGTGGAGATTGGGGATAGATTTGTATAAATAAATGCATTTGCATTAGAGTTATGAACTGTGCTAGTTATTGATACATGAATTTTTATATCGCAGAAATGTAAAAGAGGTACTGTCAACATTTTGCTCTCACACTTAAGGAGCATACAAAATATATAATAGCACAGGAACCTTGTCATGCGGTCGGGGATGGATAGGCTAAGACCCCGTACTGATACCGCGCTCGTGACCACTGCTAAGGGCTCCGACCCAATGTTTGGCCGATCCTCTTCATATTCCACTGTAATTACCTTGTCATGTGGTCGGGGATGGATAGGCTAAGACCCCATACCGATACTGCGCTCATGACAGACCTACAGGGCTCCGATCTGATGTTTGATCATCCCACCAGCCTCCAACATTTCTTCTGCGATTATCCTTTAAGCTGATTCTCTTATAGCTCGGCAGTATCCATGCTACGGCAGGTCTCTTTAAAAATAATTATAAAGTTTATGCTGGGTCTAACTCCACTCCTTCACATCTGTTAATCTTTAGTAAATTATTAGAATAAATATTAATATTATAAAGTAAATAGGATGATAGCTTTGTGAATGAATGCACTCCTCATTAAGATATCGTAGCGGGTCTCGTAACGTTCACCACTAAAATGTGAGGCATGGGATTAATTTATAGATATCCAGGTAGCGTAATATATTTATTTATGTGAATTAACCACAATTAAATATTTAGCTTATCTATATCCATGTCTGTGTCTGCTTAATTTAAATAATAATTAGTATCACTCATATCAATGAATAGTAGAATATAGTAGTAGTCCGTAAGGTGAAACCATTAGTTAGAGTCTCTTGTTTACCTGACCACTGGGCCTAGAAAATAATGCTATTGTTAGGATAGATGCGTTGTCATGTGGGTTTTGTTGTGAATAAAACTACTAGGTTTGAATACAGTATCACAAGCCCTGAACCCACCTGTTATGCCACCACTTGAACGTGGTGGTGGAATTTTGCAATATGTTAACAAGGCATACAAAATCTTACCATTACAATATATATATATATGGGGTGATTTAATGTTTGGATATTTATTGCAGCTAAGCACTAGCACTGGGATTATTTATATATATATAATCTGAAACTATCGATATGTCACGCGATCACTATTTCATATGCTTACACATGCTGTTAATAAGAGTACCAAATACTTCATACAGTAGTGCCACCAAGTGCAAGTCTTTATAATCAATGTATGCAGGAAGGTTTGTGCACCTAGACCTTAAGATATAATGCAACCCTTCAGCAGCCATTTAGGAGCACAAGATGAAAACATCGTAAGGTTTCCAATCCAAGCTCATAGTCATATAGATCTGAACTCAGTTAATCATCTATATATTTTGGTGTCTTTGGTTTTTCAAAATCACTATCACCATTTTCCTATGAGCAGGATAGGCATAAAACTAAACATAAACATTTGGGTTGAAAGAATGGGTGGATTCATTCCATTCTTTCTAAAATACTATATCTTGTATCTGGAAAAATTGAGAGTATTCATTTATAATTTATTTTTAAAGCGCATGTGCATTGGCTTAATCGCTAATGAATATAAGAAAATATCAAAGAAAGAAGTTAAGTTTACTAATAAAGTTACAATTACAAACAAATATTGGAAAGTTATGAATTACAAAATGAAATTATTCCATATAATAATAAATTTTAAAATAAAAGATAAATTTATCCAACATGAGTTCCATTCAGACACCTATTAATTTGGCATATCAATATTTTATAATTCAAATAATAGTCAGTAATAAAAGGGACAAAATAATTTATTATTGAACAAAATAATTTATATAAAAAAATAAAATAATGTCATTGTAATAGTTACCAATATCTGAATTAATACATTAATATCAACAAACACTCATATGATCAACAATCTGAAACATTGCCAAAACAAACCAAGCTATCCTTAGTATCACAATAACTTATATACTGAGGACTATAAAATTAAGCAAGAGGTGAAATGCTTGTTATATATAAGCTTAACTCTATACTACAATATTATAGATAATGGCATAAAAATAATTCTGAAACCTTCATATATAAAATATTTAAATGTTAATTCTTCATTATTGCCACATTATTTATAAAGATCTAAACATTACCATATTTAAGAAAGTATTCACTACAAAAACAAAATCATTACAAAATGAAGCCATAGGAATTTATAACTGGAACTAACAAATAATATCAAGTTGAACATATCAGTAATAACTCAGTTGCCAATCATTCAAAGCCCATAAATATAAAATAAATATTTATTACCATTTAAACAATCGTTAATATAGATTATATATTTCATAATTTGTATTGGAATAAATGATCATACATATGTATTACTTTTTAACATTATATTTAAAATGCTTGAAAATATTTGCATATAGCTTTGATAATTACACACATAGTGATCAACCAATATTTAAAAATTGACAAGATCAGCATAATATTTATGTAAAAGCAAACAATTTATTATAAATAAAAAATATTTAATAAAAATGTATAAGTTGTTTTGTAATTTTAACTTGTTTATCATTAATGTTCACATTATCCCAATTTAAACTAAAGTGGACAATCATTCTTTTATAATGGTGCTTTTTTTAAATATAGAAGATATGCCTAAATGAAGATATAGAAAAAATCATTATTTTGCAACAATTAATGCTTATTAAGTAATAGTATTTATGATAAGTAAAAATAAGAAGTAGATTATCCATTTGAGTCTTGGTTCCCAAATTCTTGGGACAAAAACTATTTATTTACAGGTTCATTTTGAGAGTTTAAAATCCCAAGTTTTTATTTTTTAAATTTAGCAGCCTACAATCTTGTTCATGTGATCAAAACAGTTTTCTTGATAAATCATTTTTGGCTACTTGCCAATAGAACAATAAATAATGCTTCACTCTATTTAAAAGTACATTTAAAACAAATAATTGTCAATTCTTGAAAATTAATATTTTTAAATTAAACAATTAAATTTCTTTTTAAATGATCATTTAATAAAATCAATTTTTATTTATAAAATAATGTATAATGTCTTTAAATTAATAACTCAATATTTTAAAATATTAATGACATCACACTTTTAAATTAATAAAATTTATTTTTATACATTTAATTAATTTATACAGCAATGAAATATATTTGAAAGGAATGTACTATTATTTCAATATTTTTTCCAATGTTGGCATATTTTTTTATTTCAAAAACTCATGCCAACCATCACTTTAAATCTATCTGCTTCAATATTAAATATTTCCAGGTTACCACGTTAGGGTTAATTTTAAATAATAATATATTGGGTTGGCAGAACATTATATCTGCAGATGAAACAAAAAATGTTATCAATTGTTGTAACTATGTTATTAAACTTTTAAAATATGTAAATGGTGGAAATTATCTTCTATAACGATTTTTTATCATTTTCTTTCACTTTAAATTTTTCATATTCTCCATTCAATTTATCCTGATCTTATCTTATTCTCCAAAAACAAATGCTTAGTATTGTTCCTCCCATCTCCATATAAACTGCATCTATAGTCTAAATCATTCTAATTTTGTCTTCTTTCTTCACTATCTGAATCTCCTTGACTGTCATCAAATGACAATAAGCTCTTGCTAATATTAATAAACACATTATTATTGTTATTATTTATTTATATTTAAAGGATTTTTTAAATTCATATTCATTTTCTGTCTAAGTCTATTTCCCCCTCCCCTCTAATCAACTTATCTATCTTTTTTTAAGCCTCATAATTACATATCCATATTCTTTACACATTTACATTCAATTTCTCATATAAATACATAGAAGGAAACTGCCTATTTAGTAACTCTGCATAATACAAAATCTTTTTTACTTTATATAATTGTTGTGTTTTTATAGAATTTAATTAACCCCTATTTTTACTAATTTATTTTCATTCTCATTCTATAACTTTCCAAACATTTTTGATTTGCTTTTTATTTCATCTTAAATAACCTCATTCACAATTCAGAGTGTATGTCCCATGCAAAACAAAGAACTTTTTTTAAATAATTTTGAGTCAAATGTTAAAGGATGGTACCCATGTCCAGATATGGCCCAATTAAATTGATGATACCTAATCAGGTCCTGTCCTTGATGGATCTCATACTTGACAAAAAGGAAAAAAAAAATTTAAAAATTTTTAAAAATGTGTCTCATTTTTTTAACATTTTCAAAGTGTATATATGATACATGTAATAAAAGAAGTTACAGAAGATTACAATAAATAGAAAGATCTATACATTCAATCTTTTTTATATATTGAGTCAACATAATATTTAAATACAGGTTTGTGTGCCTAGAGTTGGGCTGACCATATTGCTAGAAGAAATGATAATAGATGGACAATTGAAATCTTAAATTAGATTCCAAGAGATTGTAAAAGACCTAGAAAGAAACCACATGTGAAATGGATGGATGATATAATAAAGTGTGTAGGGGTGGTGTGAAGAAGAGAGGCTATAGATTGGAGAAGGTGGATTGAACTTGGAGAGATCTTCATCCTGCAGTGGGTTAATAATGGTTGATGATGATGATTCACCATATTTCACAATGCCCTGCAAGAACTAAATCTGATCCTGCAAGTACCATAAACTCTTTCCAAATTATTCTACATTTCATGTATTTATTTTATGAAAAACATGCTAGAATCTATGTTTTGCTTATTTTTTTAAATTTCATTTTCAACTGTGTTTATATTTGCTTCTTCTATTTAACAAACTATCTAAATATTTATACTTCTCTACATTTTCTATGATAAATATCTCCATTTTCTATATTTTACTCTTTCAATTAAATAGTAGAGTTTTTGTTTTTCACTGAATGCAATTCTTATATTTTTTCCTACTTTTCCATACTTTTCTAATATTAATCCCATACCCTTTACTCTATTTGCAAAAATATCATATCCTCAACAAAGAATACCATATTGTGTATTTTTCTAATTCCCACTACGGGAATCTTCACCACTATCCCCTATCTTTTAATTTAATCTCCAATTCTTTTATAAACAAAATAAATCATAAAGGTGATGAAAGACATCTCTGTTCTAATCTTTAAACCTTCATTACTTTTATAATTCTAAATATATATATAAATTAATATTGGAAAGACTTTCAATTATTCTTAAGCCATACTTGGTATTATAAAATGCAATAAATAATGGTTTATTTTTATTAAAAACATTTCAACCAATTGAGATTCCATGAATAACTTATCCCCTGTTCTTCCTGAATCCAAATTTCATTATCTTCTTTCGAAGTCCTAACCATATCTACTAAGTTAAATGTAAATTATTTTAAAATCTTTGAAAAATGTAGCTAATGGTTAATAGACAATTAACAGATTGTTTTATATATATATATATAACAGTCGAATTCTCACATGTCTCCTTTTATCTGGAAATTTTATTATTATTTAAAATTTTAGTTAGAATTTTTTAAACCATTCAGTTCTTTTTTTTTTTTTTTAATCTAGCTATTACTTTAACCTTCCTCCGTTCTCTTTATCTATCTTTTCATGACTTAACAAATCTTGAATTTAGTTCTTTCTACCCAAATATTTTTTTCTATCTGCATTTAGCAGAGTAACATCTTTTTCTTGTTTTTTCTCTTGCCAGATCTCAAAATTATTCACAACTTTCTCTTCCCCCATTGTTAATTTTTTCAGTGAACTTTTTATTAAATTCACTCCACACCTATCTTAATTCTATTCTAGCCATCTCTTTCTTTTAAATAATTATTTCATCTAACTTTTACCTGCTCTTCTTCCATTTGTTTTTAATAGTCTTTATGTTCCTTATACAGCATTTTATTTCTTTTACAGGATTTCTAAAGTAGTTTCTCTCCATTTTCTTTTATTAATCCTTAGGTTGTTCATAGTGGTGCTGCCATCTCTCATTATTGTTTTATGATGTTTTTTTATGCTACTACTCATAATTCTGATGTATATCACTTCCGAGGACTTCTAATAGTCTTATCACTGTCATTCATTGATGTATTGACTATATTTTAATAATAGTAGTGCTGTTTTGTTTCTTGTGTTTATCAATTTAAAACTTTTGCAATTTATCATACTAGTAAGAGTGGTGGACTCAAGAGTTAAAGTTTCTGGATTAATTTCCAGGAAAGAATTTTTTTTTAAAAATATCAGTTGGGTCAAATGAATGGAAAATAGAATCCTCAACCTGTTAATGAATCTACTACATTCAACCCACCAATGATCTCACTGTCGTAAAAGTTTCTGGATTAATTTCCAGGAAAGAAATTTTTTAAAAAATATCAGTTGGGATCAAATGAATGGAAAATAGAATCCTCAACCTGTTAATGAATCTACTACATTCAACCCACCAATGATCTCACTGTCGTAAAAGTTTCTGGATTAATTTCCAGGAAATAAATTTTTTAAAAAATATCAGTTGGGTCAAATGAATGGAAAATAGAATCCTCAACCTGTTAATGAATCTACTACATTCAACCCACCGATGATCTCACTGTCGTACACCTGCCAATGGAAATACTGTGCAACCTGCCATTGAGATGACTATACCCATCCTGCCAATGGGCCTAGTATGCTCAACTTACTATTGACTCACTATGCTCAACCTTACTGTGTTCAACTACTAATGATCTTATTGGGTTACATCTTACCAAGGGACGTGCTGTGCTTAACCTACCAGTAGAACTATTATGCTCAACCTGACAGTAGCTATGCCAATGAAATGAGTATGTTCAATCTGCCAATGGAATATCTATACTCAACCTACTAATAGAACTACTGTCTACTATGCTCAATCTGTCAATTGAAGTATTGTGCTGAACCTACCACTTGGAAGTTAGAGTGGCATCGGATTTCGCCAGCAATTGATTGTTTAATTATTTTTATGTATCATTTTAAACGTTTTTTTTTTTCCATTTAATGAGCTAACTAAGATTCAAATATTGATCCAGATTTAAGATTACCCGCAAATAATCCTATTACTGTGATTCAGGGATAGCTTCAATTTATTAATAGGACTACTAAACTGAATTAGTATAATTATTAAAGTTTATCTTTTTTTTGGATTTGTCCAGTTTGGAAGATGGGTACTGCAGTTATGGCCTTTTTCTCAAATTAAGAATTGAAGCATGAATTTTACTAGCGTGAGTAATCTAAATATTGAAGTCACCTCTCATAATTTGGGGGGGGGGGGGGGTAAAGAGGGAAGGAATAATAGCAACGGCGTTCATCCACACACGCCTTTATACTAAAGATAATTACTACTTTATATATATAGTACCTTTTATTTAATGGCGCTTTACAAATTATCTTACCTTGATGCACATATTTAGACCAGTCGAAAGTTAAACAGTACGGAAAGTTAACTACTGTTAAAACAATATACCATAAATGCATTGTGGGATAAATAATTCCAATAAAGGCGACCTAGAAAAAGAAAAATTATAGCAATGAACAAATTGACTGAAAATTAATATCAATTAATTAATTAAAAATTTTAAAAATCTTGTTTAGATTTTAATTTTTTTGTCCACATTAGATTTTAATTTTTTTGTCCACATTCACCGAGTTTTGCACGCATACCCCAATTGATGACATATGAGCAAAAAAAATATTCATGCTGTGCGTGTGTGTGTGCGCGTGCATGTATATATACAATATGTACAAATGTTGCAGCTATTTTTTTAACGTTTTGATGTGTATTTAATAACTTATATTATTATAGATGGGATATATATATATGTTGAATAAAAAAAAAATCCTTAAACAGCCCGCTGAACGAGAAAAGTCTTTCCAACATTCTTCTTGAAAGATACGGTGAAAAAAAAGGTAAGATAGTCCAATGCCAGGCGGAGAGGCTTTATGATTTCTCTGTCTTGTTTTATTCTCTTAGCTAAGAATAACTTGGTATTATTTACCAACCAAAAATTAGATGGCTAGATTAAATAATCTTGAAATCTAAAATTTGACTCATATTTGAACCTAGGTTATGGAAATGGTAGGTACTGAGCACAGAGATTTTAAAGGCAATCATAAATATAAATTCATATCGTTGTTAATATGTTTTTTTATATATTTCCATGATATATCTGATCAAAGAAATTCAGGGATGGAATGGTTTTAGGGTCAGGAAATTGAAATCAAATCGAAATTTAACAGATTGCATCCAGCCAGACAACAGGCTTGTTGCAAAGTTAAAAACGAAGGAGATTCATATATGATACACCACTGAGGATAATATGAGTTAATAGTGTTTTTGCCAATAGCTTTAACATTATTTCCAGCTTTGTGGAAAATCAATCATAAGTTATTGTATAATGAAAGTTTTATTGCTGGCATCTTATAATAATAAAGGTAAAACAGCCTTTTAAATAGTTCGTTGCAGAACAAAAAGCTCTCCAACAACTAACTCTTCATTGAGAAAATAATGGAAGGCATTATTTGTCATAGCTAAATGTCTATTTGCTAACAAATATTGAGTGGTTAACTCCATAGAATCTAAACAAATTTTCAAATCACTTCGTGGATGACCAACAGAATTATCATGAGAATTTTATTCATTATAATAATCTTTAAACATTTAGAATATTATATTTTTTACAACTTAACACATAATTTGAATTAGAATAAAGAGAATGGAAGTGGAAAATTATGATAAGACTTTTTAGAAAATATAAAATTGGTTATATGTCCATATGTTCTGAGCTTGCAGCAAAATAAAACTATTTGTGCAATTAAAATATCGACTAATACATTGTTGTGGGTGTTGTACCAGTATTTCTAAAACAAATGAGCAAATATAAACAGCTAGAAACCTTTATTCATTATTAGCAGCAACAACAGTCACACCCCAATGAAAATGGCCTTACTGACTTCAAGAGAAAAAGATGAAATGAATAATAATACATACATATACATGCACCTATCAATGAGTATCCATACCAACTCCAAGGAAAGGAAAGAAAAGAACTTTTCTAGAATTGAGTTTTGTAATGACTATATGAACCAGTCCATGAACTACAAATATATTCACATATAGAACATGCTTATCCATTTTTCTGTTTGATATTTTGTGACACTATCTTTTAATTTCTTTAGCAAAAAATTTATCTTTCTGAAATATTTTCATACCATGTCTAATTATTGTTTGCGAATGTATTCTATCCTCTGCCATATTGTCCCAATGGAAAAAATCAATATTGCACTTCTTTAGAATGCCCTTGAGATCATCTTTATAACATAGACAGGGTCTATCTTTTCAACAAAAACCATATTCAAGTTCACCATAAAACACCCTTTTAGAAAATGTTGCATTGTTCATTTGGTTTACAAGTTTAATTCAATGAAGGGGTGATTTAGAATAGAGCATTCTATAGCAGTTGTTCACAAAAGTAAATTGCTTTAGTATGTAAAAATATAATTTTTTTGTAAACTTTAACTTCAAATTATATGTGCTTAATACTAAAATATTAAAAAATGTAAATTTATATATTAACTAAAACTATTATTATTTTATTAAGAATATTCTTACATGCTTGTATTTATAATCGACATGGTAAAATAAGTAATGGATCATGTCAATTTTTTTTTGAAGAAGCGGATCGCATATAAAAAAAGTGGTACATCACTGCTCCATATAACCACATTCAGCAAGTTAATGAACATATCGATTGGTTATATAATCTTGCCATTGTATTTTAAAATTTATAAAGCATCCTTAAATAAAACTATTCTAATACCTTTAGGTTACATCAACAAGATGTCCATGTCTCACTTCCATACAATAAATTAGGCAAAATAACTGCTAAATATACAGTTAATTTCATTTGGCAAATATATATATGTACAGTTAATTTATTTGCAATAGTTATTTCACTGTGATTAAATATCCTATCTTTTATTTTATTAAAAACAGCAATAACACAGCGAAATCTGTATTGCATCTTAAAATGCTATCAATTTTATGTTATGTTGGTAGGGTATCCAAGTCTTCCATATAACAAATTAAACAAACTAATATCTCTATGTACAGCTAATTTAGTTGCTCTCTGTGATCAAATATCTATTTATTTATTTATTTTCCATATGTCATAGCATCGTTTGGGACGTGAACCCACAACCGTCTGCAACCAACTACTTGCTTGCATGGTGGCTGTGATACCTCTCGGCTAACAACGCAAAAACTATCAATATCTTTAAATTAGTTCAAACTTTCAAGTTAATAACCATCCAGGCCAAAAGTTGCAAAAAAAATATCTTTCATTACTGGCTGATAAAGAATTTGAATCTTTTGAACATTAATTATTAAATCAAAGTCTTTATATGTTGCATTCCAAACATTAAGTGCATTTTGTAGGTCATCTTTTAAATAATTAACAAAAATATCATAATCATTTTCCAGAATGCAAGAAGTTCTTGTTTTCACTTTTAATTGATTCAAAAAAGAAATCCCTATATCACATCTTAATTCCTGATTCATTAAATTATCTATAAAGAGTTCCAAAAACCACATTCACAAAAAAAAATATTTTTAACCTGGCTACAAATAGGTTCACTTTCTTTCTGTTTTTCTACCCACTTTAATTCTGATGATTTGTTCTAAAATAAAGACTTTGTTCATACATTTAGTATCAGACAGAATTGAATTATCGTTATCTGAAAAAAAGTCAGATACATATTTTACCAACCAATATTAGATGATTACCTGAATTGGCTATAAACCAGTTATTTAATAACAATCCCGAGTTTACTTGAGAGAAAGTTTGCAATTCCAATTCAAAATTTAATCCCAAATAATGTGAATGCAAGCTAAGGCCAATGTATTTATTTCTACTTCATGAATATCTCTTTTTTTTACACCCTCATTTATGCATATTATATATATGTGTGTGTATCTATATACGATATATAAAAATGAATTCTCTTTCCTGGCGCCACCTATAGTAAGTTTGATTGTGAATAATCAGTCATTTAAATTCTCATTTCTTGACTGATTTCTAGATTTACTTTTATTAGTGTAGGATTAAAAGCTAAAACCATTTTTTAGCTTTGTGTCTACTATCAAATTAAAAGCTTGAAATTAAAAAAAAATTTAAAGTTTTGATCCCAATCCAATTTATTTATATAGTTATATAAATGTGGCCCAGGTCAGTAATATATTTTTATCTAGGAATAAAAATTATGCTTACAATTAGAAAATCATTTAGTTAATGACTTAGGGTTAGATCTATATAACTATACATGCAAATTGAATTGTTCAAAACATGAGTTTTTATTTGATTTAAGATTTTTAGCTTAATAGTAGAAATTAATTTAAAATGTTTGATAGATAGCTGTGTAATCTCAAGTCCTCAATAACAAAAATAAATGCCAGAAAGTAGTCTGGAGAAGGACATTTAAATGCTCAGTTATCTGATAAACATTGATTAATCAAATTTACTATAGATGGCGCTAGAGCAGAGAACAACTCTTGCTTGTATCATATTGTGTAAGCTAAAAAATAAAGTAATATTATGTTGGTATATGTACACTATGGTAAAATAAGCAATCTGAAATTGATTTTTGTGAAGTAAAGGTCTCTTCATTAGATCTCCATGAAGGAATAGTGGAGACAACGACCTTACTCACTAGGTAGGCAATTGTTGTTTGGTTTTTGTGTCTTTCCTACTTGTTTTATTCTCTAGATATGCTTATTTATACATCTATTTACTGAATAATAATTGGCACATACACAGAGACTTCAGACCATTCAAAAAAGTATGGAGAGTGCATGTTAGGAGTAACAAGACGAGATTGAAAATGCAATACATGGGTATGAGAATAAACAGCATTACTGACATCGTTGAAAGAATTAAAAGACTGGAGTTGGGTGGGACATTTTGCTAGAAAAGACAATAATAGATGGACAGTTGAAATTTTAAACTGGATTCCAAGAGATTGTAAAAGACCAAGAAAGAAACCATATGTAAAATGGTTGAATGAAATAAGAAAGTACGCTGGGATGATGTGAAGAAGAGAAGCTAGATATCAAAAAAGATGAATTGAACTTGGAGAGACCACCCTTCAGTGGATTGATAATGGTTGACAATGATGATGATGAATTGGATGGGAAAGTGGGTTGATTAAGGGAATTATCTAATAAAAATCTCAAGATTATAAATTTTCAACTGCCTAAAAAATGTTCCATTTGGATTCAAACTTCAAGTTACTCGGACGACAGGTGATATTATTCTATCATTATGGCAAAGAGTTCTTTGATATGTGTATATCACATATTGAAAAGATTAAAATATAATTTTTATCAACAAATAGCAAATTTTTATCAAGTGTTTTTGTATACTCCTGTTATTTTACAGCCTGAACCAATGGTTTTAACAAGGCTGCGAGATGTAGTGATGAATAGTACAGAAACATTTTTTTACATAAAACTTTAAAACCTAAAGAAAATGAAATGCCAGGCCAGCTGCTTGGAAGGCAGCTATGCTAACCACTAGGCCACCAACATAATTTTACAATGCTATCTTTTAATTTCTTCAGCAGAAAACTTTACCTTCTGAAAATTTCAATATCATATTCAATTGTAGATCTCGATATATTCTATCCCCTGCTATATCTTCCCATGAAACAAGTGACATTGCTCTTTTTTAGATGGGATCTACCTTTCCCACGAAAGCCATGCTGAAGTTCAACATAAAGCATCCTTTCAGATAGAAATGCATTATTCATTCATTTTACGTATTGGATTGTGGCATGTCCAATCCAATTAAAGTATGCTTTTGCATTAGTGGGTTCTATGGTGTCACATCCAGCAAGGTGAAGAATATGTTGATTAGGCTTATGATCTTACCATTGAATTTTTAATTTTATGGAACATCCTTAAATGAAACTTTTCTAGTGCCTTTACATTATGATAACGTGTCTATGTTTCACTTCCATATAATAAATTAGGCAAAATAACAGCTCTATATACAATTAACATTGTATAATACCAAGTAAGTAGAAAAATGGACGAGCAGGTTCTATATGAGGATATATTTGTGTTTCACAGATTGGCTGTATAAGTCATTGCAAAACTCATTTCTAGAACAGTTTTTTTCCTCTCTCATTTTTCTTTCTTCTCTTTTTTTTAAAAAGTAGAATGGCCATACTTGTTTACGAGTGATTGTTTATTATTATCGCATTAACAATCACAGTACTGAATTAATAAAAAAGAGAAAATAAAATAATCATGTGTTGGTAGCCTAGCGGTTAGCATAGCTGCCTTCCAAGCAACTGGCCGGGATTCGCTTCTCGGTCAATACATTTGACATATTTAAAAAAAAATAGAGAAAATAAAATCGAGGAAGAAATCCGCAAATCGCATTAAATATATTATTTATACGTATAATTTTGTTTATTATCATTTATTATTAATCTAGTTATTGAATATATATGTCTAATTAAATTAATAGATGATAGATAACTTTCTAATCATTTAATGAAAGAACGGTGTACAATGTAAAATTAAAGTAATACATTTACAAATTATTTATAATTAAATAAAACAGCGAAGGGTACTTTTTAGTAGGAATGCCGAAAGAAAAAATTATCGTTGGGAGTACCACTATTAGAATAAGTTGAAAAATACTCGTCTACATTCATCAATCTCCATTAAAAAATATAAAAAAAAGTATACACGTATGTTTTCATATACATATAATAAAAAAAATCTTACTTGAACTCAATTTTCCGATGCTATTATTACATCCACGCCTGTAAATGAATAACAAAAAAATCTGCGTCTTATTTTATTACAAAGAATTTTCATTGTGCAAACATTTTGTAAGGGGAAAAAATATTTATCACTTTATAACCCCGTAACATTACCTGTTTCACCGTAACAAATGTTTAAAATGTAACTAAGCAGTTTTATTATGTGGTAATGCACTGTGGAGAAATAGAAGCATTTTAAAATTATATATATATATAACACTATTTGTATATTAATGTCACATGACCACCTCCTCTTATGCTGTTTTAACAACTATTTGTATATACTGTTACATTAAGTTAAAGCTCTGGTAAACAATAGCAAGCTATCAGCAAAGAAAATCAATATTACTGATTGATCATGATCCAACATTGCCTACACTTTTGAATCTGCAATCAGCAAAATATATACATATTGGAGTTAATGGAAATTTTAAAAATTGAATATACATATATATAATAGGGGGTTTGAACAAAAACTTTTAAGCTCCTTTACTATCCACACTATCTCATACTACTGATACACATAACCACACACATGCAGAAAAGACAAATAATCACCAATACACTATTTTGTGCAAAACCAGCACTCATCAGTTGGTCCAGATTACCATCTCCCACTCATATATATAATCAGTGCTCAGTTTATATTAAGATAGCAAATCCTTACACTTTAATGGATAGGCTTTAACTCACCCCAACCTCCAACTCTTCAGCCATCCATACCATTGAAAATCTGATGGTTTTTCAAATCTTATATATATATATATAGAAAAGTAAAAGAACCTTTGAATAATTTACTGCAGACCGAAAGCTTCTGGACTTGCCTTCCAAAATGGAATAATAAAGATGGTATGACTCATTAGGGTTGCCAAATAGTGAGGGTTTTTAGAAGTTTTCCATCTTTGTTTTTCTTCTAGGTAGGAAATATTGAAATACCTATTTATCAACCAATATTGAATTATGCTTTGAGCATAAAACCTTTATATATATATATATATCATATCAATATCAGCAATCTATTGCTAAGGCAAAATTACAATTAGATATTAAATAGCAACTTTAATATATATGTGTGTGTTGTTATACTTCATATATATATATGTGGGTGGGTGTTGTTATACTTCATATATATATATATATGTGTGTGTGTTGTTAAACTTCATTAAGTTGTTAGTGCCTCTGATGAATTAACTTTTTTCCAGGTCCTCGTAATTAATATGAGTGCATTTGTATGGCTTTTATCATTTCACCTATGGTGTTATATCGGGCTATCCTTAGTTTTTTCTTTTCTTTTAAGTTTACCAAAGTATGATTTTTTTATTAAATTATCACTTTCTATTATATAGACAAAATAGAATTTTTATTGTTTTAGTTGACTGGCTTTTGCTTTTCTTCAGTGATTGATTTGTTAATCTCTTCTTTTATCCAGGGACCTCTAGGCAGTCTTATTAACTACTATAATTCAAAGATATCTTTTTTCATATAACTTGTATGGTTTGGTATCGTAGGTAGAGGGTCTGACTTGAGATTGGGAAGTTCCGGGATCGATTCTGGCATTCGCAGGTCTGCCATTCAAACTTCTTATGAACTCCAAAGCAATAAAGCCGTATACCTTTTTTTCAATCTTTTCTCAGTTTTATAAAACAGCAACTTCATAATCATATATCATCAAAATTGTGGATTTAGTATTTATTGAGTCATCTCAATATTTCATTATTGAAGTTTGATGAGAAAATACAATATTTTTCAAGACAATTCCATACCAAATATTTTTAGTTTAGCTTCTGTTATCATCAACCATTATTTGTTTACCATATGTTATCCACCACCCCCCCATGTATCTTTAATATTTAGAAATAGTTCAACTTTCTAATTGGTTTTTTTTCTTCAAAATAAGATTCTTATTCACTTTTTAACATCTGCATACAACAAATTGTTTATTTTTTCACAAACATAACAGTACATATTGTTTTCAAACTTGCATGCCAGAAAATATTTTCTATATTTATATATAATCATCATTATTTTCAATTATTATTAGTTCACTATAGGATCCACTTTAAAAGATCTGTTGTTTTACTATGGTTATCTTTTCTAGTAACATGTCTAGTCTAACTCTGTTTCAATTTGTTAATTATTTTAATGAAGTTAGTTATATCTGTTCATCTTCTTAACCATATATTTCACTTTAAATTTTACTTTATTACTCCCAACATATATCACTTTATACTTTTCTGCTATATAATCTGAAGTCCCTATATTGCTCATCTACTAAGTGTTCAACTCTCAAATTCATAAGAATAAATATATACACCTGGGTCTCATTTTATCTGGCTTTTTAAAATGCGATTTTGAAGTTATGTGATTTTTGTTTCTTCTTAATATCATTGTAGGCGGTTTTCTTTTATGCGATAAAAATTATTACATCAGAAGTTGAGCTCCGATAATGCGCTATTACTTTAAATATTATAAATTTCGTGCACTCACGTCATATTTAAAATAATAGCGCATTATCAGAGTTCGACTTCCATCTAATAATTTCAATATTTTCAGTGCTTTATAATAGTACTGTAATAGATTTTATGCACTAAAGAAGTTCATAATTCACTTAAAATCAGGATTTCTCCATTTTATATACACATATTAAATTTTACAAGATTATAATGTAAATCTGTTCAAACATTATAGATGCCTATACTATGCATGTTGTTGTTTTTGCATTTTAAATCACATTCTATTTTTGCTTTTTAAAAAAAGAGTATGTAATCAATTAAACATTTAGTGTCCGCAAGTTTATGTTTAAAAGATGAGTAACAGTGGTGGGCACAATTAAATTTGACAATTAAAAATTAAAATTAATTTTTAATTGTAATTAACAATTTAAAAATTATGTAATGTGATCTCAAATTAATGTGATGTAAAACAATGAAATTTAATTTTTAAATGGAATTGAAAATTAAAGACAAAAATAAGAATTTAATTTTTAATTGTTAGTTTTAATTAAATTTTGCCCAACAGTGGTGAGTATTGTCTTTTTATTATCATAGGTCTAAGATCTTATTTTTATTTTAAACTTTTAGTTTACCCTAATGGAGAGGGAAAAACCCAAGAAAATGAATTTTTTTGGAAACAAAATTTCAATTTTAGATCACTTAGTGAAATGGGAAGGATCAACAGTGATTGGGAAACATTTTAGTTTGGGTGAGTTCATTATAAGAGCAATTAAAAAAATAAAGTTGGTGTTAGTTGTATTTCCTTTTGTGATGAATCTGATGTTTTTCCAGTTCACAAACGAATCTGCATATCATCAAATAGGGTTAATGATTAAAATACTGTACATGTATGAAAAAATGTAAAATACTGTAAATTATGCATAAAAATATATTATTTTGAATAAAATTAAATACTGTAGTTAATAAAAAAAAAGTAAAAAAAGTTTGTCTTGTATCAATTTTTTTCAAATTTGAAATTTTTTATTAGTCATATTTTATTTCCTTATTTTTTTTATATGAATTTTAAAGTAATTTTCTGTTATTGCTTTGCTTTTGTGCAATTTTTGAAAATTACAATATGTATCCCCCATTTTTCAAGGTACGTTAAGTCTATTTTTGTGTGATTTCTATTGTGCATGTTTTCTGAGGAACCTATCTACTGCATAAAATGAGACCCAGGTGTATAATGTTTTGATATTAACTTATTGCAGTTGTTTAAATATAATTAAATAGCCTTCTAATGCCAGCACACAACAATATATTTTTAAGATTAAAAGATATTCCTCTAACTTCTTTCTCCATATATCAGGAGATTGTCTACAGAACACTAAATTTTGAATTTCTAATTAACCAGAAACTTATTTCTAAATATTCTTAAACCTGATTGACATATATATATATATGGCACTTTTGAAATCTCTTTCATTTTTAATCTTGCCAATAGTAATTTAAATTTTGATATTATGTAATAAATAAGAATTTACTGTCCTAAATATTTATATATAGTATTTTGATATTAGCTTATTACAATTGTTTAAATATAATTAAATAGCCCTCTAGTATCAGCATATAATAAATTTTAAAGTAAAGAGAGATACCTCTAACTTTTTCCTTCTTTATATATCAAGAGGATTATCTACAGTGCCTTTACTTCTCAAAACATTACATATAAATATTTAGCACTGTAATTTTTTATTTATTGCATAATATTAACATTTAAATTATTAACAAGATTAAAAATGAAAAAGATTTTAAAATTCTCAGATATTTATGACAATCCAGTTTTAAAATATTTAGAAATAAATTTCTGATTGATTAAAAATTCAACCTTTCAAGTAAAGGCTCTATAGACAATCTCCTGATATATGAAGGAGGAAGAAGGCAAAGAGGTTTTTCTTTTGACTTTAAAAATGTATTGTTGTATGCTGACACTAGAGGGCTATTTAATTATATTTAAACAGTTGCAATGAGCTAATCTCAAAACATTACATATAAATATTTATCACCGTAAATTCTTATTTATTACATAATACATATATATACCAGAACTAATATATAAAATAAATAAATAAATTATGACAATGTTTAAGTTTTAACATTAAATAATAAGTAAATTACATAATCACTTCAATTGCTGTTCTTTATTCATTACCAATTGCATATAAACATAAAATAAATATATTAACCTCTCACAATGAATTATTTTACTTTAGCCTGTATGCTCTGTGAATTTTCTGATTAACACTTTATTTAATAAGTAAATTAAATATTTTTATATACTTTTTTTTTATTATTCTGTATTCGTGTAATACTTTTACTTTGTTCAAATTAAACAACTCTTATGTTTAAATTCATGATTATTAAATACAGAAATTGGTGAGCAGTATTCATTTTGCATGCTTTAATTTCCTCATATTATAATCAATGTTTTTTAATTCTCTGTTCAAAGAATACTGAAACTCATCAATATATGATGTACTACAAAGATGAATAATTGTACATATCATAGCATATATATTATATTTAATATTTTCACGGTTATATGATGTAGATAAAAAAAATATTTTTGGGTACAAACTATGTATTATTTTGCATTACAATCCGATATTTCGATAGACTAGCAACCGCCATTATCAAGGTTAACTTTTGAAAGAACAATTGTTCGATCTCAAACAATAACGTGATTCAGTGCAAGATGAGAAGTGAGATTCAACTTGAAGTAGTTCATCATTCACAATATGAGGCTTATCAAAATGTTTTATTTCCCTCAGTTTTTTCACCTATTAATTTCAAGTTAGTATTAGATAAAATGAGAGGTTTCAACATAGCTGGAATACGTTGTATTTCGTCAGCCCTATTTAAACCAGTAGGTCTCTTTAATATTTCAATTGACTCTTAATCAAAAAATTAGCACATCAGTTTTTACTTCCCATTTTTTAAAAATCGGTCATAAACCTGATTTTGACAATACCAAAATACTTGCTAATTTGGAAAGATATGACTTAAGAATCATGAGAGACAATTGAAATATTAAAGAGACTTACTGGTTTAAATAGGTCTGATGAAGCACAATGTATTCCAGCTATATGGAAACCTCTCATTTTATCTAATACTAACTTGAAATTAATAGGTAAAAAAAACTGAGGGAAATAAACATTTTGATAAGCCTCATATTGTGAATGCTGAACTACTTCAAGTTGAATCTTACTTTTCATCTCGCACTAAGTCATGTTATTGTTTGAGATCGAACGATTATTCTTTCAAAAGTTAACCTTGATAATGGCAGTTGCTAGTCCATTGAAATATCAGATTGTAATGCAAAATAATACACAGTCTGTACCCAAAAATATTTTTATCTATATATGCTCTTAATCAATACTGTCATTAGAATTCTAAATATCTTAACCATTTATTATTATTAGTAGTAGTAGTAGTAGTAGTAGTAGTAGTAGTAGTAGTAGTAGTGGTAGTAGTGGTAGTGGTGGTGGTGGTGGTGGTGGTTGTGGTGGTGGCATAGCAGTAATTAACTTTTTTTAAAATGTTCAATATCATATATTATTGATATTATTTCCTTATGTAGTGTTCTAATATTCCCATTTTTATATTTATATAATTTATCATAACTAGATTTTAAAAAAAAAACATCTTCAGCCAGGCTTTAAAGTCAAGTTATGAATATTTTCTCTCCTTAATAGATTTTAAACTTATAATCAAATGCTCTTCTATATCTGCCTATATTTATATTCAAGTATTTTATTGTTCTATTAATTTTATTCTCCACCATCCATTTCAATATCTATTTAAGTTTCCTTTAATTTCCACACACAAATATTATTACCTACATATTTAGTATATATTGTATTATTTCTTTTTTCAATTTCACTCACAATTTCTTTTTTTGTTTAAGTGTCATAGCATCGGCCGGGACGCGAACCCGCAACCCGGGCAACTGCCTGCAAGTGCAAGGCAGTCGCGCTGACCTCTCGATCACCAATGCAAGACTTATAACGAACAGTATGTAATTGCATATTTGGGGACACACGTGATCAGTCTGTCGACCATCCTTATTGCATTTTATAGTAGGCATTACATTCTTATAAACTTTTTTGTATGACAATTAATTTTCTTAACTAATGCGTTTTTGAATAATCCTTATTGATTCTTGCCTATTCCTTATAACTCTTACGCATCAAGTGATATCATACAAAGGAGAAATTCAATAAATATCTTACAAACAATCGAGTTAAAAATAACATTTATTTTTTCAATCAATACTAACATTGATAATATTGCTTATTTGCTTTATCAGAACCAGTAACGTAGTTAAATATTTTCTGTCTGTTGTTTCTAATATTTGTTCTTTACAGAGACAATACGCATATATGTTAAATTAAAATATTTTACAAATCAATAGCCAGAATTTCGCTTAGAGCAGCGATGCTCAACCCGTGGATCGCAAAATTTTTAAGAAACTCTCTTAAGTTTTGGATAACGAAAAGTTTTTTTTTTTACTTTAATTTTTAAAAATACATAAAAATCACATGAAAATAAATTGTTTTCGTATATATATCATTATTTATTTATTTTTATAAATATACGATTTTTTTTTCAAAAATTTCATTTCAAATCGGATGTGCTTAATATATTAGGAAATATAAATTTGCATATTAATTAAAATACCATCGTTTTATTATGAATATCTTTACATACTCTACTTATAATTTAGGCAAGGTAAAAACAAAAAATGGGTCCACGTCAGGAAGGAGTACACAAGTACAAAACGATTGTGTGCCGCTGGCTTAAGAGTGTCAAATGGGACAGGTTTTGGAATCCTCCTTAATTTTCACTTCTATATAGTATCTTAATTTTTTTATACATAAAATAATTTTCTATAATTTATCCAATGCTTTGGATTTGTCATTCTCACGCTTGTATAAGTCATAGCATATTAAATAATACTAACTTCTCAATATTAATTTTTAAATTAATATTATAAATTACAATTATTTCAAATACCTAGAGTCATGAGTATATGCATGTAAATCAATAAAAGTATGTTTAGCAGTGAATATTGATTTAAAAAACTATTAATTGCTATTGACAGTCCCAAAGTTAAATTGTTTTTTTTTCTAACATCCCATAATACTTTTTTGTTCTGATTTAATTAGAATTAAAAGGAAGTCCTATTTCATTTTCAACCCAAATGTTATAATACAGTATTTAATTTATAAAGCGCAACAGTATTTGAAATTAAACTGAGAGACTGCAAACCTCTCGCGCTTATTAGCCAATCAGATGGTTTGCAGTCTCTCAGTTTAATTTCAAATACTGTTTGCGCGTTATAAATTAAATATTATTTACATACTAACATCTAAAAACTACTGCATAGTAAATCGTAGGATTTCATGCTGTATGTTTGTAATTTAAACTCAGTGAATTAAATGTGAATATGTTTGAAGATTCACGCTTTCAAATCTAAGTACTTCAGACTGGCTTGGATATATAAAAAGACAAGTAAAGAGGAGGGCGGACCCCCTCTTGTTAAATTTTCTGTCTTGTATTTACGATTTGATTGCTATTAATAACATCTGATTGGCTAATAAACACGAGATATTTGCAGTCTCTCGGTGTAATTCCAAATGTTATATGGATTTAACAATATATACATATGAGAACTTATAAGACACATCTTTTTTTGACACCCCATCAATGATAATTTTTTTTCTCCCAGAGAATTCTATATATTAGACCAAATATTTTCATGGATCTATATATAACAACTTGGGTTGGAAATAAAAGAGAATATTCTTTTACTGCTAATTATTATATGTTAAAGCAAAAAGTAGTTTATCCATAGTTATCAATAGTCATCAATAGTTTCCCACAAACATCCACTGCTAAATATATTTCTAGTTCTTTACATAAAAATAATTCCATACTTTACTTTTTTCACATCATTACAAGTCCATAAAGATATTTGGCCTAATATATATGGATCTCTTGAAGAAGTGAATTATTATTCACAGAGTGTCAAAATAAGATGCATCTTTTAATTCCCCATAATTATAATACTGGCTGTCTGAGTTTAATCCCATGTAACAACTAGGGTTGGAAACAAAGGAGGACTGTCTTTTATTTCTAATTAAATTTAAGACAAATAACATTAGAATAAAAAGTAGTTTTAACAGAGGGAATATCAATAACAATCTATTGTAGTGATGAGCTACAATTAGCCACACCATCCAATTATTTAAGACACTCTACCAATTGGAGTCACATAACATATTTGCTTAACTAATAAATTGCCAAGCAAATTGTAATATTAACATTTTTTTTCCTTTCCAACATATACATGTGTATAAACAATTTTTTTATTTCTAGAGAAGTAATAAAAGCCAATAAATTAATAGAGAAACAGATAGGTATATTAACACTAGAATACAATGTATTATATGTTAATAATTGGGGATAACTACATAAAAAACTTACACATAAACTTAAGAGAGATAAATAAATAAAAACAATGACTGGATTAAAATGTAAACATAAGGCAACCATTTGTGGAGATGAAATTTGGGGAAATGAAATTTAAAATATTTATAAATTATTATTTTTTTATTTATAATCCCATTTATTTTTATTACGTCATTTAAACAATAGGAAATGTCAAGGTTAAAATGCTTAAAATAACTTCACGCGACAGAACGCCGTATTAAAGGTTATAATTTTCTTCTGCATTTGAAGATGGAACATTATTATTATTTTTCTACTTAAAAATAAATTCAAATACAAAACAGATATGAGTGTTTGAATTTAAATGTATAAATATTTATATATTTATCAAAATGATCAAAACCTGAAATTTTAAAGCAATCGTTTTGAAAAGTAAGAAGTTTGAAATTATTTGCTAATTAGACAAATAAGAGAAACTTAAGCGTTGCAGAAATATTCAATAATTATTTGTTTTGATATATAGTAATATTGTCGTTGAAATTTTGAAAAGCAAATGAATTAATAAATATATATTAATTTTATATCATGATGGCTTGCTAAAAAAGTTTATACCATGGGGTAATAATATGCCCATCAATAAAGCCATAAAAGTTTAAGAATTTTACCTGCCCATTTAGAAGAAACTTAAAAACCATCTTTGTTTTAAATAAAATGTCTAACAAAATTCAGGACAGGATAAATGGAGGACACTATTATTTCTTGACTCAGACAAGAAATTGCAAATTCGTCATGGGAATAAAACTTCATCTCCATTCCTAGGAATTTATTTAACAAATGAACAGTTTCCAGGACTCATCGAAATTTATTTAACATAATGGGATATAAATTGTGATTTTTTTTGTTTTATTATTTTGTATATATGTAAGTTTTATATATTATTTTCGTTTCTACAAATGGAAGCTAATGTGAATAATTTTTGGAGTACTCTGTATGAGAGTAATAAGGGGGGAAAACTTAGATATATATTTTTATCATTTATAATTGTAATAAGAATAAAAAAAATTAATAGTTTTGACCGCCCAGCTGACTGACTTTTGACAACTATAGAAAATTAGGAGGTAAGAAATTTTAATATCACCTTATATTAAGTAAAACACACTGATAGATTTTTCTATTATTAATTAAACTTACCTTAGTATTGCTTTTATAAATCAATGATTTATAATCATTGATTTATCTAGACAACAAATATTTTTTTGTTGTTGTTGTTGTTATGCTTATATATATATATATTAAATTAGCCAGTTAGAAATCGAAATCACATGTACATATTATGATTTTATATATTCGTGGTTGTAAATAATTAGACAAGTAAATGAACTTCTACCATTGGGTTTAGGGCAAGGGTTTTATTTTATTAATATCATTATAGATATCAATGTGGTAGAGATTCATTCTTGACAAAATGAATTACATATATCAGACTTAATTGTTATTAATACTTAATATTTTTTTGTTAGTCAATAAATGTTTATATAATTCATTATTTTGGTTTGGTCTCTAACTCATCATTATTTCAATATCCACCATCAGCTTTATAGTTCTTTATTATTCACACATCCATTATAAACATTATTATCTTATTTAGTTTTACACTTATTAATATTATTAATATAATGGAGGAAATACATATACATATTTAAGCCATTTATTATAACTTTTAATACATATATACTTATACTGCACATACATATTTTTTTTATATATCCTATGCTTAATTGATTTTTGATAGTTAATTATCACCTATATAGAGGTGCAATAACTACTATTAGTGTGATCTCCTTCCCTGATAAGAGAGCTCAGGCAATTACTCCCTGAGTTTGAATACTGTGGTATAACGCGGCTATATAGGGGTGAGAATTGGATGAACTGACCCAAATTGTATCTAAGTTAATAAAAATAGGTAGAGCTAGTCTATTGGAAGTAGGTACAATCATAGGTTATGTATTTCATTGTGTAATCACTTGCATCCTATCCGAAGACCCAAAGTCCGACTATAGTAAGATGCGAAACCCCTATCTCTCCAGGAATCCGACCAGCCCGTTACACTATATTTCCTGACAACCTCCATTGCTACAAATATTTATAATTATCTACATGCAAATAGTCCTGTCCTTTACTTTGTTTGTATCATAAATTATAATAGGTCCATGAAAATATTTGGTCTATTATATATATTCTGTCAAATCAAAAAATATATGATGTAATATTTGATGCATATAGTAAACAGCTATTATAATAAAATTGTTAAAGAAACAATATTAAACACCACTCTGTAAAAATAAACACAGATTTTCATTATCCTTCTCTCCTTCACTGATTTAGAGATAATCTCATTAAGAATTCAAAAGTAGACACATGATTTTGTTTGCTTATGTAGGAAAAAAAAGAAACTTATTCAATAAGATTCATATTTTTCATAAGGATCAAAAGCAAAAACATGAAAATAATATGATTTATTTAATATACAAAATTAACAAAGGGTATGACACACTTGAATGTGAAGCTATCAAGATACACAGAAATTATTACACGCTAAGCGCTTTCGAGGCCTAAACAAAAAATAACTGTAAAACAAATATCCATAAGAAATTTTGATACTTGTGCATTATCAGTCTACCAAGCTTGGCAAGGTTTTTTTTTTTTAATATACACTTTCAGGGGCCTAATATGTGTTAGTTATTAAGAGGTCACATTTAATATTTACATTTTTTATTGTTCTTTTAAATAAAAACTTCTGCAAAAATTGATTATAATACTTACATTTTGTTTATTGGGGGTGGGGGAGTTATTAATATAAAAATAGGGAATATATATGAAACAGCTTTATATGCATTATTGACAAATAGTGAAACAAAAAACACTAAGGAACCATGTGATGACACCTGGATTCCTATTTAGCTGAATTTATGTGGTGTTCTCTGCATAAAAAAGAAAATTCATTTGTGGCAAATTTAGAAGTCATTAAGGATTTCAAAATGCTGACAAGAATAATCCTCACCCTTTTTGAAAAATAATGTATATAAAAATGTTCAGATATTTTTTCCATTTTTATATTAGTAACTTTACTTAATACAAAAAAATAATAAACAAATTATAAATATTATAATTAATAATTGCAGAAATTTTTCTTTTTTTAAAAGAACAATAATATTAATAAATGTAAATAATATGACCATTTAACAATTAACACATATTGATAAACAAAATTGGAAAAAAAATACAATTGTAGGCCCCTGAACGTGTATATTTAAAAAAAATGTTTACAAGCTTAGTAGACCAGATTACTGAAATTTTATTGTAATGACTGTAAATGATATTGATGAAGGCAAAACAAAAACATGTAAATAAAATGTATGATACCTGAAAATAATATATTCAATGGCCAAAGAGTGATTTAAGAAAAACAAAACAATTATTTTCAATAAGTGTTATCAATGCAACATTCAAAAAGAAGTTAAATTAGCCTTTACCATCCTCATTAATTTAATTTTTTATGTAATGTTTGCACTGGTGACACTTATTGAAAATATTTACTTTTCAATCATTGCTTGTTTACTAAATGCATTATTTTTAGGTTTGTTTCCTAAAAAAATTATATTATTTTATTGTTTTTGTTCTTGGTGTTATTGTTTTTGATTATACATATATAAATTATGTATTTAATGATTAGATTTTTTTGCCACATTAGCACCTGGATGGTGGCTCCCTCAAGTAGTAGATCATGCACTGTACTAGTTCCAGAATTTCATTGGTGAAATCAGTTTTATAATCAACATAGATTATAAATACATATACATTTATAATTTATGTAACATTAGGCTAGAAATAAATAAAGATCTTATTTTTCAAAAAAAAAAATGTGTGTTTGTAACTGTTTGGAAGTAATGCATTATTTTCCATTTGAAACAAAACAAATAACAATAATGAAAAGGCACAGCCACTCGAATAGCCTTACTGGATTAAAAATATATTTCCAATGCCTAAAATGTATGAAATCAGAAATATGGGGTGGGGGGGGGATAATCCAATAAATCGGAATACACACAATTAATGAGAATTTAAAATGTAGCTTAAATGAAAAACATTTATTGCAGATTAAGAAATCCTTCGTTCAAATTTTGCTTTTCTCTTAATTTTTTAAAATGTCTTCTGATAAAATAAATAGGCATTAGCTTGACCTGTCTATCATATAGAGTTTCAAACTAGAGTTACTCAAGATAAACCATCATTTTTTCCATGTAATGGAACCATAACCAATTATCCATCTAATTACTGATTAGTAAATGGACTTCAAACTATTCTTATTTGAATGAAAAAGATCTCAGAGTATTTTGGATTGGTCACTTAGATATAAATATATGTACTGTTAAAAAAAAATGTAAACGTAATAATCTTCAGCAGTAATGAGGGGAGCATTATTTATATATGACCTCTTAGCCTCGCCTTTAAATGTAGCTTATATACTTTACCAGTATATATATATATGTGTGTGTGGTTTAAAGATGTAGTGCTATTGCACCTGCTTGCGTCTATGACTCTAAAATTCAAATCCAGAATTAATAAATCTTGAAATTGTTTTGAGGTTTTAATTAGGCTTCTGCAGAAAATTAAGCTAATCATCCAATGTTGGTCAGTAAATGGATATCTAAAGAATAAAACAAGATTACAAAATAACTTAAATCCTCACTATCCAGCAATTGCAAAATCTGATGTGTTTTATTGTTTATAGAAAGCTGTTGAAGAAGTCTCCTCTCCCCCCCCCCCACCTTTAGTAAGATATTTGAAGATGGAGCTGGTATTCTTTTAGTCATTTTTTCCAAAGTACATCTCATTTCCAATATATGATTTTTTTGCATTCACATATAATTAGTCATCAAAAATGGAAATTAATGAAGTCCATTATGCTGAGTTTTTTCATATAAATTACAATAAATAATATCGTGGACAACATATATATAGTTGTTTTATATAATATTTTTATTATTTATTATAACATAATTTGATATATAATATTTTTTGCATTTTAAGAATATAATTTTTAGAATTATTTATCAATCGGTTTACATTTGGAGGAACATAAAAAGAAATATTTTATTTATTACTAAATACTCTTTTAATAAATTTGGATTGAACATTATTTAAAAATGGTGCACTGCCAGAATCTTAGTGCTTTTGGCAGTAGAAAATCATGCCTGTATATGGATGTAATTTATTATGTAAATGAGAAATTTAAATATTCTTCTGAACCCCTGAATCTTTTCTGTTAATTGCATTTTAATCCTTTGCAATTGCCCATACCATTTTTTTATTTTCTAGTGGCTCTTTTGACACAAATCATGATTACATTAGTAGGACTGAAAATATTATCTATAGCAAGCTCATGATCAAGGAAGATCAAATCATATTTATTGTTTTGTTTTGCTCTGCTGTATAAGTATGTATATGGGTGATCTTTGTACATCTATTCACCTGTGATTCTCTATAATATACAGAATTACAAAATGGGGCATTGCATTAGTTTTGTAAACCCTTTGAGGGGTGTGCTCAATGGTATTTTATTTTTTGAATTATTTAAATTATTTAGTGGTGGAGACAGTATCAGCACATATATTCCTTAGGGATTTTTTTGTTGCTATTTTAGGTTCATATTGGAGGCTTATCCATGCCTTTGGCACATTATGTGTAATTTTATTTTTATTTAAATTATTATAGAGTTTGCTAATGGTTCTTATTACCATATTTCAATTATATCAGATTTGTGAGATTGTTGATATAAGCATCAATATTGTTCTTCCTATCAGCCTCACACTTGCATAAATTCATGTTTCTGTACAAGAAATATTTTAAACCTGCAAGTTTATGTTCTGAAGGAACTCTTAATTTATCTCCTCTTATTTGAGTTAGGTTTTAAATTCATTTTGAAATCAAGCTTTTGATTATTTTTTTGGATGTATAGATCCAGAAAATTAATACTGTGATTTGTTAATTTTGTAGGTTTGTTATTAACTATTTTAATGTAAACTTGATTAATAAATAATGTTAAAAACAATATTCTTAAACTGTAAAAAAATAATATATAGCAAATTATATGAGGATGCAAAAAGTTGTACATTGGGTAATCGAGATGTCCTTTGGAAAAAAGACTAAAAGAACATCAACTATTATACAATCATATAAGTAATGCTAAGAATAATCACTGTCATAGTTTATTTGATCATGAAAAATCTTACAATTTTAGATTTACCTTTAGCCTAAACCATACAAGAATATTAAATGAAGAAAGGCATCATAAAAAGAGAAAAATTAAAAAACAATATTTATAAATCAATTTAAAGATTGTACATAAATAGACAATTTGCTAATATTAATATACTCAGTTCTTGGGAAATCATATGATGTCTGTATTTTTTTTGTCTATGTTATTTCAACTGATAATGATTACAATGTATTCGAAAGTACTCTTCTTAATTAATATATATATATACTGTTATTATCTATCATTATTATAATTTAAAATTTATATATATATATTCTAACTGGGAATGTAGACAATTGTCCAGCTATTACAGCAATAAAACTTAATAATATCTGTTATTTTGCTGAGCCAATGTATCTTTATCAAAGCAAGACTACAATGAACATTAACATATATTATATATTAGCATATCCACATGTGTAAAAATATAAACCATAGATATTAACATATTTGTATGTGTATAATTGTAAATTGATGAAATATAAAATAAAAGAAGTTTGGCAAATAATTAATTCTAAAACTCTATAAATATGGGGGTCAATACCATTCCTTTCAATAAAAATCTGTTATTTAATCTAATGATATAACCAATGCTAGGTTCATTTACAGTTATATGCATACAGATATATTAATTTTTATAGTGATTAGTGAATGCTTTGGTTTATATTTATACGTATGCGGCTATGCTAATGCATATGCTAATGTCCATTATAATATTGCTTTGACAAAGGTATGCTGTATTGATAGCTTGACTTAGCAAAATAACAAATATTGTTAAATTTTATTAGTGTAATAATTGACAATTGTTTATATACTCTATAGAATATATTCATATATACTATCTACAAATTAAAACAAAATTGAAATAGACAACTCACTATAAATTTAAAAGATTCACCCAGTTTTTATTCCTTAATGGAACCTTTTCAAGATGTTTCTTTTTACACAATCACTTGATCAATTATCCTACACAAATTCCCCCAATGGACATTATTTTACATTGCATTACAATAAATAATTATTAAAATACATACATTAAATATAATTAGTAAAATACACATATGTACATAAAAATGATTAAACTTATTACAATCCTTTTTTCCCCCTCATAATACATGTATATTTACAAATAATCTAAAAAAACAATAATAATAATCACTTTCTTTTTATATTTTAAAATTATAACTCTAACTGTCTAGTAATCTAACAATGCCCATTTCCCCCCTAATTGTGTTGGACCTTTAACTATGTTTACACATTTGTTTAAATTTTCTTGAATATACAAAGTTTTTTAATATTTTCTTTCCTTGCAATTTTTAATATAATTTATTGCCTGAATATTTTTTTCACTATTTTATGTCCAGTATCCAAAAATGTAATGGCCCAGATCTTATATCCTTTCTTTTAATTGTCCTATCATGTTTTTATCTCTTTCCATGGCAGTATATTATCTACAGTATATGCAAATTATATAGTTTATATGTATATATTATTTGTTGCTGTTTGATTTACTTTACATATAAGATGGCTTATTTGCAAGCCTATTGAAATGAATAACAAGTAACTCTGTCTTTATAAATTAAACTACAAGCCAATTTTGAAAATGACCGGACATCTACACTTGGCATGCTTTTTAATGTGTTTATTTAGGCATCTATATAATAACTTTTATACTGTGATTTCATTTTTTATTCATTGCATCACAACTTTGTTACTAGAGTTGGTTATATAAATTACAGTGCATTTAAATTGAAAGTTTACCTCGCAGATTATATATATGCAGTATATACACACACACACATATATATATATATCAGTGATGAAGGGTGACTTTTTTAGAAACGGAAGAACATTTCTTTTTTATATAATGTTTTTATTTCATTTGCCACAATTTTTATGTAATAGTACCTATAGATATATATTACACACATCTAGAAAAATCTGAAACTCTCTTATCTGTAAATCAGAGAATATATTATCAATATATTTTTATCTTCCAAATCCTTTTAACTTAAAAGTTTTGACTGTAAATTTATTAGCATTGTTTGTACTTTTTATAATCAGTGGGAATGACTTAGTCGAGTTCATTCCTTTTTCTAAGTATATAAAAACAATTCTACAGTTGCTAAAAAAAAGTTGAAAGTGCATTTTTTAAATTGAATTTTAACTGAAGCTTTTGAAAGATTTAGTGAATTTTTCTATGGAAGCACTCATTCCGTTCAATACGTGGACACTTCGTCCCTGATGTATATATGTAAAATCAGATGATAAATACCAAATACAATTAATTAATAAATGAACTGCCTTCTGACTGACATGTTTAATAACTTTTTATAGTAGGAAAATTATTACTATATTTTTTATCTTATTATATAGTTATACATAATAAGATATAGAAACAATGCATAACGCTAGCTGAAATCTATTCCCCAACCCCTTTAAATAAACAAAAGCCTGAACTTTTGCAGTCCAATGAATATATGGGGTATATGAGCACAGACTTTCACGCAACCCACCACTCTCCACACTATCCCATAACACTGATACACCCGAACGCATATATGTTGAAAAGATAAATAATCACCAATGCACGTATTTCATGCTAAACCAGCAATCATCAGTTGGTCCAGATTACCATCTCCACACATACATGCTATAAGTGCTCAGATATATATTAAGATAGCCAATCCTCATACTTTAATGGACAGGCTTCAATCTACTCCACACTCCAACTCTTCAACCGTCCATCCAATTGAAAATCTGATTATGGAATGCTCAAAGGCCACCCTGAGGCTGAGATTCTTGTCATACCCATGTTGACCTAAGGTCAATCTGACCCCTCATGTACAAGACATAATCCATTAAATACATATACAAGGGATGGGCAGACATTGAAATGGAAATCTTTTTACATCTGAAAGTAGCATGGCTTAATATATACATAACTATGGGCAGCATATCAATGTCATTTAAATTATGAATAATAATATTCTATATGTTAAACCACTAAAACATTGCACGATCAGCATTTCTTATGCTTATTCAAGTCATTAAGACAGTAGCATATCTATCACTTAATTTTAAATTAAAAACATTGTTTTTAAAAAACTGAAGGTAATTTGCATAGTGATCTTGGATGTACAAGAATTAGAACTGATACATTGAGCTTTAATACAAATACTTTTAGCTTATAAGTTTTTTGTTCTACTAATGAGCTATAGCCCAGTGACTTGAATAAAGAATTATTAAAACAGGCAAAACTCTCTATACGTATTGCCACTCAGTGCAAGCCAGAGTAATCAATGGATGCCAGAAGGCTTGTGCATAAAATCCCCATCTAGTGCCTATTCATCCACTAGCCCCAGACTAATTTCTGGCTTGTGGCCTTCATCAGTGAGGAGCCTTGGATCTGAGAGCACTGCACTTAGATCCAAGGCTCTTCACTAACGAAGGCCACAAGCCAGAGACTAGTCTGGGAATATTGAATGAGTAGGCACTAGAAGGGGATTTTATGCACAAGCCTTCTGGCATCCATTGATTACTATGGCTTGCACTGAGTGGCAATACATATGGAGAGTTTTGCCTGTTTTAATAACAGTTATGAGCAAGCATAGGAAATGGTGTTCATGTGATGTTTATTGAATAAAGAATGAAAGGTTTCTAAATCGATTCCCATACAATGGAAATTTAATATTGGCCAGCTAAATGGAACTACAATGATCTAATAATTTATTACACGGAGGTGTATAAAAAGTTCGAGCATAGAAAGTGGAAGAATTGTAGCCACGATCATCGGCTCCCGAGTCTGCCACCCTACCACTGGGTTTGAATGTCTCTTGGAAACTATTCGTTTAGATTACGTTTTATCATTATAAGTAATTCGATTTTTGATATAATATAAGCGTGATGTTTTCTTTTAATCTTTATTTTAGCAATTAATGGTAGAAAAAAAAAAAAATGTTAGCATTCCGTAATTAATTTACTTAAATATCTAACTATATTTAATTTACGCTCCGTGAAATAATAACTTCAATTATTTCATTTTTAAAGTATGGGAATATTTTAACTTTTACTATCCAAATGACTTATTCATACGTACACTTACTTACCTTTTGCTTCTCACCTGAGAATCTTAATTTAATTAAACAGCATCTTTCTTTAACATGTTGATATCATATGGCATGAATTACTCAGATAACGACGCATAAGTCTTAATATAGGCTAACTTCCTAAACCAATTCGAATTGGAAAATAAATATTTACACGCTCGCGCATACGCACACATCTTTTTAAATATGTTTTAAACGTATAATTATTGAACTTTAGATCGCAGAACGTTACCCTGTTTTGGTGTCTATTAGACTTTTAAGGAGGTACCACTTGTTAAAAATAGTAAATGTTTATTATTACGATGATGTAATAAAAAAAAATGTGAAAGAATTAAATTTCATTTCCGTAGACCTTAGAAAATATCAAATTTGCTAGCCATCAAAATAAAATAATGAATTACCAATCTTAATGATAGATGGATATATATGTAAATGAAATAATTTGTAAATATATAATAAAAATTTTCTACTAGCCATGTTTATTTATTTAACATAACCGTATATTTTGATAAAATAAAATAAAATGAAATGACTGACTTAACCATAATTTAGATATCTTCTATTTGGTATATCCAAACATAATTCTTCTTATTTAATATTCCATGCACGTTTATTTGTTAAATGTTCATTTACACATATATTCTACATATACTTGTTATAAATTAGATTTAGTTTTATTTTTGTATTAAATTTTTAGTATAAAAGAATAAACTAACTGATTTGTTTAATAGGAATATGCCTTCTCTCCAACCACTAGTTGTGAAAACTACATCATACTGTAATCTTATTTTTTGTTTTTACAGATAGAATACCAAAATTCATCTAATCAATCTAAATTAATTGAGATCTTTACTCTGTGAGCTAATTACAGCTAAATACCTATTTCTTGACCAATACTAGATAGCTAACCAAATTGTTCTTTGGCCAATCATTGTAACAATAAAACAATTTTTTTTATCTTGGCTTGAATTCGAATCCCTGGTTATGAACATCCTAGGCATATGTGCTAACCATTATTTATATGTACTTTATTATTAGAAATTTGTTATCATCTTAAATTTAAAAAATGTAACAACCAATAGGGATCCATTATTGCAATGTAATTTAAACATGACAAACTTCCTGTATTCACAACTATGATACCACGTACCCATTTTATCTCTTTCAAATACCATTATATACATATGATAAAATGAAATGCTATTAGAAGATTAATCTATAACTAAGTTACTAAAATTTTATACAGAGGCTAAACTCTCCATACAGTAACACCACTCAGTGCAAGCCAGAATAATCAATGGATGCAAGAAGATTTGTGCATAAAATCCTTATCTAGTACCTATTCATCCAATATCTCCAGACTAGTTTTTAGCTTGTGGCTTTCATCAGTGAGAAGCCTTAGATCTGAGTGCATTGCACTTAGATCTTAGGATCTAATGCAACCCTCCAATAGTCACCTTTTATCTTATTAGCTGACTATAAAACTTTGAGTCCGAATGAAAACACAAAAATGTTTTCAATTCAAGCTCATTAGCTTGTATATTCATATAGATATGAGCTCAGTTCAGCATCTATACTTTTTATTGTCTTTGGTTCTTTAATAATCACAGGCAACATAATTCTATAAGGCAGAATTGGTATTAAACCACTAAACATCACATTACTCTGGCTTGTACTGAGTGGCACTACTGTATGGAGAGTTTAGCCTCTGTGTAAGCAGCTTGTGTAAGCATAAAGAATGGTAATCATGTGATGTTTAGTGGTTTATTACTAAAATTTTAATTGTTGTTATTATTACAGTAGACTTTCTGGTTTCCTCTTTAAAGGGGGAGGGGGAGTAAACTGATCTATGCCAGTTACTTGCAAAAAAAAAAATTCAGATAAAAATAGATTTGCAACTTTGGATTATTTATGACAAAATAACCAGACATACATCGTCTGCATCAAAAAAGGTCATCAATAAGTACAGGTGTATGAATTGCATTATAAGATAATTGTGGAAAAGGTTAAAAATCTCCATTGAGCTCCACTTCTCTTTTCTAACTGTCTTCTCTCATAAAGATGTATCTCTTTTCTTTTATTTACTTAAATCGGAACAGCCTAATATTTAATTATGCAAAAACCTATGTTCTGCATCCCAGATGCATGTTGATGACTTTAAATGGAGAAGATGAAGCACAATAGAGACTTTCTACTGATGAATGTATACTGTATTCATAGGAATCATTTGCATATTTAATCCAAATGGTGACTAACATTGTATTAAAAAACTATGTGATGTAGATTACTTGAGGATGATTTTATGTATATATCAACCAAATTATGTGAACAGTTTGGACCATAAAAAATTAAACCAATGTAATTAAAATCATCTGCATCCACAGAGATTACAGTGAGCTCAAGTTATTAAGAACCATACAATTAATTCATAATATAGATAGTTATGGCGGGTAACAGTGATAACTTTATCGACAAAACTTTTAATAAATAAATAAATCATTAAGAACTGCATTGGTGAATCATACAATTAAATAAGTTATTTGTATGTTCTGCCTTTAGTCTCTTTGGTTAGTCAGAACCTGGTGATTATCAACCTGTCATTTCTTCATATTAAATGTGATATGTGTTTGTTCTGACTCCATTTTTTCTCTTATAGAATTAGAAGAAAAATTTAAGAGTGGCCAGGTTAGATGATATGATGATTAACCACCTGTAGATTCAGGTAATTAACATATGTAAATTAAATATAATTGCTTCAGTAATGTTACAGGAGTAGCTTAATAATATAATGGTTTGAACTATGCAACCTGAATAAGACTGTTTAAGATGTTAATTTTATAGCTATTGACTTCTATAGACACTAAATTATGACTGGAGATATCTAAACCCAAGTTATATTGGAAATATCTGAAAAATGAGTAAATGTTTAAAGGATTTTTAAATTTCTTCATTAATCTTTAAAATCTCTATGCAGTTCATCATAATGATAGAATAATGGACTGGGAAACCAAATTCAAACTCGGTAATTTCTCATATTCAAACATGATATGATCTTCCAAATTTACTCTTTAAAAGTACTGGTAAGCTATAAAGTTTAAAACTTATTTATTTTATGTACAGTAATCATTTCTGAACAAATGAAAACAGTAATCTTTTTCACCTGTTAATTGCATCTTTCACCTTATATTGGCATCTGTAATAGATTTTATCTCTTCTAGCAATCTTCATAAATAAAGTCTATTTTTGGCTTTCTTTTTTATTTGCTTATGTTTTCTTAAGAAATCAGAATTATTCAAGCACTGTCTATGGGTGCAAAAGCTTGACAATGAAAAGAGATACTTTTGAATAGAAGGGAAACAAAGAAATGGATGCTTAATCAGATTTGAATTCCAAATTAACAGAATGAAACTAAACGATTTGGCCTCATCGTGGAACATTATTAAAAAATGTATAATGAATGGAAAGGTCAATAATAAAAGAAGAGGTGATAAAAATTTGAGAAATATAATGTATATTTTGTCATGATGTCGATTCGATTCCACTTACTAACAATATATTTTTACTAAAGACTTTTGCGTCAAAAGAGCTCATTAAATTTTAGAACTAAAATTTAGAGCGCTATGATAAAATGCTCTCGCCTACCTACCTCTGCCATGCCTTAAATAACTTTACATACATGCATTTCTAATATTTATATGTGGTGGCAATGACTTAGAAAATGTTGGTGACAATTGATTGCAGTCTACGTTCACCATTTATTTTGATTTAACTACATCCAATAATTATAATATAGTTAACTTTAAAAAAGTATAAATTATTTTTAATTGTAAATCAGTGGTATTAAGGCTTTTACTTAAAATAATAAATAAATGAAAGGTTGAACTTTGATCTCTATTCTAAATGTTCATTCATCTATGATGTGTAAACGTGAAGTTTATTTTTTTTTATGAATTACCAATCTTATTGTTCTATAATGTTTGTTTTTTTTATATGTTATTCTATCTATTGAAGTGGCATCTTCTATTAGTTCAATTGATTAAGATAAACATTTATTTTTCTCCTTTTTACTTTTTCCACACCATTCAATCACGTAGGTTAAGTAAACAAAGTTTTTTAATCTAAGAAGTTGAAAATCACATATTTCTGCTTTGTGGTATTAATTCAACTTTCACTTATTGTCAGAAGCTGCGGGAGGTAATCTTTTTATTTGCACGCATCAAAATTAAAATATTTTTTAAAAATCTGGGAAATGACATTACAATATAGGATAGTCAATTTCAAAAATCTTATTACCATACGTAGTAAAAACAAACTTGTCAACGCACTTAGAAAAAAGTTATTAATCGAAAAATTATAATACTGTACTTTAGCAAGCTCTTATAGTTGAAATCTTATAAGTTATTGTTATATAATATTAATATTGTGCTGAAGAACGCGAAGACTTATATAGTATTTGAGCCATGGTACAGAGTGCTCTACTATATATGTCAGAAAGGTGGACAGTAACAATGGAAAGAAAACAAAAAAATTGTTTTCAATAGAAATAGATTATTAGATAGATATCAATCAGAAAATCAAGACGGGAAAAAATGACAAATCAAGAGATTAGAGAAATTGTTAAAATTGCAGAAGTAAAGGGGAGGGGGATAGAAATAATTGGAGAAAAGTGGCATAGTTATATTACAATGATGAATAAGAATACCATGGATGATGATTTAGAATGAGGGAAATGTAATAGCAGTCATCAAAGAAAGGAGATTAATACGCTGGATAATGATGGATTGGAAAGTGGAGGGGAAGAAATGAAGAAGAAAACCAAGGAATAATGGGGGAAATACCTAACAACAAAATGGAAAGAAGAAAATACAGAAAACTATGTTTGAAGACATCTACAGCAGAGGAAAATCCTGATGTTAAAGATTACATCTATTATGGTTTACCATGCAATAATATATTAACATATTCGAGGTTTAATGTTTTCTGCATTGATTCTACAAAATTGTTGGACTATAATCTGTTATGCAGGAACTTTAAAGTCCATAATCTAAAATATTGCTTCATGCATATTAGCATTTCCCAGTAAAGTGGATAAAAAAAAACAAATTGTAGATTTATCAATTAAATAGAACTGTTCAACTGTCACATGACTGATATATCTATATATTTAAATTATTTTTAACTGATGTCCTAAATAATTGACTGAAATGCTAGAAGTTGTTGGATACATTCCTAATTGAGTAAAAAAAAAAATTCTGACAATTGAAAAAAACGGCTGTGCTTATCTGTGACCTTAGTGTCCAAACTTTATGTGACCCACTTGGGATAGTGGTCATTTTTAAAGATTTGGTTTAAAATTTTAATTTTGTATTAAAAAATAATTGTAACCCAAGGGCTCAGCACATGTAGAAAGGTACATAATATTGCATCTAACACTTATAAGATTACCCATGATTAACTGGGATCTCTAAATAATAATAATTAATACCCATTTAACAACAGTAATTGGATGAATAGCTTAAGTTAGTTATAAATAGGCAGTCTAGTAAAATAATACTAAGCTTTCTTGAAACCCAAAAATGCAAATTTAATTTGTATTCAAACTTTAAATCATGAACATAAAAGGAAGATCATACCATGAATTGCTTCAATTTATATGTTGATAAGTAAGTAAATTATTGAAAGGGTCTTGTGACATAATAATTATAGCAACCCTCTACTAACATAACCAGAAACTAGGTTTTGAATCTGGGTTGAACTTAAAAATTGTTTTAGGTAGCACTTTTTTTAGGTAGACAATTCATAGACAAACTAATTCGACTTCCAATTACTGGCAGTAAATAAACATTAGATGCTTTTAGCTGGAGATTAAATAGTCAAGTTTTATTTACATTGATATGATGAATTTTATGCAGTAAAATAAAATAATTATCCTGGAATATGATAAAGCTTTCACCATTGATGAGAGAAGTCTTAGATGGATTTATCTATGCTGAAACCAGGAACTATGCTCGCCATTAGTAAAAGTGAAGGAAACATCTTAAATCTTTATAGGTATTTAAAAAACTATAAAATAATTATAACCTAATCTAAAAAGAAGTGCAAAGTCTTGTAAATGTTTTTTTCGTTAAAATATTTATTTGTTGTCTAATTAGAAATCTGTACCATATATATCTCTTATAAGCCCCCCCCCCCCAAAAAAAAAAAATTCTGAAATTATTATTTCAGCTGTAATTATAAATTGGACTACTTCCATCATCTAGAATTAATTGCTAAATATTTTGAACTTTTCGAATATATTTGCTAGCAGTAGCACACAGCTTTGTATATAACACAATATTTTGAATGGTTTTCTCTTCTTGGAGGTGTTGCTAATCTCAGCAGTGACACCACTGGGATGGGAATTGAACCTGCAACCTGTAGTTTGTGGATACTGAATTTAAGTTGATACTCTAACTACTTAAGATTTTGACAGAGTAGCCCAGTGCTCTCAGATTCAAGGCTTTTAACTGATGAAAGCCACAAGCTAGAAACTAATCAGGGAATATTGGATGAGTAGGCACTGGATAGGGATTTTATGCATAAACCTCCTTGCATCTATTGATTACTATGGCTTGCACTTGGTGGCACTACTGTATGAAGTTTGTCACTGTTTTAATAGTTTATGTAATCATAGGAAATGGTGATCATGTAATATTTTAGTGGATTAATACCATTTTTTCCCATGGGATTATGGTGAAAAGCCTTAAATCCAGTATTCATGAATCTAAAGATCCCAAGTTTGACTTCCATGTTAGTACTATCATTAGTCAAACTAGTAACACTTGAAGAATAGAGGCAAATAAGAGTACTTAAAACATTGTGATATTTATTAACCTGTGTGTTATTACTCACAGTTGAATTATTTGAAAAGTTTAAATAAAGTTTGAATTTTTCTAAAAACATTTAACAATTATTCTAGATGTTAGAAATAATCCAATATATAGTTACAAGTAAAATGCCATCCCATTATTACAAATTTTTAGATATTTCAACTGCATATAAATTTCTTTGAGAGAATATTTTCTTATTAGCAACCCCCTCCTTCAAAAAATAAATTAATTAAAAATTAGTCAACCTGCATATGAAATTAAAAATTATACTTAATAAATAAATTGATATCTAATTATTATTTTTTAATTTCATCAATAAAATAATTAAAGGATTCTATAAGTTTTTGAAAGAGAAGTGTTTAAACCAAGTACTAGTACACTATTGGAAATAAAAAGTCGCTTATGAAACACTGAAGTAAGATGAGTATAGCAAAAGATGATCTGACAACATATAACACTTTCAGATATTTAATAAAATGAGATGAAAAATAACATTTTTTAGAAAAGTGCCATGATTAGATCATACTGTAAAATTAATCACACAATAGAAAATATCACATGATCACCATTTATGCTTACATAACAGAAGCAAACTTCTCACACAGTAGTGCCACTCAGTGTAAGCTAGAGTAATCAATGGATGGAGGAAAGTTTATGCATAAAATTCTTATCTAATGCCTAATCATCCAAATCTTCCTGCATTCATTGATTGCTCTGGCTTGCATTGAGTGGCCTACTGTATGGAGAATTTTGCCTCTGAAATTTTTTTATTCCAATACCATATTTTTTAAAAATGCTGAAATGTACCCAACCTATGGAAAGGCTGTTGTATTTTTTTTTAAATCAGTTACTTTAACAAATTACTTCCTTTGCATAAAATGCTTTGTAAATAAATTACAGTTTATTAATGGTGAAAGAAATAGTAATTTTTTTCTTTGAAAAATACACCCACTAACAAAAAAATGTTTAACTTCATGTGATAATGTTATAGACATTTAGTAATTTTATATATAAGACCATGTATTCTAAGCAACCGATGTGATGTGATGTACTGTGGCTTCTCCTTAAACAAAGCCAAGAATATCTTGGCAATTATGCCCAGATAAATCTGTTAGCCACTTAATTTTCCATTCTCCACTCTAAGTTTTCCCATAATCTGCTCCATTCCATTTCCACAACCTAATCTTTGTCAACATTATGGCCTTTATATCTAAATCCCCCTTATCTTTTCCCAAACCCAGCATAAAAACCAATAATTCACTCTCTGTAATCACTTTTTCATATTTATTCTTCCATAACTTCATTATATGTATCCTTTCTGTTTTCAAGCGTTTACATTCAATTAACAAATGTCTAATATTTTCTATTCAATCTTTACATAATTTATAAAATAAATCACCATATTTTTCCATTTACATGTTTATTCTCTTGTAGCTAAAGATCTCGTTTGAGCCAGGTTTATAATAGATGGATCTAAAGTAGAATAATAAAGTGAGTTACTGCATCTAATATAAAACTTAAATATTAAGACAGTTTATTAAGAATTGATATATATTTTTTAATTCTTAATTATTTTTGTTGCAATTGTGTCTGGTTCTTAATTCTTTTATAGACCTTATGTAATTGATATTTAGCACAAATTTATTTATTGATTGCATTGGCAAGGCATGTAAATTGAGTAGAATATATTTAATGTTCTCCAATACCACCACTTAATCCAATTTTAAAACCATCTCTTTAAACGTAAGTCGGAAGAGACATATGATACTTTGTTTTGTGCAATAATATTCAAAATATATTATGAATAATGACATTTTATCTATGAATTTAATAAACAATCACAATGAATTAAAGAAAACAGACCATTATTTGCAACAAGATAATAATAAATAGAAATGCATTTTGTATCTATCTGAAATGGAATTAAAATGTAAAAAAAAAAAACAACGAAAAGATCATTTCTTAGTGTAATAGGTATTTAATAATGAAAATCAGTTGGCTTTGATTTAAAACCTTATGATGTTTTTTGAACATTCGGTTATCAAATTGATAAGTAAACACAAAAAATAAAAGATAACTGTTTGGAGTAAACTGAATTGAGTCCTCACATCCTTAATGATGAAGACTATAATCCAAAAACTAGCCTGTAGATATAGATGTAATAATTCTACTGCTATCTGGTATCAATTGATTACATTCAAGCTAACAGCAGTTGGTTCTAGAGTAAAATGAATTGTCCCTAAAAGCATAAAATACGTAAGACAAACAGCTTTAATTTTTTAGAATCTTCATGATTTAGGAAGATACTATGTGACATGTATGCATCAAACAAATGAGAAATTTAAACAGATTTGTGTAAGTTAAAATATCAGTTTAATTTCCAGAAAATTCAATTACATACATAACTGTTACATAGTTGGTAAAGCACTCTTTTAAAGTTGGATATCATAGGTCTGCCCATTATAGCCACTGTAGTCTCTAATTTTTTACTATCCCAATATATCCTACTTATATACCTGACTTTTGGAGTTCAAACAAAACATCTCTAATTCCATAAATACATATCCTTATATGGTCTGCTAACTGAACCCTTCATTAGTCCTTATTGGTTTTGATTCATCCCCAATTTCACCTTATAAGGCGGGCATTTTGGTGGTAAATTTTACTTAACCTTCATACCATATATGGTTATTTTCTACATGACATCGTTACATTAGATCTAAAATTATTTAGTTTGGTAATTCCAATATTATTTAGTTATACACATCTAATATTATTTAGTCATACAATTCTATACTTGTTTATAAATCCCTTTAATTTTACAATACTATTTACATAATAAATTTCAAACAATCATAAATCAACTTGACCATGACACCACACCATGTATGGGAATTTTACTGTGAGAGATGGAGTTTAACAACATAATATAGTCCTGGATCTAAAGATTAAGAGATTAGCTGATCTAAACAAGACCTCTGATATCTAGATGGTTTTAGACAACCACCTAAGGGATATATATCAGAGATAATTATAAACTTTTAGATATGAATATGAGCCTCTACTTATGGATGTTTTAAACCTGCTTCTAATAAAACTGTTGAAGGTAAATGAGAGAAAATATGCTACAGTTGATGTATGTGAGTGTCTTATTATGACTATCTAGGCTAATTGAATCTATAATATAAAGAGCCAATCTAGACAATGAAAATGCTTAAAAATAAAAATTATTTTTTGAATAAGAAATATTTCTGTGACTGTATAGAAGAATGATTGATTTAATATTGGTTTAAATTGTATTTTAAGTAGCTGTTCATAAATTTGTAATGGATGATAAAAACTGTAATTGTAAGTAATCTATATTGTTAATAAAATGATTTGATTATTATAACAAATTGATGCATAAAGTTGCTTGTGGTTTAATGATATGTGCATTAGCCTGTCATGCCTTTGATCTGGGTTTAAATTTTAATAAATATGGTTTTTCCTTGACTTTAGCAAGCAATAAGATTATAAAACATCAATGTGATCTGGTATTAGAGATCTTTCTAGGAGATTGGTTGAAGGATCAAATTAATGTTAATTTAAATTATAAAAATACGGTATAAAATATGATCTATTCAGTTTTACATATCTTTCAATATTTTCTGAAATCACAATTCTATTTGTTTTCTTTCTTATTCTACTCAATTTCAAAAATAATGAGAATAAATTAACTCTGCCATTAGATTTTTTTAAGAAGGTTAACTTGAGTAATTCATCTTTCAAAAAAAATCACACTTCTCAAGAAATGGTGACAGTTTTGACTGACTAGCATTCTTTTTCAAATCTAAAGACACAATTGTATTAAAATTACCTATTACATAAACATACAATAATGTATCTGATTATATATTACTACTGTTTATAAATTTCTGAAAACATATAATATATACTTTAAATAAAGCATTGTGAAAAGTACATCTTGAAAAATATGATTTTCTTTGTAACATTTAATAAGAAGTTAGAGTGAAAGAAAACCAAGATATCTAAAACTCTGATGATGATGATGATGATGATACAGAATGACTTTTCTTTAGATAAAATCTGGAATTTCTGTGCTTAGAAAATCATATATCTAGAAACTCTGATAAAGATAAAATCTGGAATTTCTGTGCTTAGAAAATCATATATCTAGAAACTCTGATAGCTAAGTTAAACATTTCATTTTCTCATATCTATCTATTCCTTATTCTATTATAATCTACCATTGTCTGATCACCCTCAATACTGCCACATTATCTGACATCAGAGGCTTTTGTCAGAGGAAATCCATCAGAAGTTTTGCTTCTCAAAACTTTGTTAATGAAAGCCAACATTGTTATAGATCAACATCTTAAAATGTTTTCAGAAAATGTTGGATGTCCGCAAGTGATAATATTCACAATGAAAGAGAAAGATAACCCTGTTCTTGCCTTTTTGGTGAGAAAATCCTTTATCAAAATGGGAAAAGCAACTATCGTAAAAAAGATTATAATGATACTACTCACAAATCATCTTCCAATTACTTGAACTTTTTAGATAAAAAAATATCACCTTTGTTTCTATTTAGTAACTACCAATAATATTTATACTGGTGATCCAAGCTAACTATAATATACCTGATCAAGGCTTTCAATCATTGATCAGTTATATCTATTTTTGGCTAGAAAGCATTATGCTAGCCATATAATTGCAATATGATCCAATCTTCAATACTGATGAAAGAAGTGTCATACACTTGTAAACATTGAATCTATGGTCATCTTTACCATTTGCAATAAGTAGATCACATTTTGAACCATTAACTTTTATTCCATCATAGAAAGTAACTTTATTTTTTATAGATACAAAAAAAGGTCAATCAATAAATATGTGTCTTATAACAGACAAAACAACATAACATTAGCATCTAGGAATGAATTTGATAAGTTTTGAATAAATATGTAATCTTTGAACATATCTAACTTTTACTATGTCTCAAACACAAGAATACTCTTTATGTTAACACTCCTAATATTGAAACTATATTATTCTTGGGAGCTTTCATTTATGAGTCAAACAAAAATTCATAAGTTTTGATTTCAAATTTGATAATCTCAACCTGTTATAAAGAAAAGCGCTTAAATGAAATGTAGTTTCTATCTGACGTTTGAATTGTTAGCTTAAAATGAGACATTATGTCATGATTTTGTGTAATAACGAAATGTTGAGAAGCTGAAATTATGAACTTGAAATAGTGTTCATTACTTTATAAAATCTAAATTTATTATGGTGTTTCTTGGCAATGATTTTAATTTGGTTAAGAAATGAGCATTCGTGGTATGGTATTTTGCTGAAAAGAAATATACATTATTTCATGAAGATTTTGTTGGATCTGATGAAGAATTGTTATTGTAATCACATCAAATTCTTTCTAATCGTGGAAGCTTTTGTTAATGACTTTGGAATAAACAATGTTTTTTTAATAGGGTGCCGTCAGACAAGAATTCTATGGATAAAGTTGCAAATCAAAGCTACTATAATCAAAAAAAAAATTTTATTTCTTAAACCCAATAACCTTTGGGAAATATTTTTGCAGTTAATAAATTGGCTTTCATGTAAAATAAATGCAAGATTTAAATATTTAAATAATTGCATCATATTATTTTAAATTATTAATGATATTTTACTGAATTAGTTTTATTAAAAGACTCTTTTGAGTTAATAAACAAATATCACCTGAAAATACTGATGATCTATTGCTTTTAAATGCTTGATTGATTTTGTTTTGTTGTTATTAAAAGACTTTTTGCGATTACTGTTTTCTAGAAGATAAGTTAATATTCATAAAATAATTCGGCTGAAAAGATTGTAATTACTGTGACAGATTGCTATATATAGAGTGAGAAAGATACAAAGACTTCACGGCACAACAGTAGCGCACCTGCCTGCCGTTTTTTATCAAACCGAATAAACTTGATACCTTTTTCCAACATTTTTAAATTTTTCTTTCAAGTAGCTGGTCCATAGCCAACCCAATCAACCATATTATACTTGTCATTAAATAGGCGTGTATCTATTTTATAGTTAGAGATTACAAATGCTTAAAGCCACACAACCAAGCAATTGATCATGTCAATGCATTATGGGTACTAACGGATTAGCCTGAACACACCAAAGTTAATTGCGGATAATTCTGGATAATAAAATCCATTATATACATATCACATTAATACAATAATTATATATTTTTTTTTAAAATTATACTTACTATAAGATTTTTTAAAAATATATAATCCGGTCTAATAATTAATTTGCTAAGAAAACACCCTTCCCCTCTATTTTTTTTTTTAAAAAAAAAAAAACCATTAAAACTTAACCCTCCACCCTCCCTTCACCTTTTCTCATTTTCCTATAAATTTTAATAAAAAGTTATAAAGAAAAAAAAATTCTTTTTTAAATTTATAGGATTTTTTGTCTACAGTACAGGCTTTTTCATACCTGCACTCCAATATGTAATATATAGGGGATTTGAACTCAGACTTTCACACGACCCTCAACTCTCCAAGCCATCTCATATTGCTGATCCCACCAGATCACACACATGTTAAAAAGATAGATAATCACCAATATACGTATTCCGTGCTAAGCCAGCACTCGTCAGTTGGTCCAGATTATCATTTTCACACATGTATACAATCAATGCTTAGCTTATATTAAGATAGCCAATCTTCATACTTTAATGAACAGGCTTCGATCTACAACTCTTCAGCCATCAATACCATTGAAAATCTAATGATGGAAGAACGCTCAAAGCCCACATTGGTGTCAACTTTCTCATCCTACTCATGTTGACCATAAGTCACTCTGCCCCCTCATGTATAGGACATAATCCATTTACATACTAGAAAAAAATTCATATATTAAAATATAGTGCTTTAAGGTCTGCCCATCCCTCGTATATGTAAGTAAATGGATTATGTCCTGTACGTGAGGGGTCAGAGTGACTTATGGTCAACATGGGTAGGATGAGAAGGTTGGCACCAATGTGAGCTTTGAGCGTTCCATCATCATATTTTCAATGAAATGAATGGCTGAAGAGTTGTGGGGTAGATTGGTTTGAAGCCTGTCCATTAAAGTATGAAGATTGACTATCTTAATATAAGCTGAGTATATATATATGGGGATAATAATATAGACCAACTGACAAGTGCTGGTTATATTGGTGATTATTTATCTTTTCGACATGTGTGTGATCAAGTGTGTCAGCAGTATGAGTAGCATGGATAGTTTTGGGTCGTGTGAACGTCTGAGTTCAAATCCCCTATATATTAAATTAATAGGGGGTTAAGTTTTATTTAATGTTTAAAAAAAGGGAGGAGGGAGTTGTTTTTCTAGCAATAATTGAAAGACAAAAGGGTCATAAGCAATTAAAATTTAATTTATTTATTTATTAATAAATTAATTAGTAAAAAGAATTATGTGTTTTTAAAAAAATCTGATAAAAACAAATATATAATTATTGTATTAATCAACCTTGGGGTCCGGGTTAATCTGTAAGTATAATATCTTCTATTTTTCAGCTTCTTTATGAGATATTATAGGATAAATCTTCGCCCTGCAATAGCTATTTAAAGGCCGTTTAGATTCAGTATTTGATTTCTATGCTCTTTTTTAAAAGACTTTTTATAAACAAAATGCCTTATTCTCACATGAAAGAAAGTTCTGAAAGTGTAGGCAACAGTTGTAATTAGGCAATTTGGTACTTTAATCAGGCAATTACATTTGTGTTGGCTCCTTGGATGGTAGTTTATAATATATTGCCAGTCTATAGAATTACATAATTACAATTTCACTTCACAGATATTGTCACATAATTACTTATATCAGGGGTGGGCCAACTTTTGGGTTCATAAGATCTACTTTTTTAAAAAATGTGTTGCGATCGACTTGTTGTCATAGGCGTAGTATAAGTGGAAGGAGGTGTGAAATACATACTATTTTTATGTAATATATAGGGTATATGAGCGCAGACTTTCAAACAACCCACCACTTTCCATTCTATCTAATAACACTGATACACTCAAGCACATATATGCTGAAAAGATAAATAATCACCAATAGACGTATTTCATGCTAAACCAGCAATCATCAGTTGGTCCAGATTATCATCTCCCACACATATATACTATAAGTGCTCAGATATATATTAAGATAGACAATCTTCATATTTTAATGGACAGGCTCCAAACTACTACACACTCCACTCGTCCATCCAATTGAAAATCTGATGATGAAATGTTCGAAGGCCACCCTGCGGCCAAGATTCTATTTTTATATATCTACCTAGTAAAAAATTAACAATTATTGAACGGCCCAAAAAAACTCATGTCCAGGGGAATTAAAGTAACATGAGTAATCATTAACAATATTTATTAATTCAAATTAGCTACATTAAGTCATGATTAAAAATATTATTTTCAGTAATGATACGACTTAGTAGACCTCACCTATGTAGAATTGAAAAAAATTTAGAACAATAACTAAAATAACAAAAAAAAAAAACTTAAAAATCTTGACTTCATTTGTTTCACTCGTTACCCGACAGATCTTGCCAGATTGGCCTCGCGATCGACCAAAATTGGCTTTGCGATCGACTGGTAGATCACGATCGACTTGTTGCCATCCCTGACTTATACCATTAAGAAACTTAATTAAATGGCAACTTATTATTTTATTAACAAAAAAATAAATTAAAAAGGAAGGAGATTGCAAATAGATTATAAGATTTTCGACTCCTAAAATCTTAAAATAACTTCTAGCAGTAGTTAAATCTGTTAATTCCGATGGGTAGCTCCGAATCACCGCCTACTCTTAAGGAAGTAATGAATTAACATTTTTAAATATTTTTTTGAAAAGTGAATTAACAGTTTCTCAATTAAGATTCGGATCACTGCTCAGCTTTTTTTAAAATGAACCTACTGAAAAGATCAGTACAAAAAGCAATAGTTGCATAAAAGAAGATGTATCTGTCGGTGTGTGTTATCATGTAGTGTGTGTATATAAATGACAAGTATTGGAGAAATCTATCTATAGTTGAAACGAGTGTAAATGTCACATTCTATTTATGTTACTGTTCAAGGACTTTAAAAAATATGCACACACACATATATATACTAAAAAATGAGCTTCTTAATATCTTAATGTAGTGATTACAGCATTCTGCTTGTCATATCTGTGACCTGGGAATTTCAATCTAGGTGGATCTCTACAAATTTTCAGGAAACAGAATCCTCCCATAACTGCCCAATAAATCAGTATCCAGTTATTCTTATTCAGATATTAAAACAAAAAAACGCAAAACCTCACTAATTTGCAGTTGGATAGCCCTGTTTATATATATATTTACTGTTTTTCTGATTAAGAGAAATTGTCCCACAAGTAGTTGTATAAAACTGCAGATCTTGCATGTCAAATATCCATCCAAAGATGTAAAACCTTTAGAGTTTATGGCTTAATTTTAAGTATTAAAATACGAAAATAAATAATTCTAAAAACTCAAACCACTTCCCATTCTATAGTCTTCAGATATAGAACTAAACATACATAAAAAAAAAAAAGAATTATGTGATTTTCTTAGTCTGTTCTTTCCTCATAATATGTAATGCTGACATCTAATTCCCAAAATAGCTTGAACTTATAATTAGATAAGAAAAATTTTAAAAATACTAAATAGCCACATATTCAAGGAATGGAAAATCCTGCAAATAGATTTTGACAAATTTAGCTTATTGGTTTTCTAGTATATAAATGTAAAATGTGGAAATACCATCCTCATGCTCTATCCATATCAGGAAACTCTTAAGAACATATATTCTCATCATTGTAACAGAAATGGAAGTGTATCTTTACAAGAATATTCATTATTCAAACTGAAAGCAGCATGATAGACCTCATTACCATCCTACCTTATGTCACTAAACTGACCAGTAATAAGAACCTATAAAAACAAAATCTAGGCTCAGAGCTAATAAGTTTACATATACATCTTAATAAGTTTTGTGATATAGTAGCTAATATATTCACCTAGTATGCTTAAAACTCAGATTCCGATCTGAGAATATTTTAAAATGTGTAGGCTACTGATAATTTCTAAATGAAATATTTTTGTCTATGTATCTAGCTCATAGAAAGTCAATCAATTAATTAATTATTTATTGTTCAGTAAATGGGTATTGGGTTATTATTATCTAGAAGGTAAATGTCATTATTTTATCTAAGCTGAATGGATAAATATTGTTAAACAGACTATAGAACAAAAATCTAATATTTAAATACAAGTATATTGTCTATACTAAACTGAATATAATTAGAAAGGATTTGAACTCAGACTTTTTAAGTGTAATATAATGGAGAGTTTATCATCAGGGTGAAATATGTCCTACTCCTATTCATGCTGAAACTATAATTTAGAAATAAAAAGACATTTATGCTATATGTGCAATATTTGTACAAACATTGAAATATGAAATAAGTTCAATGGAAGTTGTTTCACTAACCCAGACTATATTTCAGCATATTTTTTAAAATCCTGCCAACTATTCAAACCAGCTAATGAAGGTTACCTTGAAATTATTCAAACTGATTATTTTCCAGAAAGACTTCAATAAATTAGTATTGAATTTTTATGGCCACAGTCCTGTCAAATTTTCCTGGTATCCAGAGTAGTTAAAAGGCACACTGATTGTTGAAACTGACTATTCTGTGAAGACCTCAATATTTAGATTTTTATGGCCACTATCACCTAATAAATTGTTCAGATTTATTGTGATTATTTATGATAAAATCCAAATACATCACTGCATATCCTATCAGATTTTTATTTTTTATAATTTTATATAATAAGCTATTGAGAATTAGAATACCAACTTTCCCACCTATTAACGACTAAGTTAAATTATAATTTTAAAATGATATTCTTTCGCAAACCTTGGGAATTGAATATTACCTGTTAGGAAATATTATAGATTTGATCAATCATATTGTTTATAGAAATGTATTTATTTTTTAGAGTATGAACTTTGACCATTTAAAGTATCATAAACAAACCTGTAGATATTATAACCAGGAGATATATCCAATAGTGGCTTATTACATCCACTGTACTCACAAATTCATCGCTCATTAACTATTTGTATTTGTAATATTTTCTAAAATTGGTGATTAATAAACTCCATTTATAAAGCAGATAAGTGTAACTACCATGGGTTTGTCCCTGAATCTTTTACTGACTCTTAGTTGCACCTAAGAAGATCGAATTCAGCTGTCTTAATGATTGTATCAGGAAAAGTAAATTTATATGGAACACCATAACAATTCCATTTTCCACATCATAATTCTTCAACTGTAGATTCTCCATTGAACTTTCAAAATGGGGATCTTGATTTGAATCTTAGATTGTGAAATTGTATCTTGAAGTATTAGCAAGTCCTGTCTGCTTAATAGAGTTTTATAAAGTTTATAGAAATCAGACCAGTTGAAACAATAAAGGTGCTTGGTCACTGTCATGTGTGGAAGGTACACATGAAATGCAAAACAAGTCATTGTATTGTATTTGAATATTAGTCTTTACATCTAAGAAATGAATGTACATTTAATCTAACGCTAATTTTTTTTCCTACTATTCTGTTAAATCAAGGGTGTTAAATTGAATTCAAGTTCTACAGAACCCTATTTATTTTTCCATGTTTATATAACACTTTTATGAATCAAATGTGTCCCTGCATGTCATCTATCAGTGGTGAAGATTGTACCATATTTCAGTTATTTTTTATTGCCATTATTTATATTTATCATACCATTTCAGATTACTTGGTGATTTAATTTTCATTGCAGTTAAGAATAGATGTTGTCATTTTAACAATCAATATTACAGTAATGGGTGACTGGCTTTCTTTCCAACTCTGTAGAATCATCTGTGAACTAAGCTAGATCTCTACATAACATATTCCTTCAGAGATAGGATTGCAGACAGCTTGGAGGGAGGACATGGTCATATTTTCACTGGGACACACTCTAAATAATATATAAATTGAATGAATGATAGCTGAAAACTAAAAACATAATTTTTGAGATTTACACAAGTCACAATATGAGCAAATAATTATAAAAACATCATACACTTCCACTTTACACATTCTTTTATAAGAATAAAGTTTGTTTATATTATTCCAGTTCAGTCTAATTCCAGGAGGTCCTTTAGATTCTTATTTTTGTCAGGTTATATAAATATAAAATATAAATATTGCTTTTTTTAAATAACCAATTTCAGGATAAAAAGCACTCCAGGCTATTCATATGGAATAGATGAAGGAGAAGACAATACTTATCATACTTTACAATCATTGTGAAAGTTTGAGTGCTTTTTATCCTTGGTTTTTCCTTCTAGTATAAAATTGATAGATTCCAATTTACTAACCAATATAAAATGGTTAGCTGGTCTGACTATCAGAAAAACAAATTAATCCTTTTGAAAATTTTATTTGTTTCACATTTGAGCTATGATCACAGTTTATGACTTGTGAATGAACTGCTGTTGCATCACAAAATTCTTTCTATTAAGTCATAAACTGAATATTAAATAAATTTCATCTTTTATTTTTTTATTGAGCAATCTTGCTTTTGTTTAATAAATAGATATTTAGCTATTTTTAAGTAGAAGGCAAAATAGAACAAAAAGCTGCTCGAATCCCAGTTCACCAGAAATTATCATGCCTAATTAGTACTTCTCTCCTTCACTACTTTCTGTAATGGGATGTTGAAGAGGACTTGCTTAACAATGGATAATTCAAAAATTGTGTAGCATTTAGCTTTTGAACACAATTTTTCCAAAATTAAAAATGCAAAAAATTGTCTTGAAATTTTCCTTTTGCATTTATCTTCCTTATATGATATTTATATTAATATTTTCATGCTGAAAATAATTAAGACAAACGAAGTGCAATGTAGACTTGTAAATGCTAGTTAATCTTATATAGTATAATAGTTCTATATACATTGTCAAGAACTCAAGATGTAATTTCAGCATCTGTGACTCATCTCAAATCATAATCTCTTTTTTGAATTTTCAACCAAGAATCCATAATTGAATAACTATGATATGAAAAAATGGGAATTTTTATGATGTTCCACCAAATTTACAGTATTTATTTTTCCAGATACAACAATAAAGCCTTAGATTTGATCTTCTTAGATGCAATTAAAATTTCAGTGGAGATTTAAGACAACCAGTAATAGGTACACTTGTATGCTTCATAAATGGAATTTAATGGCCAATTGATCTATGAGAATATGGTCAAACACAAACTATGAACCACATAGTTAATGATTGAGAAATCACAAAGTATAACCACATAGTTAATGATTGAGAAATTTATGATTGTAGTCACAGAATTGAAGGATTAAGTCACTAGTGATTCTATCTCTTGGTTGGAATGTTTACCAATTCCTTTATGATATTAATAGTTAAGCTGTAATATACTTAACATCTTATATTAAATCTTGGCCAGTTTTTACAAACAGAAATATATCATTTAAGTTATAAAGATTATCTTAAAGGAGCACAACATTGATTACTTTTATTGGGATGATATGAATAAAATACAATAGAGACAACCATTATTGAGGTGTTCCAAAAGTAAAAGTCCTGCAAAAGTTAAAAAACATCATAAAATATCATATAAACGGACTAAAAAATCAACAAGTGATATATGTTAGTGTATTTGCAGTTCATAGATTAATGTGTATGACTCATCTTTTATAACTTCTCATCTATATTCATTTATGTGAGTTGTTAATGATAATAATTTATTCATCTTCTAATATTTAGAATAATAACTGGTAAATGTTGCATTACAAAAATAATCAATGATCCTATTTTATATAATCCTAGGTCATAGTATTGTCTTATCTTAAAGACTAAGCTAATAATAGCCAACCATTTTATAGCTTTCAGTGTTTAGGTATAATATCAGATTTTGAAGAATAAGGTCCTTGAATTGATTCCAATTCTGTATTATCAGCATTCAACTTTCTTATAAACTCTTTAGTGATAAAGTCACTCATTTTATTAACCATTTTGTAGAATATCTACTTTTTTCACACTATACTGCCATTTGAATTTGTTATTACCAGTGGATTTTGTACTCTTTCATATTCAAACTATTTGTTTCTAATGTATTGCAAAGGAGAATAAGTAGAATACAGGAACATTTCTCATATTGCCACTATTTTTTTTATATATAAAACATAAAAATGATAATACAGATGTTTTTTTACTCATAGAAAGCATCAGATAAAAGTTAATATCAGTTTCATAAACCAGTGAAAAGAAATGGTAGACTTGTTAATTTAAAATTGTTAGTGCCTAACTAATTACCTGAATACCAGTACACCAATTACTTAATTATTTAATGCTTCAGCATTGATAATCTCAATATTCTGAAACTGTCCGAGTTGGCAAATTGTTTATATATATAAAAAACAAATCATATACGAACTTCTTCTTTAATAGTAATAATCAGCCATTAAGCTAATGCATAAGTGCATTAGCTTAATTGCTGGTTATTACTATTACAGTTTATAAAAACATCCTGCTATATAAAATAAATATCTCATTTAAATTTCTTCTTTATAAATATTGATTTATTATATAAACTAATAACTAAAACACACAGGCTTATTATATACCCGTGTCTATATATGTAATATATTAGGGTATATAAGCACTGACTTTCACATTTGAACACATATATGTTGAAAAGATAAATAATCACCAATATATGTATTTCATGCTAAACCAGCAATCATCAGTTGGTTCAGATTACCATCTCTATACATACATACTATAAGTGCTCAGATATATATTAAGATAGCCAAACCTCATACTTTAATGGACAGGCTTCAATCTACTCCACCCTCCAACACTTCAACCGTCCATCCAATTGAAAATCTGATGATGGAATGCTCAAAGGCCACCCTGAGGCTAAGATTTTTGTCACACCCATGTTGATCTAAGGTCAATCTGATCCCTCATGTACAGGACATAATCCATTTAAAACATATTTTTGTAAAGAACAAAAAATACTACAATGTTTCGACTATATTTTTTCTGTCCGGTTTATAAAAAGAAAGCAAGTTTAAATTTGCTAATTAAATATGATAATGATTATAATAATTGAAACGCACAGACTTATAATATAACTGTATCTATATATGTAATATATAGGGTATATGAGCACAGACTTTCACACAACCCATCACTCTCCACACCATCAATCCAGCAATCATCAGTTGGTCCAGATTACCATCTCTACACATATATGCTACAAGTGCTCAGATATATATTAAGATAGCAATTCCTCATACTAAATACGTATATTGGTGATTATTTATCTTTTCAACATATGTGTTCAAATGTATCAGCGTTATGAGATAGTGCTCGTGTGAAAGTCTGTGCTCTCATACTCTATATATTACATATATAAACACAGGTATATAATAAACCTGTGTGTTTCAGTTATTACATAGTAGAGATGTCTGCCCATCCCTTGTATATGTATTAAATGTATTATGTCCTGTACATAAGGGGTCAGATTGACCTTAGGTCAACATGGGTGTGACAAGAATCTCGACCTCAGGGTGGCCTTTGTGCATTCCATCACCAGATTTTCAATTGGATGGATGGTTGAAGAGTTGAAGTGTGGAGTAGATTGAAACCTGTCCATTAAAGTATGATGATTGTTTATCTTAATATATATCTGAGAACTTGTAGCATATATGTGTAGAGATGGTAATCTGGACCAACTGATGATTGCTGGTTTAGCATGAAATACGTATATTGGTGATTGTTTATCTTTTCAACATATATGTGTTCGGGTGTATCAGTGTTATGAGATGGTGTGGAGAGTGATGGGTCTTGTGATAATGATTATAATAATGTAGAAGTTAGGAATTCGGTTTATGATTGATATATTAAATTTTATATTAAAAAATGTTTAGATTGTTTTAAAGATAGTAAAGAAATGTCATATGTTGGAATTACAAAGAATGAATTGGCAACAAGATTGCAGCATATTTAAATGATAAAAATTCTGCAGTTTATGGTCGTAGAAGTAAATTTAAATATAAACATTTTAAAATAGAATCTTTGGAATGTATTAGATCTTATTATGAAAGAAATATAAAAGAAAGAAGTTATATTAATGAAATGAAATCTCTAATAAATATTGAAAAAAATAATTATAGACGATTATTTTTAAAAAGGTATTTAAGAAACGAATGCAATGGAAATTTAAGATTGTTTGTTAAAAGAGTTTTAAGGTAAGAATTATTTGTATTGTTATATGTTTTTGGATTATTATGGAATATTTGTATTTATATTTATTGTTTTTTATGTATTTTTTATTTTTTCCTTGATAGGAAAGACTGTGAAAGAATATAGTCGAAACGGTGGAGTATTTTTTTGTACTTTATAATAGTTCATATAATAAATCAAGATTCATATAATAAATCAAGATTTATAAAGAAGTTTGCACGTGGTTTGTTTTGTATATATATTGAAATTAATGGGATACTGTGTTTGTTTGTTATTGATTTAATTTATTTAAACTGTTTAACGTTTAGAGATAGAGAGTTACAAAGTATTTTCACCATCCAACAAATATCGGAAACATATCAGCTAAAACAATTTGGGTTGGCTTAGAATGAGAGAAATAAACAAAAAAATGCAGCAAAAATAACTGCAGAGGTATCCACACACCTGAACAAACCAATGTCCACCACAACAATTTATTCTAAATTTTCCAATCAGGACATTTTTCACTGAGTTGCAGGCTACCATCATATTCATAAAAATTGAAGGAATGCTGTGTAAATTGATTACTATTAACATTAAACTTAATAGTTATCACAGCTTGTGCACATACCTAATGGTAGTTATCATCCTCAGATAAATATATTAATGATTATTAAAAATCATTATTAAAAATTATTTATTAGGATAGAGTTTATGGCTGTCCTCAAGCTACCCACAGGGTTTTACAGATGGTGGATAGTGGAATGATCTTTAGATATGAAGGTCAACTATGAAAACAAATAAACAGAGCCTGTCCAAGCTTTTGCTGTCTTTCAGGATAGGATGTCGATTCATCAAAGCTAGGCAGTGTTCCTAATACAAATAGTCTTTTTTGTTTCCCTCTTTTCCTTCTTTGGTCACTTAAGTTATTGTAGGACCCAATTATCATGAGCCTCTTATGCCATCAGACATCTCTTTATACTAACAGTGACAATAGAATTGTACATTTGGGCAATAAAATTTCAATTGTTTAACAATACAAATGGCATTTCTGATTTCAATCCCCCCCCCCCTTTAGCTCAAGCTCTCAAAAGTTAAGAAAGCAATGATAAAGACAAAGTTTAGTAGGCATGCAGTGATTTTTTCTCAATGCAGTGCAGTCATCAATGTGTTGGTTTCAAACTGGAATTCAATGAGTCAGGAGTTTAACCCAGCCACATTTATATATTTAGGCAGTTCTATTTAAGAATGTTCCAGCATACCATGGAAGTGGAAGGGCTTAGAAAATGTGATCTAAAAATGGCCTGTTTAACACAGTCTAATAGGGTTGTTGCACCTAGAAAATTACTCATTTCAGTGATAGAACAAGTGATGGTAAAGCAAAAGGCAGTGATAATATTAAGGCTAGTATTACACATCTATTTTTATTTGTAAATATAGTTACATGATATGTGTGAACTTTATGTGGTTAAGTAGTTGTCAAGATTTAAGATTGATATAGCTGCTCCTAATGAACTTCATCTTCCAGAGGAGGGATGTATAATGGAACAGATGGATAAAGGCCAGGTAATCAGTGAAAGAAAAACACATGGTGTTAGATTTTCTATAAAGAGAATTTAGTATCTTCTAGTATTGGAATTTATCATTGGATCAGTGAAAGGCTAATGGTGTTAAAACTCACTTTAGAATGGGACTTGTGCTCATTTTGTTAGTGTTTCACCTTAGATTCAGAGAATTCAGAAAAGTACAAGTTTTTATTCCTCATTGGGTAGCATTATTACAGCAATACCATTAAAAGATTGAATTTTTCTTTTTGGAAATTGTATTACACATGTTGGTACAGTCAGTAGATTTTGGCCAAAAACTGATAGAAATAATTGTATTGTCGCTGCAAATTCAAATAGTTTATTATTATTGAATTTATGTCCAACACAGGTAGACTATTACAAACACTTTGTTTAGGCAGAAAAAGCATTATAAAGAAACACAGATGCTTCCATACTCAAAACAATGGCATTTAATAAATAGTCAAAATAAGAGTCATAGATCACATGACCCTATCTCTTAAGCTTGTAAGTTATAAAACAATGAGGATTGCCAGTTCCTCTACAAGCTTTGTGATAAATGCTTAGCCAGAGCCAGCACTTAAAATATCTCTGTCAGGAACCACTCTCCAAACCATTGACCATGGTTTCGTGCATTTAATAATTTACAAACTGTAAAATATATAAATAAAGTTATTTGCTTAAAGTGGTGAAGGAGTATTGATGAATTTATAGTGCAATATTACATTGTATTTATGAGTTAGAATACAATATATGTTCACATTATAAGAGTATTTACAAGCACAGATTGTTGTTCAGAACACAGATTAGTAAGCTCCAAGATTAAACTCATAGTTACATTAAAAACTCAATTATATTTACAAGAAAATTGATGTTCATTCCTTAGAAGATTCTATTATACATCCTAAATTTCAACAATTATTAAATATCAAATTGCTAATTTCTATCTTCAGGACTGTCATATTACCAAAGCATAGAATTCTCTTAAGAAGTATGTATGGATACAAATAAATCTATTCTTGGCATGCCTAAAAAAAAAATTGTAATTGATTTTCTGGAAATGTTCTAAAAAGTCTTATGGGCAAAGTATCTAAAACAATAATCTAATACTTTGTTAAAGAGAATCAGTTCTCACCCTAGTGTCATTTATTGTAAGCTTGAGCAATCGGTTATTATAGGATAGTTTATTGCTTTTTATGTCCCCATCCTTAGACTTGATGCTGACTTTTATCTTTATTAATGATGCTTTAGGAATCAACGTCAGAAAGAATGCAGTCAAAAGATTCAAAGTCAGAAGGAATGCAGTCAAACATTCAGGAACCATCTGAAACTCAAATCAACTTAAGGTTTAGAATACAAATCAACCTTTCTAAACATGTGCATACACTTGACTTCAGTTCAGTAACTACATATTATACTATCTTCAATTCATTAACTTCCTCTGGTTAGGATTGTTAATAGTAAAAACAAATCACTCAGTTCTCACAATGTATAATAAGATACACTAATGAAAAAAATTGGGTTCAAAACCTTAGGCTAATTAGAATTTTCGTTTTTTAGAAGAAATAAAATTAAATTAAAGATGGTGGCTGGATGTTTGCATTGCTTCTAACATTGAATTCCTAAGACTCATTAATAAAAGCAAAAGCCACAAAACTGATCTGAGGATGCAGCAAAATATTTGATAATTATTGATTATATATGTATAATTTATTAATATGTTAATTACATATATATATATATATAATAACAATAATAAATATAATGGTAATTAACTATTATATACAGTCTTTCAATCCGCAGAAGTACTTTCGGTTAACTCCTTAAGCCTCTTCAACAGTTGTTAAATTCCGTTATGTTTTTTTAATTTAACCGCAGTTGAGGTTAAGGAATTAATCAAAAGTACTTCTGCAGATTGAAAGATTGTATATAATAGATAATTACTGTTATATTTATTATTTTTATTATTATTACAATAGTTTTAAATTAACGGACATTTTATTTGTATATATATATATTTATGGACTAGTGCATATCTGAAAGGTGGGTTTTCTTTCACATGATTTATATATATGAATTACATATATATTGTCTGTGTGAGGTGAAGAGTGAAGTGATTTGTTTGGTGATATTAACTTATTATGCAGGTGTTGTCTCAATGAAAGATATACTTATTATTAATAATGGTAGTAGAGTAATACATTATGAGATTTTCGGTTTGGAGATGTAAGAATGAGTTTAGCAAATATTAAGTAGGATTATTAAAATTTCTAAAAAACTATTATAAAATAATAAAAAAATTAAGAATGATTATCAGGCATATATTTTGGAACAGATTTTTATATATAAGGACTTGGGAAGTTGTTGTTTTTTGTCAGATGATAAAAATAGTGGTAATATTAGAATAGGAATTATAATGGATAACAGACTTTTGGTAAGAATAGATTGTTATTTTCAGGCCCATTAAAATGAAGAATATTAAAGAAGCCTGTTAAATTTTTCAGTGTAATGTTGTCATACATGTAAAAGAGACATGGACAAGTAAAAAAAAAAGAACAGAAAAGATTTCTGACTTTTAATATTTGATTTTGGAGAATGAAAATGTTAAGCTAAAAAGCTGCCATTATATTATTAAATGATTAAAGGGTGTGAATAAAATAGATTATTATGCACAATATGAAATAAAAGAGGAACTGAATTGAATATAGCTACTTTCAGATAAAATCAACAAAACATCACATGATCAACATTTCCTATGCTTACACCAGCTGTTATTAACAGTAGCAAATTTTCCAGACAGTAATGTTACCAGTGCAAGCTTTAATAATCAATGGATCGGGAAGGTTTGTATATAAAATCCCCTTCTAGAAGCTACTTATCCAATATCCCAGCTTTGTAGTTAACTAAATAGGTAAAAGGTAACTGCTAAAGAGTTGTATCAGATCTTTACATCTATGTGCAGTGGTCTCAGATCCAAAGCTCCTCACTGATGAAAGCCACAAGTTAGAAATTAGACTAAAAATATTGGATGAGTAGGGACTAGATGGGAATTTTGTGTACAAACCTTTCTGCATCCACTGATTACTAAAGTTTACACTGGATGGCACCACAGTTTGGAGAATTGCTGTTACTTTCAGATAAAAGAATGATAAAAAATATATTGGAAAAGTTTGTAGATAATAAAAACAAGAAGAAAAAATAATGATCTAAAAAAGGAGAGAAGCTATGAATGCTTGAAGAATAGTATAAGAGATGAAAAAATTAGAAAGTGTTATTGGATTAATTCAGGGGTCCCCAACCTTTTTGCACTTAAGAGCACATTCTATAATACCGGCCAGGTGGCGGGCACCATTTATTTTTACAATGTAAATTTATAGTTGGATATTGTTAATAATACATATAATGTACATAAAAATATTTATTTACATTGTAAAAATATAGAATGCCCTTCAATTTGATTACAATATAATACAATAATTTATAAGAAATTTTAAAAATTAAATTTATTTGTATCAGATAAATAATTTTTTATCGTGTTAGGATATCGGCGGGCACACATAAAATGGTCTGCGGGAACCATGGTGCCCGCGGGTATAGGGTTGGGGACCCCTGGATTAATTCATAGAAGGTGTCTTTTCGACAGACAGCAAATAATATAAAATATAAAAACATCGGTTTTTAGTTTATAGAAAATACATGTAACGTTTTATATATATAATCCTCAAATAACAATCTATATAGAGAGAAAGACATAAACATAACGTCTATAGAAGAAATACATATGAGTAAAGTTATATATATGTGACCATAAATATATAATGTTTATAACACAAAAACAACAATCAATAAATAACGCTATATAATTTATATTGCAGAAAACATATGTAAATAATCTGCTTTAAAAAAAAAAAACTTGTGTGAATATTGACATAACTAGAATTTAATTTTATTTCTTTAACATTAAAAATATTAAAAGCGGTTCTTTTGAAGCCAACAAAAATAAAATTGTATAAAAAGAACAGGTGTAACATAGCTTGTAGTAGTCAAATAATAAGTCTGAATAATATATATAAATAAAAACGAATAATCACGAGTGTAAAGCTTAAATCTTTTGTAAATTCGGATTTAAAAGGATACTTGGCTTTTCAAATCTTTAATTAAGAGGAAAGGAGGAGCAAAAGATGATGAAATCAAGATATTGCGAGTTGTATATTATATATATTTATAATGTGGGTTAAAAGTTCTTAACATATTTTTAAAATTTATTTTAAAAATTTGATACGCATTGTAATATATGAATAGAATTCTAAAGTACCTTCTAGTACATAAAAAATTAAATTATTATATATATAGTTTATAATGAGCTTTCTAGAGGGTGCTTCAGTGCTTAAACTCATAGATATGACTGCATTGGAGAATTGTGAACAGCAAATGAGGCTATTTAAAAAGAAATTAAAAACCTTTGGAGAATTGCAAAGTGAGGTGGGAAATATATTAATAAAAATACTATTCTATTGGATTATGTGGGAAATCCATCAAACTTGTTGACAATACAATGTGACACAGAGGCAAAACTCTCCATACAGGTGATGTTTAGTGGTTCAATACAATATGCAAAGTTAAAACAGTAGCAAACTTTACATATGGTAGTGCCTCTGAGTTCAAGGATATTATAATCAATAAATGAAGAAGGTTTGTGCATAAATTTCCTATGTAATGCCTACTCATCCAATATCCTCCGACTAGTTTCTAGCTTGCAATTTTTATCAATGAGGAGCCTTGAATTTGAGAGCACTGCAACTCTCCAGCAGCCACCTTTCACCTTATTATCTAACTATAAAGCTTTGAGTTCAAATTGAAAACACAATAATGTTTTCAATCCAAACTCATTTGCTTATATGGCCATGCAGATCTGAACCTAGTTCTGTTTCGATATCTTTCAGTGTCTTTGGTTTTTCAATAACCATTGTCACCATCATCCCATGGGCAGGAATGATATTAAACCACTATCATCATGTGATTACCATTTCCTATGCTTATACAGGTTACAAAATAGTTTGGGGATATTGGATGAGTAGGCACTAGATAGGAAGTTTAAGCATAAACCTTCTTGCATCCATCGACTGCCTTGATTTGCATTGGGTGGCACTACTGTATAGAAAGTTTGCTATTGTTTTAACAACTTGTGTATGCATAGGAAATGGTGATTATGTGATGTTTAGCGGTTTAATGTGCAAAGTTAACAGATAATGCGTTTATATAAGAAATGGATAAATATGTAAAAAAATATTGCAGGAGGGTAATTATGAGAGATAAAAACAATTGAATAACTTTATGAGTCAGAAGATTATAAGTTCAAGCAAAGAAAGTGAAAAAACTATGCATGAACCATGGGACTTAAATTCCATAGTGTTCCATTCTACCACTGCATCAAACTGTGAGGAGTAAGAAAAAGGATAGATAAATTGATTAGAGCAAATGAAGTTATGGAAAATTAATATAAATAAAAAATAGTTAGTCATATAAGAAGAAAAATACATACAAATATGAAAAAATATATAACATTAGAGGAAGTTGGTTGTTACTTAGTACAAGAAAAGAAGATTTGGATACCAAGACAAAGGGGCAAAGAAATTTTAACTTCACTTATGATTTCTATAACATAAATGGGGAAGTACTTCTTGTAAAAAATGTTGAAAGTAAGGAATCAACCTGTTATATACCTTTATCAATGTTTATTTTCATGATATTATGACAAATATTTTTCACAATATGAAAAATATTCTGGGTCCATTTCTTGATAGTCCAATGTTTTAATCACTGTAGGAATGTTTGTAGAATTAAATACTTTCTTATAACCAAGAGGCTAAAATCTCTAGACAGTAGCACCACTAAGTGCAAGCCAAAGTAATCAATAGATGCAGGAAGGTCTGAGTGGCGCTACTGTATAGAGAATTTAGCCTCTGTGTAAACAGCTTGTGTAAGCATAAAGAATGGTGATCATGTGATGTTTAGTGGTTTAATACTTTCTTATAAACTATCAAGCTAAAGCAACTTAAATTTATTGCTTCTTTTAATAACTTCTCTCAATATTTGGATGTAATCCAATCTGCTAAAATCTCTTTTAAATATGTTTGTTCTTTTGGTTAGGAAGTACTTTGAGAATTAAAATGGGAAATAAAAGAAATAAAAATGCATAAAAATTATTTAACTCATTTAGTTTTACAGATTATGGGATTATTTTTGCAAATAGTGATCCAGAATTTCAGGAAATATTGAAAAGAATTATATGAGATGAAAGTAAAAAAGTAGGCCTAAAAACAAGTTCTAAAAAGTCTTAAGTAATGTTAAATAACTTTTCCCAAAAGAAAAAACGATTGCTAATCATAGATTAAAAGAAGTTAACAACAACAAATATTTTGGTCAGATTATTAATGCAAATGGGATTATGATGGATGAAATTAATCATAGAATTAAACTTCAATCGAGTGCTTTTGGTAGAAATAATATTAAATAACAATCAACCTTCAAGCTATTATCAATCTCAACCTATTGTCTTAGAAATAATATTAAAAAGAAATATGCCTAAACATTTAAAAAGAAATGGTTTTAATTTTTACTAGTTCTTATTTATAGTCATTGGACAATTAATAGAAGAGCAATACACAGACTTCAAATCTGTCAATAGAGTATAAAGAGATATGTGTTGAAAATAACAATAACAGCAGATATCAGTGACATCATTAAAAAAAATTAAGAGCAGAAGCGAAGCTGTGCTGTGCATATTTCTAGAACAGATAATAAATAGAGATATAGTTGAAGGCTTAAAGTGGATCCCAAGAGATTATAAAAGGCTAAATAGAAACCACATGTAAGATAGATGATTGAAATAAAGAAGTTTGTTGCTATGAATTGATGAAATTGGATTAAACTTGGAGAAATCATCATCCTATTATAGGCTGATAATGATTGAAAATGATTGAGAGAGAGAGAGTGAGGATGTGAGAAAGAAAGTGAAAGCAAGTGAGAGAGAGAGCCAGAAAGAGGGGGAGAGACTGAAAGAGAGCAAAAGAGAGCAAGAAAAAGTGAAAGTGCAGAAGAGAGAGCAAGAGTGAATGGGAGAGAGAAGGAGGAAAGGAAAGAGAGGGAGGGAAAGGAAGAGAGAATCATTCATTTTTGGGGTAAACTGTTGAAAGAAGTTTAGAAAAAAATGTATACAGAATGGAATAAACATTTAATTGAAAGGAGAGTTTTTTGTTGTTGTTGTTAAATATGAGAATAGGGCATTTGGAATTAATAAAATACTTTTATTAAATTGAATAGGATGGAGTGCTGAAAGAATGATTTAGTGTTTATAGATTAAAACTTATAAAAGGAACAAAAATAGATGAATATTTTGTGACATATGACATTTTTAAAAGGTGGAATATTAAATTATACAGCCTATGCTTATGATATAAAAGGAGAAGCTATTCTATAATCAAATAAATTCTGAATAAATATCCAATTAATTAGTGAGTAAAAAAAGATGCCTGCATTTAGTATATAAAGAAGTTTCTTATTAAAAAAAAATGTAGCAAGATTTGGTTCCTTTTTCCATTAAATGCACAATAATTTTTAAAATGTAATTTGCTGAATCTTTAACAGCATGCAGAAAGTGTATTAATTCAGGTTTGGGAAGTTTATTGTTACTGTGGGAATGATAAAAATTCACAACAATGGATGTTTGGGTAAGTCGACTGTTAATATATTAACACAAGAGTATAGTCAGCAAGTAATGTAGATGAGAGTTTAGACTTTGTTTACACAGCTTCTGAAAGTATTGTTGAAGAAAAATTGCTAAATCTTGGTAGGACCTAAATGTGTGTAGCAAAATTAGTTTTTAACTTTCTACATATAAACATTAACAAGAACTGTTATCCAGTGTAGTCCAAACAGCATAATGGTAGGCCAAAGAGCTAAACATATCTGAAATCATTTTTCAACAGAATGTTCTGCATAAAATTATTGTGCTTAATCTGGCCATTTGGCCTCCTTAGAAAATGACCTTATAAATGTTTTATTATTAACAAAAAGGTTGCTGGTAACTTTAACTTGATTGTCTACTAGTAAAGATAACTCTCAGCAAATTATATTTAATGCTTAGCCAGTATCGTAGCTACTTACTTGCAAAGAAAGACAATGATTGGAGGCCAACATGAATAAAAAACCCACAGACTTGGTAAATTACTTTCATATATCCATAGGTATTTCATGAAGTACTTTTAAGCTCTTAATATATTAAAAATTGAGCATAGGTGAACTACTTTGTAAAAGCTAATATGTCTATGTGTTTGAAAAGGAACATTTTTAAAAAATGTTTTACCAGAAGTTATTTATGGAGACTGACATTTATTAGAAGAGCAATTTAGAAACTTCAAATCAATCAACAAAGTATGGAGAAATATATGTTAGGAGACACAAAAAGAAATCAAAAACCAAATACATGGATAAAAGAACAAACAGATATTATTGAGACATCATTGAAAAATTTAAGACTGAAGTGGAATTTGACTGGACATTTTGTTAGATGAAATGATAATAGATGGATAGTTGAAATCTTTAACTGGATCCCAAGAGGATGTAAAAGATCTAGAAAGAGATTATGTAAGAGGTGGATGAAATAAAGAAGTTTGCTGGTGTGATGTGGGGAGTGAGAAGAAAGACGAGATTGAAAAACTGGATTAAAATTGATGAGACCTTCATTCTGAAATGGATAGACAATAGTTGAAAGGGAAGGTGATATGTGAATGTGTTAAAATTATCATTACATTTAGAAGCTTACTTCAAAACTATTTTATAAATGGTTAAATCAAATATTTCAATAATGAAAACATTATTTACTGATAATGTCAGTTAACCAATTATCACAATTTTTAATTATTACTTAGAGTTATATGAAGAGAGAAATATACGCTATTTTCCTATTGTTTTTCACACCTCAAGAAACTCTGGTTAGTGTTGAAAGATGTCTGATAAGATTAGAAATAAAAGATTTTTTAAAAAAAAATCAATAGGCTAAATCAGACATAAAGATCTTGCAATTCTTCCTTGTTATTGAGCCTAAGGAATGGTCTAAAATAGACCTGAGAACTAATGATTTTGTAAACGCAAAACAAGGTTGTTGTTTTTTTTTTAAATCGATGCTTTATATAATAAAATAATTTTAAAAAATAACGCTTCCCGGCTGATGCTCTGACACATGAAAAAAAATGTAAACAAATAAAGCATTTTTTTTCCATATGTCAAAGCGTTGATCGGGAAACAAACCCTGACCGGGCAGCGAACCCGGGCCGCCTGCTTGGAAAGCAGCTACGCTAGCCGCTAGGCATTTTGAAATTGGAGAGTTTTCACTATTGCCTTCGGACACAACTTTTGTAGCTGTGGCATTGTATTTTGGCTAATTAATAGTTAGATTATTAAAATAATGAAGATTAGGCAAGAATTTTGTTACCTCTTTTTGAAACTTCGATTCAAATTGCACAAAATTACCGCCTGGATGTGAAATAATTCGTTAGACTGAATTATTAATAAAATGCGCCACTGTTTGTTGTTCCATTAAGACAGTTTATTCCAGCGCCTTGGACTTAAAAAAGTATTTCATAAAATAATAATACCCTTACATCAGGGTTCCCCAACCCTATGCCTGCGGGCACCATGGTGCCCGCCGCTATCCGAACACAATAAAAAATTATTTATCTGATATAAATAAATTTAATTTTTAAAATTTCTTATAAATTATTGTATTATATTGTAATCAAATTGTAGGACATACTATACTTTTACAGTGTAATAAATATAAACGTTAATTATATGTTAAAATTTTATTTTTGAAATAAATATTTGTTTGTACATTATGTGTATTATTAACAATATCCAACTATAAATTTACATTGAAAAAATAAATGGTGCCCGCCATCTGGTTGAAAAAAATAAATGGTGCCCGCCACCTAGCCGGTATTATAGAATGTGCTCTTAAGTGCAAAAACGTTGGGGATCCCTGCCTTACATCATTAATGAAATTTTGATTGGCTTACATTTAAGATTTTACGTAATATACACAATGAACATTTAAGTCTTAACAAAATATTCATTGTTTATGATTTCTTTAAATTAAATGATAAGTTTAAGTTTGAGTTTAATTGATAGGCCTTTTTCTTTTATAATCCAGTTGGTATCAAGTCCTTTGTTGTTGGTAATCACTTTCCCAATAATAGATCTATAAGGTGACATCAAAGCAAATTTACTTGCTTATTCTCTAATAACATGTTAGGAGATAGAATAAATTGCTCATTTAGTGACACATTGAAAACAGTAAGTTACTCATCCTTGTGGCACATTTCGAGCAGAGTTAGTCACTCAACTTTGCGATAGTTGCAAAACGTAATTTTTTATCCTAGTCTCACAATACAAGACAGATTTAATTATGCATCTTTGTGGCACATTAAAGACAGGATGAGTTGCTCATCTTAAAGACACATTAAAAGACATTTGCTTCTCAGTCTACTAATACATAGTAACAGAATTAGCTTCTCATACCAGTGACAGAATACAAGAGTGAGTTGTTCATCTTAATGACATCTTAGAAGTTAGAAATAATTGTACATCTTATACAATATAATGAGCTCATCCAAATAACACATTGTAAGAGAGTTAGTTATTCATCATAGCAATCCAGAGTTAGTTATTCTAATATGACAGAGTGAGTTATCATCCTAATATCAAATTAGAATGTATTCTAGTGACATATTTCAGGGCAGACTAAATAGTTCATTGTAAGACAGAAGTTTTTTATCATCAAAGTGTTTGATATCAATACCTGGGACTCAATCTGGGCTAGGGGGTCAATTGGGGGTTGATGCAATAAAAAATGAAGACAAATCATCTTCAAAAATTGAGTGATGATTTTAAAACTCATAGGGATCCTAATATGTGTGTGCGTGCGCATAAAAAATTTGATAAACATTCTCCTATCAATATTTTTTTTTTTTTTTTACAAAATATTTTTGGTAATACATTGACTATTCATCCACACTGTCCGATGGCGCTGGTGCTAGTGAAAAATGAATAGATATAACGTTATCAGGCTGTTTTGAAATAATTTGGTTGATTTATGTTTTTAATTTTTTGGATTTGCTTGATTTTGAGTTTTTTGGGTTGTTGTTGCTTTTTTTTTTGTTTTATTTTTGTAACCAGTTTGATATATATGGAGGGGGGGGGTTGGCTTTTTAAAATATTCTATCTTTTTAAAAAAAAAAAAAAAAATTATTTTTGTCCGGTCCTTTTTTTTTTTTAAAATACACTTTAATATTTTTTTTTTTTTTGGATCCAAGTCTTTTTGATTGTTTTTGAAGAAACTTTTTGTTATTTTTGATCGAGAAAAACAACAAGGCTTTCTCGTCAGACCTCTCTAAGACCTGTCATCATATTGCTTACGGCGTTTTGACACCTTTCCAACTCATCTCTAATACGCTTCACTGCAAGCTGATCCCGGCTTCAATAAAAATTAGCCGTACTGTGTGAAAAACCAATTTGGCAGCCCTCAAAGCCCATTCCATGAGCGAATAGAACTCCTTGGACGACATTGATGCGCTTGACATTCCATTTCAGAAATGTTTGATAATGCCTTCATTTCATTAAACCAGCACAAAGACAGTTTTTCTGGGTGGGTAAAATATTTCTTTTTTGGGGGGGTTGAAGGAAGGCCGTATCTGCTTCTGTAGCAGGTCAATCTCAAAACTACAATGCCGAACGACCGTTGTCTGCCATTGAACTGTTTTGATCTTGGAAAGTGCGCGACTTAATCGTGAACTTTGCCGAATCGTGCTTTATACTCCTCATTTTGTGAATTCTGACCCCTGACAATGAAAGTAGGGGCATTTGACAATTCGTTACAATTTTGACTAACTCACATCAATTACAATACATTTAAGCCAAAAAAAAAAAAAATCCGTTCTAATAGACTTTTCGTCATTACAACTACAGAAACCTTCATATCATACGCTGTACAATAGTCAAGAGTAATGTCTGTAGAAAGTGTTGCATACTCATTGCTAATAATGTTCAACATGCTAGAGATGTTGGGGTAAGGGTGCACTTCAACATCTTAGTGTTTGAACAGTTTACAGGCCATAAGATCTATGAGTGGCCTTGTAAACAGCATATTTATGTGCTTTAGCATAGAAACAGTGCCAACAGGCAGTGTGGATCAATAGATGCTGTATTACCATATTTTTTTAAATAAAATTAATATTTATCAAACAAGATAAACCAAATATCATATCTAGAAGACTGTAAAACAAACAAATAAATTAATAAAAAAAAATCATTATTACATTTGAATTACTTTAGCTTACTGAAATTTTCAATGCACTATAAAATAAAATAATGGTTTAAATTGTTTTACCAAGATTAATGTTTTTTTTTTCGTTCAGGCCCATTTTTGATCCATTAATGACGTTCCCAATGACATTACAAGATAATTGAAATAATTGATTATTTGGATAGATGGATCTGAATATTTTATTCTTTGTTTTAATGATAAAATCAACATTAATTGAATCATGACATAGAAAGATAAGCATAAACTTAGGTTAATCCATTGATCTGTTAAAATTGTAAATATCCAGTCCCTTGGGAGATCCAACTAATGAGAGAAATTATATCTCTTTCCTCTTACTTTCTTTTATTTAGTACTTCATGTTGCTTATAGTTTTCCCAAAATAATAAATAAGTTCTAATTTTTTTTACATTTGGGAGACAAATCTTTCTGTAACTTAATAGTTCATGAGCTGATCTTTTTCTATCATTTTCCCTATCACACAATAAAAATAAAAAATATATTTTTTTTTATATTCCCACATTCAAAAGTATTCTATAAATAAAACCAATTATAATAAACAAAATAAAATAAATAAAACTTTACACATTAATATTTTCTTTATCAGAATTATTTTATTTATTTTTAATCTTTATTACCAAATTTAATAATCAACACTGTTATTAATTTTACTTTGTTTTATAATAAAATAATTAAATGTTGATATACATTTGTTTACAATTATTCGCACAAACATAAATATGCATACTTATACACTTTTTTTCTTCTCAGTGATGAAAGTTTATTCATCAAAAAAAGGTACAAATACATTTAAATAAGAGGTTTTACAAAGAATTGTAAAAAATGAAATTCAAGAACAACATGGTAAAAGGAGAAGGATACATATGAAAAGGGAAAGGGATGTGAAAAGGCTGTATATTAACCATTAAAGACAAATGAATGTTGCAATTAGGAATTATTTGTAAAGTCTAGAGTTCAAATATTAGTAGTATTTTAGGAGTACAATATTGAGAAATCCAATTTGCGATGGATAAGTTGAGAATAGGAAAACACTGGGAGATAATAGCATAGGAAATAATAAATTTAAATAGGGTGAGTCACTTGCAATTAAAATCATTAGGTCAAACTGTGGTTTATTATGCAATAATAATTGTAAAATCGTTTATAACAATAACGCTAAAACCACAATGAATAGCGTTTTTTTTCCTTCTTGCGAATGAAAAAACCAACATTGCCAACAGTCCCCACAGCACCCTAATCCTAGCCCTCCCCTCAAAAGAACCAGGATTTAGGTCTCTGGGACCCCTCCCAATAACCAGACTCTCTCAGTCAATCAGCAAAGTTGATTGTAGTGGGAATTTTAATTAAAAGGTACAATTAAGAATTATTTGTAAAGTCTAGAAATCAAACATGAATAGTGTTTTAGAAGTACAATATTGGAAAATCCAATTTGTGGTGGATAAGTTGAGAAATAGGAAAACATTTGAAGATAACATAAAATATGGACTAAATCAACCTACTGTTCAGTTCTTCCAAATGGCCTTGAATATCTTCACAAGAGAGCAATCTCGAATACTTTGGAAAAATTATGGAAAACAAGGAAAATAAAAATCCAAACTTTAAAATGTCTCTGCTGAAAACCATTCTAATCTATCATGAAAATCACATGAACAGCAAAAGGCCAGTCCTATCAATAACAACATTGGAAGTAATAAAATTAAATAAGGTGAATCACTTGCAATTAAAATCATGAGGCCAAACTGCAACTTATTTTGCAATAATAAATGGATAAAATCATTCATGACGATAACGTTAAAGAATCGCCATAAATAATGTTATTTTTTCTATCTTGTGAATGAAAAAACCCAACATTGGTAATGATCACCATAGCACCCTCATTCCAGCCCCCTCCCTCAAAAGAACTAGGTTTTAGGTCCCTGGGGATCCTCCCAATAATCGGACGCTCTCATTCACTCAACAAAAATAAGTGAAATGAAAATTTTTATTAGAAGATAAAATCTCTGTAGAAATCTTTTGTAATATCAGTGGTTGCCGTATATTTACATAGCATTTTTATAAAAGTTGAAATTATTCTTACTTGTGATTACATTGTTGATATAGCTTGTGTATGAAAAGAGCTAAGAAACTCCGTTTTTTAATAGGGATAGTTTTAGAGAAATTTAATTCCTTAAACTAGGAAAAAGGGAATGAAACAGGGACCCAGAAACAGTGTTAACTGGACTCCTTGGCTCCATCTAGTGGACTTATTTATACACTTTTTTATGACCAGGTTATCTATTTATAAATAAAATAAAATTATACTTTGTTTTATTTTATATTACTATTTTCTTTTTAACTGCCTGTTATATTAAACCAAATGTCACAATGTATTGTAACAATAAACACCATATTTAAATAATTGGTTAACAATTAAATAATAAAAAAAAAAGATATAAGGCAATTAAATTTTCATTTAGGGAAATTTAAAGACAGCTTATGGGTGACTGTATACATGGTGGAATGATAATACAATTTATTTTTTATTGAGAAATAACTTCTAGTCATGATTGACAATCAAACTAAGCCTACATAAAAACAAGTTTCCATGCAAATCCAATTATATTTCCTAATTGTTATCTCTCTCCATCTGATAAGTTATTATATTAACAAATAAATAATCAGCTTAGTTCAGATGAGGAACGACAAACACAAAATTATTAACAACAAACAATAACTTTAAAGAAAGAATAGTATTATATGATAATAATAATAAAAATCTATTTACATATTTACGATTAAGAAGCTTATATGATGATCATGTATGAGAGGGGGAAAAAATCTCTGTAATTTACAATATCTTTGAGAATAACTATAGAAAGTTCAATTGATTTATTTTGATATCTTGATGGGCATGCAAGTACATTTTGTATCCATTAACATGAGACAATAATCATTAATCATTGAATTTTAATGTTTTCTGGCAATACAAGATTTTAGTTTTGGTTCCTTCTAAGATAGTTTTCTTATGAGAGTTTCCATTGCAGTTTTCTTCTGAGCATTTAAAACAAGGAGATTCACATTAATTATAGAAATATATTTCCATGTGTAATGATTATATTGGTACACTCATGCAACAAAAGCCAGAGTTTTGGCAAACTCCCCAAAGTTGATCTAGATGAGGGGTTGAGACCTCGAATCAAATCACACCTGTTCCTTTATCAATGCTCCATGATTTACTTCCCTATGAATGATCTATATGAGGCTACACTCAGACTCCTTTAATTTGCATGATGGCAGCAGCAAAGGGTGGAACAAGAGACTCATGAACTAAATGATACTATAATTAGGTAACTAAGCAAACACTCACGTCTATGGCATATGGAATATTTAATAATTTGATAAACCAATTCAGAATGATAATGTACATTGATATAAATTAATTAAAGTAAACTAAATTTAAAATTAAGATGATTTGAATGGATTGAAACAAACTATGAAAAAAATACATTAGACAATATTATATTTTATACCTTTTAATAAAATAAATCAAAATTTTAAGGCATCTACCTATCAGGCATGGGAATTCACCATAGGTGATACAATAAGATGAGTTACAGAATCTCATCTTAAGCCCTTGATGGTTAGGTTAGAATTTATTAATTTAGCAATAGTATTACAATTATAATCCACAGTTTTTAACTATGCCTAATTCATGCTATGAGAAGCCTATAAGGTTTGCAAACAGTTAAACTTGTGAGACAATGGACAAAATTTATAATTCCTCTTGATATCTAAAAGTGAGCATTAATCAGTTCTCTATAGAGATTATTATTGCATAACTAGATCGTGCATTCAAATCAAAGTTGAATTTGCTAATCTTAAGAGTAGGATGAACTGGGATCTTTTATAGCAAAGTTACTGTTATTATTGCACTATATTAACAAACTAAAATGGCATCTCGAATGTGCATTTAATCAGGGGATGTATCAACTCAATGATCAGTTCCCATGTATCTTACAACTTGCTATGATAAGAGAACAATTAGTTCTGGTGGTCTGATCATCTCGAAACATTAACAATCTGGACCCTCCTATTTCAGTTCTAAGGAAAGCCATCAGAAAAAGAATATGAAATGGCCTTATACCAAATTCCATTTAATAACAACCTATAGCAAAGCGTATGTGCACATGTATGTGCTTTATAAAGACGTACCTGCCACATGAATAATGATCAATTAATAAATCTAAAATGCACTAAATCTGTAGCTTCCTTCCACTAAACTATTTTATACCAGCTCATAAGTTTAGCATACACGAACATGCTAAAAGGGGGTTAATTACACAATCTAGCTTATAATCAATCTCTATAGTTCATACTATAATTTTAGGGAGGAATAAAGCATAATAAGGACCTACTTATTTAATTTAAATATGCTTTAGATATCACTCTTGCATTAGTTAACTAGATTTATTAATAACAAGCAAACTTACTTTATTCAACTAAAACATAATAGCTATTTTAATATATGTATAATAGATGTCAGACTGAAGATTGAGTGTGTGTGTTTTAATACATATGTTATCTATAGAGAGCTTCTAATCATCTCTCTCACCTTTCCTTTGGAGTATCTAAATTATCAATCTCCATTCTGAGTATGCCATATCATAAATTCATAACCAATATATATAAATATAATAAAGGCATAACTGCAGATAGAAAGTTTTAGAAATTTAAGTTTAACAAGAGTTACATTATTAATTAATTACTTAAAATGAAGTTAGGCAAGTGTTACAGAATTATTATTCTTTCATTATTATTATTATTATTCTAGAATTTAGACATGAGAGAAAGTTTAAATTATAAGTTGGTGTACATTTACATAAAACTATCTTAGAATTATTTAAGAATTTAATGTGAAAGTTAATTATAGAGCTCTGCAGATTATTGTTACCCATCTTCTCTACTGAGGCATCTTCTTTACATGGCATTTGGCACTGCTATTCTTGGCTGGTCTGGTTCTTCTTGGTTTTCCAGGCAGGCTTCTGGTTTGAACTTTTCCCATCACTGCTGACTTGTCTCCTGCAAGAACAGACAGCAAGAGTCTGCCTTCTAGCCACAATTATCCATTATGTGGATAGGCAGAATTCCCAGCAATAATACAAACTTTAATATTATTGAAAAAGCTCTTTAATTAAAATCAGGGGTTTTTATAACACACTTCTCCCTTTGCAAACATCATGAATTGTTGACAAGTTAAGATATTTTTAATCTTTAATTAATATCGATGTTATATGTTTTCAAAACAAAACCATTACCTTGATCATTGAGAAAATTGGAGTCAGTTGACTAACTTTCTTTTTGTTACAAATCCCAATTTAATATCATTTTAAGTTTACTCTTGTTTTTTAGAAATTTTAAAACTCAGGTGTAGTCTGCTAATTTTCAAGAAATAATTACTTTGCAAAAAAAAAAAGATTTTAACTTGGTAAACATTCTAACATATATGTGAGTCTGTCATCTAGAAATTATAACTTTTATACAAAGAAAGCAAATTAGTATAAAAGATTTATCATAGCTGAGAAATAAATAATAATTTAAAAGAATTGACAAGGCTGAAATCTATAACCTTGCTGCTCCCTTCACATATATGTATATGTGGAACATCTAAATTTATTTCTTTAAAATTTATAATTATTTATGTGTGTATTATAGATCAGTTAACATTATTTGAAGTATGCATTTTAAAAATATATGTACATACATTTCTATCCCTTTTATTAAGTTATTTTTAGTTAGCCTTCAAAGTACGTAATTATAAAATACATACACATACACACCTATACATATTATTATACTTTCTATTAAGTTACTTTTAGTTGATATACGCCCACTTAGAGGGGCTTGATTAGAAAAATATATACTAATATGAAACATAGTAGGTGAAACGATGATAGATAAATACTGTTTCCCATGGAATAATAACTTTAGATGACTAGTTGTTTTTTTTTTTGCTTTTTTTAGCAAGCAAATGTTACATATTTCTTCAGCTTTCAATAATGATAGATTGGCAGAATCAAAATTTAAGACACATTGTTTGCCTACAGCTCTATATTCAGCTGCACTACTGGAAAGGTCAGGGAAAGCAAAGCTGGAGGATTCTCTACTCCATAAAGTGCATGATTTTTTAACAGTAAGAGATATCATGATGAAGTTTGTTACAATATTTTTCCCGGTTTCTTGAAAAGCAGATGAGTTTTTAAAGTGTCTGTTGGTTCCCATAGAAATGTTTTTATTTTCTGCCAGTCATTTGCAACTGGTTTCTACAGCTATGTTTCTTTTATTTAAAATCATATTATTATAAAACAAAAAAATAACTATACATTTTATATTTATACTTATTTTTAACATTTTAAAACCACATATAAAATTTATTCTACATACATGGTCTTTAGTATTTAAATATTAGCATAACAGCAATGCAAATAAACTCAGATGTGAGTGTGACAATATATATATATATATGGACTACATGAAAAGATTTTCTAATTCTTTAGGCAAACCTGCCTTTATAATATTTGTAGATATAATTTAAAAATTACTATATTAAATAGAATATTTAACATATATGTTTGTGTGCTGAATATAATTAACATTTACATTGAAGCTGGAAATCTGTTCTGCAGATTTGTGCTTCACCTAGTGCCAATTATATAAGCCCTAGAACCAGTTTGAACCCAAATTATATATAAATTTAATAGGTAGTAGTATATATAGAGGTGTATGGATACATAAACATTTAGTTTGTCTGCCCATTCAATTTGCACGTGTGTATGTGCGTATAAAAACTAACATTTGAAAGTTATAAAATTTTGTAATTTTATTTCAATAACTTTCTAACCAATGTATATTACGTATATTTTGTAAATTTTATATTTTGCAAGTAATAATTTGTATAAAAATAAAATTGTCATTTAAAAGATAAACAATAGTATTTTGGAAATTTGTTGCTAGTAATTTACATAAAAGTAAAATTGTCATTTAAGAGACAAACAATAGTATCTTGGAATTTATTACTAATAGTTTGTCTAAAAGTAAACTGATATTTAAGAGTGAAATAATGCAATCAGTCAGTCTTAAAATTTTGCAGGCTACATGTCATTCTAAAAGATGCACAGAAGTTATAGTTGCCAGAGGTTCTTTAATTATTTTGTTTAACCATTGTTCTGGTCTTTTTCTTTACCATATATAAAAATGGAGATCAACTTTGAATCTCAACCAAGTGTCTGAGTTTGAGGCAGTGGCCAGCTTTCTTTAAATATTTGCTTATGTATAAATAGCTAAAGTTTATAAATTTTTTTGACTTTTGTTCTTTTTTGCTCTATTCAGATATCATATACTTCATGCAAGTTTGCATTGTGCAGCAAATCATGGTGGGATAAAGGAGATCGTCTGCTTCCCCATAGCTCTGGGATGCTTATCTAGCTCACTATACCAAGGTCCATAACATCTAGACCAAATATGTGGACCATTCCATGATATGTTTGCCTGAAAGTGAATCTTGAATGTCTACCAATGCCCATTTCAAATTAAAGCCAGCTTATGATCATGATCCACATTATCATGTCCTCAAGCCCAAGGTAACATCAATATTGCCATCAGCTATTCAACTCTTAATAAATTATTCTAATCCTAAACTATATATTTTATTTAATTTTTAAATCTGTTATATAAATGTTAATAATGTCTGTGAAACTTATTCTAATGCTATATAATTCTTATGTTTGATACAGCAATGCCAAGAAGGTATACCATCTAGCGAGTGAATTTAAACCCACCGGCCATAGTTTTCTCCTATTAAATTATGGAGATGTAAATTCCCCTTTAAAGTTCATTGTTATAAACTCGCTCGGTTTTATACCAATTATTTTACAATAGTTTTACAATAATTTTATTCTTTGAATGATCGGGAGGTCTTAATATTTATGTTCAATCATTATCTCTAACTGAAAATTAACCCTCATCTAATCAATAAAGTTGTTTTATCATTTTATCTAATTAAATTTCACCAGAAGTGAATTTAATGATTTTATTTTGTAAGTAATACGAGTTCTCTATGCAATGATCGCTTGTAGAAATGTAAGGAGATATTTTGGAGGTGTGGGAGAGAGCAATTTATTACCTTTTAGTTTTAAACTCTGACCTCTTATGTGCCTTTTATTAATCCTTGGTTAACTGCCCAGGATGGTTGTGTTTAAGCATTCCGTTACACAGGAGATCGTCATATAATAATCAGGTATTTATTAATTTACTATGGTCGTTAGTGACACAAACTATTTATATGTTTTAGGCATTATGGGGTATCGTTGCAATCGTTATTTATGATTTTCTTGCTTTGTCATGTATTTCGGGATCTTCAGAATGACCAATCTCACTATTCATTATCCCTCTCAAAGTAGATGCATTTCTTACTCAGGATCTTCTCCAGGCACCTCCAATAAATAAGTATATGGAAAACATATGGATGAATTGTTCCAACATGCAATGTGTGCCACTGTTCTTCAAAGATATGACCTCATGAAGGCATACTCCTTTCATACAGACATGACAAAGCCACTCAAGAGCATCTCAAGTGACCGCATCTCTGTATGCAATTGTGAGCAACAATGTGATATCACCTTTATTATTATTATTGAGTTGTCTATCCATCTGCAATGCTCTCTGTCAGTCGTAATTGCATGTTATTCGCCTTCCATTCGATTTAATTTTCTAAGTCAGGATACAGCTTCTTTTAAGCCGAGTTGTTTTACTCCCACACATCTGAGTGATCATCCAAATATTGCACTTTTCAAATCATACATTATGAATTCTTATTTGTATATATGTAATGAGTAGTAAAACTCATTAGTGTGAATCTATAATATATTAAATGAGGGTTAAACTAGAATGTATTCGTGATTACCTAATTAATTTATTTGATTCTTGGCATATTAACTACACCGCTATATATGAGCAACCGCACAAACTACTCGTTTTATATATGTAGTAATTGCCTAACTAACTTTATGTAATCACAAAAAGATTATGTATTTATGTAAATTCAATGATTTATTGACTTCATCCATAAAGTGCATGATTGCAAATTAAACCATGATCAAATTAGCTTTATGGCTGATTATTAATATTACAGTTTATAAACATAGCACTATATAAAATAAATATTTCATTTCCATAATCAAATTTGTAAATACCATTGTACAGACATTCTACACACCTATTTTGTTTATTACCATATTTAATAAAATTTATATTATAACATTTCTCAGTGTTCTTGCGTTTGTCATTCAGTGCCGAATCTCTAGTATGACTTTGATTAAGTTAAGTTATCTCAAATTGAATGAAAGATTTTATTAGTATTATTAATTAAACTCCCTTTATTTAATGTTGACTTAAACATTATGGATCTGATTATTAATATATTAAGCAATAGTCTGCTCTTTAAGTATTATATTTTGTAATAATCATTAGCTAATTATTTGAATATTATTGATTTCCAAGTCTCTTTGCTCACCCTGTTCTCATTGTCAGGTCTGGAGTGAATGAAAGCTTGTTAGTATCTTCAAAAGCATTGTCCATATAGTCAGAGACCCTGGAGCACAGGCAAATAAGTTAGCATTTAGTATTGTTCCAGACCTGTGTATCTTGCAAATACTAGATTGCTATCGTTTGCTTGAATTCTAGGTCTTGTTGACACACGATTTTGACCGGTACAACATGTACATAGACAAAGTCAGTAATAAGTTTTAAAATGTAAAGTAATTTTTATCATTTTCATTTTAAAAATTTATTCTACTCAAGAGAATATATAAAGATTTCCATACTCCTCTTTAAAATAAAATCATTTTAAAAAATGTATTGTTTAATACAAAAAAACAAGTAAAAGAAAAAGTAAAATATTAAATATCATAAACTAAAAATCTCATATAAACTTTATCTTACTTATCAATCATCAGTAGTGTTAACTATACGAGTGCTAATAATTGCAGATTGTTGAATGGATCCTAGATCTGTACAATCCACGATTTAAATGATAGATGCATTACAAAGTATATCATATTCCAACCACATTCATAAAAAAATTGATATTCATTCTTTAGCAGTATTTACCTTCAGAGTTGTTATTGCTGAAGTATGTTATGGTTATAAGTAAATATATTTTAGTGATCATTAAAAAAGAAAAAAATCATGATAGGTTTTCTGATAATGATCTTATTATTAGTGATTTGATTAAAAAGGCCATTTTGTTTGGCAGAATAATAATTCTATAAAAAATTTCATGATAAGTACAGATCTGCAAATATATATATATATTTACTGATCATGGCCAATCTAGATCTTTTTGTGATGCACTGTAAGCAACCTATGGACCCAATCCTATTGAATCTGGCAAAAGCTTTTTCTTATATGATGACAACGATATTTTGAAGAGATGTAAGGAGTATTAATTGAGATGATAATTTTTAGTGATATATTTATTTTATCTAATTTGGATTTGGACAAAAATATTCAATTTACTGAAGTCAAAAAAATTCTTTGCAATCTTAAATTGGAAAAGTTTCATAATACTTGAAAAAATTTTAAATATGGTGGAGATATGTTAGCTTAGAAAATATTGGAATTTTTTAGGAAAATAGTGATCCAAGTAAAGCCACCCAATTTTAAAGATGCTTCTATTGTTCCAGTTTTTAAAAATAAAGAGAATAAAAAAAATAAAAAAGATTGGAGTTATTATTATGAAATAGCATTTATTATCCATTGTATTAAACAAGCAAAACTCTCCATTGAAGCAAAAATACTTTCAAAAATTTTATTAATTACTGGTTCTGGTCTAGATGAATGGTTACCAGAGATTCAATGTGGTTTGAGATAATCAAGAAGCACTATAGACATGGTTTTTTGTTCCAGGAAAATGTAAGAAAAGTGTGAAGAAAACTGATTTATATATTGCTTTCATTAATTTGGTCTAAAACACTTGATTCAGTTAATACAATAGGTCTATGGCAGGGGTGGGAAAATAGTGGCCCGAGGGCCACATGCAGTCCACTAAGAGTTTTTATTCGGCCCGCCAAGACAACCAGAAAAATCTGCCTCGAACTGAGATTTCCTTCCCATGCGTGACTGAAGATTCATTTCGTATTTTCCACTAGGATGGCCACGTCAATACACGTGCAGTACTAGATATGATGTGCAGTGCTTTACCAGTTGATCTAGTTAATTTCAATTTTGTCTTTGCATTAGCAAATATATATATTTCCAACTTTAGTGAAACCATGAACCCTCCGAAAAAATGTAAAATCGGTGATGAATGTCGTGTGTTTAATGAAGAATGGACAAACAAATATTTCTTTGGTAATACAGGGAATAAAGCAGTGTGTTTATTGCGTCATGAAAAAAAGATGTGGCCCTCCACTAACCTTCACTTTCACAAAGTGGCCCCAATGCGGCCCTCCGCCAATCTCTGCAGCCCCCAAACCAAAACAATCGCCCACCCCTGGTCTATGGTATTGTTTGAAATTAATTGGTTGTACATCAATATTTCTATTATACAACTTCTAAATAATGGAAATAGATAATATATTTGTATTTAAATATTATAAATGGAAAAATTGAGGCATCTGAAATAAAACCTAGTGTTATTTACTCCAACATTTTTTTCAGTTTTTATAACAGACTTCAGAACTGTTTATAGGTGGCTTTATGAAATAAGATCAAGATGCAATACACGTTTGACAGTGGAATTTTTAGTCTGAATCGATTAAAAATGGAGACAAAAACATTATATTCAAGGATTCTGCACTTTCAATATATGAATGAATGTGTTTATTGCTTTGAATGTTGTATATAAAGACTTTGGTTTAATAATTAATGTTCAATAAACTCAAATTATATATAAATCATGACAGAAAAAAAATCCTCAGCAACTTTTAGCTTGAATAATTATCAATTTGAAAATGTAAACTAATTTAAATATTAGTTTTATAAGTATAAAGATGGATTTAAAATGGTGAGAAGCAACATAGAATTCATTAAAAGATAGAATAATTCATCACTGAGAAGTAACTGCTGCAATTAAATTACCTTTATATACAGCTGTTATTTTGTCTGGATATAATACAAAAGCATTAAAAATTTTCAATTAAGAAAGCTCTATAAAAAATGTAAATAATGGCAAGATTGTAAAACCATCCAATGTATTTTTCATTTTGTTGGATATGAATACAATAGAGTCAATTACTGTAAATATTTTCATTGGATTAGATGTATAAACAAATTAACAATAAAAGACTTCCAAAAAGGTGTTTTATGGTGTTCATCAGCATGGTTTTCTCAGGAGAGGTAGATCCTTATTACATCATAAGAATTATTTCAAAAACATTCTAGAGAAATGTAATGTTCATTGTTTCCATTGGCAACTTATAGTATAGATTATAATATATTGTAGAGCTACAATTAAACATGGTGTAAAGAAGTTTTTCTGCTGAAGAAATTAATATCACAAAATGTCAGATAAACAGAAAAATATGAAACTAACATGTCCGGTTGGAATTGTATGTCCATCCAACACGACCTAGAATCCGAGTAAAAATACCTTGAATCCAATCATGCCCGAGATACACAGATCAGGAGCAATCGTAAATTTTAACCTATTTGCCAATTACCCAGATTTATAACATTATGAACAACATTCCCTGTGATACAGATGAATTATTCAATTCCTGCCCCAGAGACCCAGCGGAGAAACATGAGAACTCTAACAGATTGATGATGTAATGGCACGAATTAAATAAATGGTCACAAGGATTACTAGTACAACTATGACTACAAAAGAGTTAAATAACAGGTACTAAATTTTTCATTGTTTTGAAACCTGGGCTTAAACCTCATACAGCAACGCTGGAAATTATGATCAGTAAATTGTGGGATCTGAAGTGGATAACATAATGATTCAAATGAAATGGATAAGTAATATTAAAAAATGCAATTTAATAATATAATAAATGGTTACATATATACATACATTATGTTTGCGGGTCAAGCATACATCTGCAATCAAAACGTTTAATTTCATACTTTTGTGTCACAGGCTCTTAAAGTTATAATACATTCTGTTTTGGGCTAACATATACGTATAGATTGGGATATGAAGTAACCCTGGTGCGGTTAATATGCCAATGCTTGTTTATAAACCCTTCACCCTATAACTGTACTAATGCTATTGGTACAAATATATATAGAAGTAATTGATGACTGACTTAAATACATTGATATAACATCCCTCCATTAGTTACATTTAAGTATTACTGCTTTCACGCCTATACGGTCGTGAAGCAATCATTGTGATTTATCACATTTACATGTATGACTAAGAGTCCTATAATAACACACATTTATAACAGAGGTGAGTTAATTTAATCCAATCTCCAGTAAGACTGATCTGATCTCTTGGTTACAACATTGATTCAAGACAATTATTACAAATTATTTATGAATATAGAATTCATTTAGAAATAGAAAAATGTGAGCAAGGAGATTTTCACATACCCAGCCAGAGCACAGGTTTAGATTGATCACAGCATTATGCAAAGATATCACATAGGCTTACATTTAAATTTTAAAAAATGATGGTACTGGCATGATGGCAGCTAGAAGATCGATTATCTTTTTATCCAAGACGGCGCTTCAACATTGTAGAATAACATGAAATAAAACCTCTATTCATTTTAGAGTGGTTTTTAAATAAGAAGCAGGTAGGATATTGCAAAGGGCCAGTTGTTCCGGGATCATCCTGATGCAGAGCGTACCGTACAATAACTGCAAATTCCAGGGTAGCGCAAATACCCGGTCCTGGAAATGAAACATATACAAAATGGGTTTGGACTTCCGAATATCCCATCTGAGAAGCACCAAACTTTTAGAAGACTAACCTATGCCAATAACACGAAGGAAAAAAGAGGACGACACTAATGATGTTAATATACTTACCGCCTGTAATAATTTTATATTTAGTACAATAATATGACTTAGTTTCTAAACCTGCATTAAGCTGGGATTATATATATATATTAATTAAATAAATAATATAAAACAATCCTAATTTTAAATATCCCCCCTCATAATATTTGACAACCAACAAATTCCACATTCGTTTATTAGCTCTGGTGTATATTCAACCAAGAATACTCTGAGGTTCATGACCTTAACTAATTTAATTATAAAACTATTTGGATGGCGGTCATGCAATCATCGAAATAACAACAATTTTTAAAAAATCATTTTATAGCATTAATGGACAATATTAAATTCACTCTCTTGAGTTGCTGGTAGATTCATTGTGCTCTACCAATAAATAAATCAAATATTTCTTAAGTATACATAATATTCTTTAAACATCACTTAACCTGGTAAGCATATGCATTTATAATCAATAAAAATGATTTGGATACTACCAACTCCAACAAAAGGAGGGGGTACTTTATGTAGAATGACGGACGAACTTGTGAGGTTGAGTTCGATTGGCATATTAATTCAAGTTAGAAGTAAAATATAAAACATGAAATATTAACAATAATTAATAATTTTATCACATCACTTATGAGAATAAAATAAAGTACTGAATGGTTTTAATTAGTTTATAGAGTCATTAACATAGGTTATATTATACGACGGATCAATGGCTTCACACCATTCCCGATTAGATCAGAACACATATATATATAAGTTAAGGTAGAGTAGAAATTTGAATATCAAGTTTATGAAATAGTTTAACGAATCACAAAGTCTTTGGTGGTGGCAGACATTGATTACCTTTCGATGCTTTAGGGATCCGACGAATTGACAGGTCTGTGTTTTTTGTGGTAATCTCTGGAATCCATTGACATTAATCAACTTATCTGGTGGCAGGCAGTTTTTCTTCATGGCTCACTATTTCTCCTATAATTTGGGGCAGTTCGTCAGTTGGTAGTGGCTGAAGGCATTCTGGTGAGAAAATGATCTTGGGAAAGATCAGGAAAGGGTGGTTTGATTCCCTCTACTCGAGTGTCATATTAAAATTCTGGGTGGGGTAAATTGGCTATTCGTCTTTAAAAGAAAACTGTTTTTTTCATTCTATATTAATTTTGGCCCTATTTATATTCTGCCAAATTATTCCAGGAATGCTTTTATGAGTTTTACCTGAGGCAATGTTCGTAGAGGCTTACCATGCATAATTGAATTAGACAAAACTATGCTTTGCCTTTCATTGAGAGAAGATACAAGTAGTCAATAAGGTTTCAAAATATATTCAAATCTATTTCTAATTTTCGACATAGATCTGACTAGATAACTGTAACAAATAAAGTTTCCATTAGCGATTTTAAATCTAAAATTAAATAATTTTAATTGAAGAAAGCAATTATTATCAAATTCGAATAATTGATTGCTTCCATCTAATTGTACTATATTTTCTAAGTGCTTTTTAGAACCTTCTCGATATGTTGCATCATCTTTCCTGCCTTTTATACATAAAATAAAATTGAAATATATTATTATAATGATATTAATATACACTACTATACATCTGCACCTGTTATATATATAGCAACATACATACAGAGTTCTGTTTTAAAAATATTAAACAAGAATTAATTCGATTAACTTAGCGTTTTCAAGTCCACTTTGATATCTATATACGTAATATACATATAATAATCAAGGAAATGGAGTAGGATGAAATGCTTAAACTCTGCTGGGTGGTTGGTTTATACATTGGACCATGAAGCTCAATCTGACTCACAGATTGACCACTTATTATGTGGAACTCATTACTAGAACAGTATTTTTCTTTCCACCTCTCCCCTTTGGCATGCCCATACTCATTTACGAGTTGCTACTATGTATTTGCCATTTATTCATGAGAGTCTAACTATATAGCTACCTTATCCTCTTATCATGAGTATTTAAACAAGCATTATTATTGTATTTTGTATGATCATAATTATTATTTATATTTGTATGATCATCATCATTGATACCATCACAAGGCTACCACAATTATATTTTACAATAATTTTAATTATATACAAAGGAAGTAAACAAAATTAGAGATTATTGAAGTCATTTAGATTTTGCTGATGATATGGTTGTTTTTGCAAATAATGCAGCAAGAATTATCAAATGAAAGAAGTAAATTGGGACTAAAGGAATGCTAAAAAGACTAAAGTACTGTTCAATGGATTTTCTCAGAATTTAATGATTTGATAATCATGAATTAGAAGTTAACAACTACATATACTTTGATTAGATTATTAATATACATGGAAACATAATGGATAAAATTAATTATAGAATTAAACTTGGGCAGAGCATTTGGTAGAAATAACAAAATTAAAAAATAATATGCCAAAGTGTTTAATAAGGAAGGCTTTTAATACATATCTTTTATCAGTTCTTATTTATGGATCTGAAACATCAACATTTAACAAAAGAGCAATTCAGAAACTTTGCAGCATTCAACAAAGTATGGAGAGATGTATGTTATGAATAACAAGAAGATATCGAAAACAGAGAAGAAACAAGTATCAATGACATCATTAAAAGAATTAAGCTAAAATGGAACCAAATTGGGCATATTGCTAGAAGATATATGGACAAATGAAGTCTTAAATGGAATCTCAAGAAATTGTAAAAAATCTAGAAAGAGACCACATATGAGATGGATAAATAAAATAAGGACATTTGCTAGTATGTTTTGGAGAAGAGAGGCTAGAGATTAGAGAAACTGGATTAAACTTGGAGAGATCTAAATCTTGCACTGGATCGATAATGGTTAAAAATTACAATGATAAATGCTATATTAACATCTGGCATTGTGTATAATGATATTAATACACAATTTCAATATCTATATTGTAAAATAAATTAAAGTAGCGCAAAAGATATGTAGCTTAAATTTTATTTGTAACTAAATTTAAAGATGATCAAAAGGATTATAATAATTAAAGATTATTTCAATTAAAAAATTAAGATTCAAATATAAATATTGTAACTAATAAACGAATAAGAGAATTGTAATATATATCAAAGAACAAAGAATTGTATATGCAACTTGCTGAGCATAAGCCACTAAACAAATAAACGAAATCAACATTGTAAGTAAATAAACGTGTTCAATAAGTAGTCTTTAGAAATATTAATTCAAACAAGTTGTAAATAAACTTAATGAAACTGATCAGAATTTACTTAAACTTATATTAACATGAGCATAAGCTATATAACAAAAGATCAGACTGAGTTATCAATCATATTAAGGGTCATTGGATTAAATGAAACATACTCCTGACTAGTAGCTATATAGCGATAAGGTCAAAAATATTAAAATGATGAGTAGGAATAAATTAAACATATTTCTATAATTAGATTTCTCAAGATATCACAATATCAATAATTATAAACAAATTATTAAAAACGACTACTATAACTCAGGTATATGGAAATCAAGTGAGTGAGTACACTAGTAACTCAATAAAATATCTTCTCAGGTATATCCAACTGTAGATTTTACTCACTTTCATTTCTTGGTTTGATGTTAAGTGCATGTCTAAGTGAACAACAAGTGAATAGGATCTATCAGGGCGCCACTAGATTATCTGAATCTAGACACAGTTATATCTAATAACCTTTTCACATGTACCGGGTTTGAATCCCTTTTGGTACTTTATTTCTTACAAAATGTATGATTTTGATTTTAGACCCATAACACTGTATGCACTAATATTTAAGTAAACACCTAGGTAACATAAAACATCTTTAAACTGAAGTGGAATTCATTAGACACAAATCATTTCTCAGATCTTAGCATAACGAATGTGTTTCAATATTTTTTATAAGTTTTACTAGCTCAGATTACTATTAATTTAGGATGGCAATTCACTCATCCTTGCATGAAATAGATGATGGGATGGTGGTTATAATAATACTAAGAAATCACTAAATATTATGGAATCAATATTTATTTATGGCCTTTAAACATATTAATTAAAACGTTGATGATGATAATGATAACAATAATGACAATGGTTTCAACCACAGCTTTAGGACTAAGCTTAATCATAAAACCTAATTGTTATAAAGAAATTAATGATTATTGTTAATCTTAGCATATTTAATCATATCTTAAACAACTAATATTCAACCATTGATGATGAATGATCACACTTGATATAGACTACTCTTAATAAAATATATACGCCTCGTTTAATAACATAAACTAATATTTATTACTGCATTTCTAACATATACATAAAAATTTCTATATTTACATGAAAATTTATATTAACAATAACAACAATAATCATAATCAACTGTTTTAAAATCATAACATTAAATTTTAAATTCTTCCCCCTTTCCCGTAAATGTATTTCAAAAGTATATTGTATTAAATTGGGTAACCGATTTGTTAAAATGTTCCATCCACAAGAAAGGTATTTCATAAAAAAAAAAATATTCACTCATTGGCACACATACTTTATAAATCTAACATGTAAGTAGAATGACAAAATAACTGTTAATAAAATTGGAAAGAGCAAGTTTTAGAAACAATTTTTAAATTATTTTCTCCCCCTCTCTTCTAAGCGCAGACATGCTATATTTCCTAAAACAAAATAATCTAATATTTTAATACTACTTATTACTTCACATTCACTCGCAATTATACACATATAAAAATATTATTATGTATGTGCGTGTTTTATCCTATAATAACAAAATATTATTTAAAACCAAAATAATAATACAAAAAATTATTTTACACATTAATATTTCATAACTGTAAATTAATAAACAAATAATTTTGATACATTCAAGATCATTTATGAAGCTCAAGGCTATTATTAGTAAGAAATTATTGTTTTTAATCGATCTGAATTGCCTTTAAAAGTTCTTTAAATAAAATATACCACTTTATTGCTAAAATGTTTATTAAGACTCTGATATCATAAAGAAAATAGATATAAAAAGTCATATTACCCATCCTTTGTTTTGTGTCGAACCTCCAATGAGTCAAACTTGTCTTGTATAATGTCTATATTTCTGCAGCTACTATTTCCGTTTTACTTTGGAACAATCTCTTTCTTGAGGTGTATAATTAGTTGATGATGATGATTCTATTGAGGTTATTTGCTTTAGTGGACAATTTGGAAATCATTATATTAATTTTTCTTCTCTTCCCGTCAAGCATGATTCTTTTAGTGGATGAAATACAGCAGTTGTTTTCACATTTATAAATTTTCTTGAGTTTAAAATCAGTTACTGGAACAATTAATTGGACTTGATGATTTAATATTTATCAGTAATTTTCCTGATCGCCTTCAAATGCAGGTGGATGCTTTCTTCTTTCTATTTAAAAACATCTTATTTCTCTCAGCCAGTTGAAAGGTTTAGAGTATTATTTTCAGACAAGACATCCTTTCTTTCCTATATGATCTGCGGCTCTACAATGGTCAGGTAAAAGATGAGACATATATAATTTTTCTACCCCGCCATTCTTATATTTTCAACATTCAAAACTTGATATTAAAAAATGATTTTAAAAGAAAAAGGTTATCTAGCAGAATTAAAAATGTTTGTCTGCTTTAGTTTCAATAATTTTTTAAAAAGTCTCTATCACAAATATTATAACAATAATCTAATGGCTCAACTGATTTTCCAGACTGCTTTTATATCCGATTTTTGAGTCAACTCACCCAATTAGAGTGATAGTGTGAATTGCTATTTTTGACCAACTCAAAAAATCACACACCTGGTTTTCAGACACTTTTGTCTTAAAAAAAAAAATAGACTTAATCCTTTTTCCTTTTTCACGTATATCTGTAATATCTAAAATTGGAGTTTCTTTCCTTTAATCTTAAGATGAGACAATTTCAAAATTAGAGTTCCCACCAAGCTTAAGCTCCCAAAATGACAAACAATCATTTATAAAAACAAAATTGCTACAAAAATAGATATCTGATTCAACAGATTTTCTCCCTCAACACAAAATTGTAAAAACAATAATTTGATAGATTTAACCCTTCTTTTTCTTTCAATATTTAATAAATAAAAATGTAGTTTATGTATGCAATGTACTTACACACTCATTCAGATTATTTATAAACTGACATTAAAATAATCTAATTGCTAGCTTAGTAATTATAACCCTAATATTTGCAATTAAATCCTTAGCTTTTAAATCCCAATTACAATTATAGAAAAGCAAAAATAGAAGTATAGAATAAGATATTAAAATTGATCAAGCATAGGTTAGTTTTAAAGAAAGATTAATATCTGAAATTTAAAAGTGGCTAACTAAATAGCTTTTATAACACACACTGCCTATACATATGCGTTATAACTTTGCTTTTTAACAGAAAAATTAAATATTGAATAGTTTAAATGTGTGTATTACCTTTCTATCAACACACAAACAAATAAAGAATATAATTGTTGACCCACTCTCTTTCTATCTAAAGCATTTAGAACTGGATCTTGTAGGGTTTGAACTTGGATGCTCCACAGCTTCATTTTTTTTTTTTTATGAAAATGTGATGATGATTTTGTTTTACATTTTCTTACATGCACATTACTATAAATTTAGCTAATGACTAAATTGTAATGGCACAACATATAGTATATACACACTCATTTAAAAATAAAATTAAAAAAAAAAAAAAACACATTCAATCTATATAACAAATTAATAAGCTTAATTATAATGAATTGTTTTATTTTTTCTTAGTCCAAACTGATCTCTGTAATTAACTTTGAATCTAATTGCCAGTCATCTATCAAACAATAGATTTGTTTAACTGTCTTTTTTTCTAAATCTACCTTGTATTATATAAATTGATTGATTCTATTTTTATATTCTTATTTGTTCATGGACGGGTGATCTTAGATACAGATCCGATTTATAAACAGACATGTCTGGGTAATTCCTTTTAAAGCTTATTACATGTGAGACCTGTTGCACTTTAATCATTTCATAATCTTTCAAGAGCAACCTTTATTATCAAAAGATTACAGATGATTTTGGGTCTATTTTCCCATTACAAAGCATTTAATTTTATAAATATAAGTATAGGGGATTTGAACTCAGATTTTCATTCACCCTTCAACTATCCATACTATCTCATACAACTGATACACATGACCACACACATGTAAAAAAGATAAATAATCACCAATATATGCATTTCGTGCTAAACCAGCATTCATCAGTTGGTCCAGATTATCATCTCCCACAAAGCTAAATATAACTCAGCTAAATATAACAAATTATTCATTTGATTATAATAGGCTATACATTTCGTAACAATTATATCTCTATAAGTGTATTCCAATCATATTTCATATCTATTTGTGCATCGATCAATATGATCTAGCCCCAGAGGAGCAACTTAGAAGGCCCATGATTACCACATCTTGGACCCCAAAACGAAGACCCATTTGCTTCATCCGAATAGGCAGCCATTCAGCATTTCACCAAGTACCACAACAGGCAACGAGGTCCAAGGCCCAGGACCATCAAGCCCAACAACTCTATCCGAGCCCAGTCACACCAAGTCATGCACTTCCATGTAATAACTATATAATTAAGCAGGCAATATATTTTGCCTTGCGTTATATATAGTCACAACATATACAAAACGAAAACCATAATATACTTAATGCAACAATTTTAAAGGAAACTAAAATTTTTCAAGACATTATTTGTATTCTTTGTAATAGAATCATCAAGAATGTTTCAAAATTAAATTAAGATTCTTATTTAACTTGGAGCCACTGTTTATCCCTACCCATTGTATTGCTACAAACACCAGCAAAATTATATCTCTATACCATTTGAATTACAATTTTGCATTCTATGTAATCAATTTATTTTGGTTAATCATTTACCCCTTCTAATTAGTAGGGTTTATCCCTTCTTGCAGTAACTTTTTATCATTTTGATAATTTTTTAAAGAACCAAGATTCAGTATTAATTTATCTTGAATTAGTGTCCACGAAGATTTCTATTTACATTAAATGCATTCAAATTCAGTAATTAGAAACAATAAATTACATATAAACAACTTAGTGATTTTCACATTAAAGCTATACCCAATGATAACTGCCTAGTCTGAAGGTTTTCTCTAAAGTCTCCATTATCAATCGAATAACATGTTTCAACAATTTAATGTTCTGTAAATCATCATTACTATCATTTGTTCATCTTTTCTTCGTTATGATCTCATGACCATTTGCAAAGTTCCTTTTCCATTTTCTATCTGGCCCCTATTAGATGAGTTATTCAATTTCTTCCATCATTTTCTTCCATAGCAGATTCCATTTTGTTTAATAACCAGTTTTATAATTCAACACCTACAGGGATCATATTTTGTTTTATTTTAATCCGTGACCAAGTTTGTTCAAACAACCATTTTTGGCAGAATTTATTGTCATATTCTTTTATTTCTTGTAACAAGTAGAACATCAATCCAATTGGATTGTAATCACTCCCTTTTTCAAATATTAACCTATTTCTAATGGACCAAATACTGAAGTTTGACAAATGTGAAAAATCTTATCATTTCACAATAGCCTTTTTTAAATGGCTTAATTAGGTGAATACACTCAGCCTCCCTATCAGTAAGGAATGGTTTAATTATATTACGAAGGCATGTCCATGATTCACAATCCTTTAATATATGTATTACAGTCTCATCTTGCTTCCTACACATACAACAGATAGGAACTACATTATATCTTTGTTGATTATGTAGGTAAGCAGTAGTTGGTAAGACCCCGAGGTTAACGTTAATTAGAAAATCAACAAATCTCAGTTCTAGTTTTAATCTCATTGTCAACCTCAAGAACCTTAGAATACCGATTGGGAGAATATTATCAATTTTTAGCAAGTTAGTATTCATTAGTTCATAAGTGTTCCAGTACTTTTATTATATTTTAAAAAATAGTGGAGACAGTCCTGGTTTTAAAACTATCCAATACCAGAGATACCTTTTGTTGAATCCAAAGTTTTTTGGGGGGAAGGGGCGATCCATATTTTTTCAGAAAGGATCAGTCATTCCATCTCCGGATTATTCTCAAACAATTTAACAAGACCATTATGCATATTTTGAATTAGGAAAATCTTGATATCATGTAATCCTATGCCATTTAACTGTCTAGGTATTTGCAGGATTCTCAGGCTGATGACAGAGCCCCCCCAACATAACTTTCTACATTGGATTTCGACATTCCTTATAAAGGCTTTCGTTGGTGAAATTTTCCCAACTTCCCTAATCAAATAGGAAAAACAGTTATGTTCTAATAAATTCCTATGCTCTATTGTGGATACAACAAGGGGCAATTTTTTTTTCTTTTAAATTTTGTAATGTTTATACTTACATTGAAAAAAAGTGAATTTGGTTTACTTTGCCAATCTATTATTATTTTATGGCTAGATTGTAGATGATTACTTTTTATTTATAACAGACAAAACATTTCTTGATACAATAGTTACTGAAAATCTGAATCCAGTTCCATTAATAACAACACATCATTAATAGTGATGCATATCTTGAGTGCTGAATCCTATGTGTCTCAAGCCTTTAACATTTCTTATACTGACCTAGCTGCATTGCAATTCTTTTTTAAGCAAGTAGCTTCTACGGGCGCAACATGATTGCAATATCTGAGTGATGAGGGCATCTGGAGATCCATACTTTTATTTTGATCAGAAGGGTACTGTCAAATCCAGATTTCTAACTAATCATAATACTGGGATACAGCTTGCTTTAATAAAGCCACATAGCTAAAATTTCTATTAAGGATGTTTGGAAGACTGCAAAATTAAGTCATTCTAGGGTCTATTGATAGCTTGACACTTAGGCAAACCCTTCAATCTGTAAATAAATTGCTCTCTCAATTTAGTTTCTATAGAATCTTTGAAATCACAGTTCAGTGCTAGCTTCCCAAACTTTGTGACACAATCTGTTGTTTTCTTCTATTGAATCTGGAGATTGAAACTATCTCTGAAATATGGTTAGAGGTTTGGAAAAAAAAATTTTGTAAGCAGATAACTTTTAATTGAAATTTAGCTCTGATGAAACTATAGGAGACTCCATATACATTTATAAATATTACTAAGTTTAATTTAATTTTTGATTTAATTTGCCTTAAGAATGAAGAAAATTTTACCTACATTTATGGTTTATTTTACAAACTGTCAGGATCAAACACTTCTAAAAAATCAATGTTAACTATTTTTTTCTCCCATTGTACAACTTTATAAAAGAAGCAACTTTTAGCATTTAGTTATTTTGATGATTTTTAATTGAACAATACTTTATAATGTTGATCATTGCTGAATGCGCAACTCAGATGATTATTGATTTGAAAAATTGTGATCTCATTAGCTCACCCAATTAATATTATCAATACTGCTTCAATTCTACTGTTTCATTATTATAAAGCTAGTAATATTGTCACTAATACAAGTAATTGAGATAAACTAAATTTTCAAAAAAATTATTAAAGCAATTTGCACATAATTCATTACATTCACAATCAATTATCTAATATTGGTAAGACTGCAAATTTTAATTTATTATTTAATAACAACTTGCTAGATGAGAGGAATGCTGTGACTAACTCTAAATAAAACTCATCACTCCATGTTTAAGTTTCCTAATTGTATTTGATAAATAATATACAATGAGAAATTACCGATCTAAAAATAATTCCAATAGCAAATTACTATTCTGAATATGAATTGATAAGTATCCTTAAATAAAACTATTTTTATGGGAAACTCCTCTACTATAATATAAACAATACCCGATTAGTAACAAGTTATATGATGATTCGTTTGTATTATTAGCTGATTATATATTTGTTATATACAGTAATTGGTCAGCCATATTGTTTTCTGATTCCCCGAATCTGGAGATTCCTATATGTTAGGAGAATCCATTAGTGAGAATAATCTTTAGCCAAGTCCACAAGAAATTTTTTTTATTGTTATTATTAAATAAAAGCATTTTCAATCGAAAGACATTTTCCCAAATACATTATTGTTGTTTCGTAATAAATCAATACAACGTTACTTAATGTCTTTTAAAACAACTATAATATATACATAACGAGAGGGTAATTTAAATGTAAATTACATATACTGTACTTTTTTTTTTTTTTATTGCTAAAAATTTTTATTCAAAAACTTACTCATAAAAACATTTTTTTTTTTAAACAAAAAAAAAAATACATTTATTTTAACTCCAATCATAATAAACTATTTATCAACTGCGTTATAATATTAATATAAAATTGTAAAATAAAAAAAAGAACGTAAAATTTTTATAATTTTTTTTTAAAATGTAATAAATTATTACCATTAAATTTTTATATTTGCAATATCTTTTATATTATAAAATAATGTATAGATATTTTACGTCAATCTGGGCGCATCATTTTCTGCGATAAAATTGCAGTAATTGTTACGCTGTCAGTAATTCTTTATTTCGTAAATTTGTTAATTCGTAGATTCTTGAGCATGAAATGCTTTTTCGAAGTATGGAAAATATCGTTAATATATCTGAGGACTGGATCAGAATTAAATCTAAACAAAATCCTAATCGGTTTTACTTTTATAATGTAAAGACTAAAGTTTCTCAATGGGAGCTTCCTACTAATTTAACAAGTCATTCATCACAGGTAAAAGAAGGTAGTTTAAATTTGAATTCCCCAAAATTAGAATGCAAATCGCTTAAACGAAAATATACTGAAAGTTGCCATACAAAAAATTCTGCGAAAAGTGAACAGTTAAATATACTTCCACAAAGTAATTCTCCTTCAAATTGCAGTAGTGATTTAACATTTAAAAAAAAATGTAAAGACAATTCTGGTATTAAAGCGGCATTTGATAATATATGTGTGATAAAAGATACTGAAGATTTCCCTACAAAAAGTTCCGAGAAAAGGGAACATTTAAATATCCCTCCTCAAGGTTGTTCTTCAAATTGCAATAGTGATTTAACATTTAAAAATGCCAAAAAATGTAAAGACGATTCCGGAGTTAAAACGACATTTAATAATAGACTTGTTATTGAAAGCTCAAAAACCAATATAACTATAAGAAAAACTAAAACTTCCATTAAATTTTCACCCTACTCCATTTCCAAATCATCCTCCAAAGTAAATATAAATGTAAGCCGTGTAAACGTGGGGAAAAAATCTCAATCATTCCCTGAAAATAAAAGTACTCAGAATCCCATTTTTATTATTTTGGATACCAATATTTTTCTTCACAACCTCAATCTAATTAATAAAATTTTGACATTTGAAAGTAATTTGGAATTAGTGTTATACCTACCATGGATTGTTGTTAATGAGTTAGATAAAATAAAGGATAAATCTTCAATGGAAGATGATCTAAAGAAAAGTTCTAGCAAAGCTATTAAGTTTATTAGAACTTGCTTACTTAAAAAAATGTCAAAATTTAAAACTCAATCTCCTGAAGACGATTCACAGCCATACGAAAATTTAGTTATCAACTGTAGTGACGATAGAATCATAAAATGTGCGCTCCAGTTAAGACTGAAAAATCCTGAACATCGGATTATTGTTTTGAGCGATGATTGTAATCTTTTAAATAAAATTATGATTTTCAGAAAAAATATACTTGCATATGGTAGCAAAGAAATAATGACTAAATTAAATTTATTAGTTGAGAATTGTAATCAATTTACTGAAGAATCTACTAAAATATGCCCCCAATCATCTCCCAATCTTGAATTAGAGTGCCTTTCAAAATCCCAAAACAGATTACTTTTAAGAGTTAAAAGACAAAATAAAAATTTATCAAAATCGCAATTATCTTTTGAATCGGAATTAATTGAAAATGAAACCATTATAAAATCTTTAATATGTGATGTTTTATCCGTAATTCTTCAAAAAGAAATGGAAGAAATATATGGAGATTTATGGAAAAAAATAGTAAAATGTCAACCACCATGGACGCTTAATGATGTTATATGGTGTATTAAAAATCACTGGATTGCAGTATTTTCATCTTTTCAAAATAAAAGTGTTGAGAATAAAATTATTACCATGAAAACAAGTTTAGAAAATGCATTCACTTCAAAACTTAATCAAAACTTATTTATTCAAACAACAATTGAATTTTTAGAATCATTTCAGAAATTAACTTACAAAGATAAAGTTGTAGAGTGTATAAAACATCTAAAAGATTTTCTAGAAATTCAACAGAAATCTAAAATTTCCACAAATAAAAGCTTACCACTTCATGAAAACAAAGATGGAATGGAGGTATGTTTGCAATCAGATACAAGTACAGTTGAAATTTTACATCCAGAAGTAAACTCTAATATAGAAATATGTGAAAATTCTGTTCTAAATTTTTTCACTATTCATTGGAAAGCTATTAATTGTTATTGTGGAACATTAGCTAGATGTTTAGGAGTATCTTACGAACACCAATATGATGATTTGGGTTGTTCAAGTTCACATTTATTAACTTTATTACCACAATTTCTGTCCAAACTGCAAGAGATTAATAAATTATATGAATCTTTATTAAGTTTTGCAGATTTTTCAGCAAAAGAAGCAGAATTAAATATATTTTTAAATTCACTTCAGTCATTCTTTCCACTTTTCAATATTAATTCCCAGTATCCAATACCTTATGTTGACAGCATTATGTTATGTCGAGTGTGGAATATAGATAAAAATAAGATTATATTTTTTAATGGTTATAAACAATTACAAATGTTTATTCAATTATTAGAAAATGTTATAATATTGATTAATAATTGACCATTCTCAGATGCATTATTAATAGAGAAACAATTTTATACTTGATTTATATGTGTGCAAGTTTATTTATATACATAAATTGTATGATATTTTCCAGCATAGCATGGATGTAATTAATTAATATATATTAAGTCGCTAAATAAGATTTATTGATATAAAAACATTTGTAACTGATGAATGAAAAATATTTGATTATTGTTGGTAGTAAATTCCAATGTCTTCATTATAAAGTAAAATGTAAATTTGTCTTTTAGACAAAATATTAAATACTATATATTTTAATTATCTCAAAATTTTAAAGAATATGTGCATATATTTTTTAATATATTTAATAAAAAACATTTGTTGAAATTTCAATATATATATATATTTTTAATAGAAAGGTATAACCTATGATCATGTACTTATAATGTCATTAAATCACATTTTCCTCAAAATTTAATATTTACATATATTTGTTTCAACTGTTCAATAGTTCTCAGAGCTTATAATTCGCTAATTAAAAATATATATTTAACATTTTTTAGTTTAACATGATATATACTTTCAGGAAAACTGTTGAACAGTCAAAACATATCATAGTTGAAAAATATAAAGAAATTACGATGTATTAATTGTATATGAAAGTGATTAAATATATTATGTTTTATATTAAATTTAATATATTCAATACTGCAAAGGTAACACGAAAATAAATATTTTTATTTATATATTTTGAATCCATTTTGTTGTGAATTATAATTATTATTATTTTTTTTTTAAAAAAAAAAAAAATCATTCACAATACAATCTGTACCATGAAAACTGGTGTGTTTTATTTTAAATGTTATATTGTAATTTTAAAATTATTGTGGTGCTTTTGTTATTTATTTTAAAATTAAGGCTGTAATCACTCTATATCCAAAGATTTATTATTGATGCATGCAAGCAAAACATGAATTATTGATTAACCTTGATTCACATATATCTTAATACTTGTATTAAAATACTAGCAACTATATTATTATTATAAGAGCTTAGTAGCGCAAACAAATATTAAAATTATTGTCACCAGTTATCTCATCTTTTACACTTTTTATTAAAGTATCTCTTACTTTAACTTTTTCTTTCATTTTTTCCGATCATTTAGAGTTTCATAATAATTTCTCATAAGAACATTAAATTTCTCTAGTTTTCAATTTCCTTCTGTTATAGTACTTTTAACAGTGGTGATATTCAACCAATTTTTACTGGTTTGGTAGAACTGCTTTCTAAAAGTAAATTGATTGTTAAAATGATAAGTGTAATTGTATCTATTTGGTTATTTCATAAAACTATCATAAATTTGTTCATATAGTGATCATAACCCAGCATAAACTGACAGAAATGGAACCAATTATTTTAGTATTCACACAATACAAATGACTGCTAAAATAATTGTGCATATGCTTTTGATAGTTTGTGAGTTAAGGATTGCTGTATGAACGAACTTTATATTCCTTATGAAATATATTTTTATTTCCATATTTTCATTTATTGTAGCAGTAAATTATTATCAACAAAATAAAACAAATTTATGTTCTGAATATGTATCGGTAATATAAATACAAGTTTTGTCTACAAAAATTTGATATAAGGATGTAACCTATACTCATGTCAAATGATTTTATTTATCAACAGCAAACCTAGAGATAGAATTTATTTACAATTTGGCAAATTCTGGCCTGCAGATGTTGAGTGTCAGTGTCTAATCTGATCAAATTGAATCTTATTCTGTTTATTATTTTGAATCTTATTCTCTTACTCTTTTACAATTGCATGCTTGGCATCCTTTTGCTCAATTAGTTTACATAGACTTTTGTATTATATTGTATACTGAATTTTTTTGTTCAGAGAGATTTGCATAAAAATTTATTTAAAAAAATTATTGTATTCTGAGTTACATTTTTTTCATTTTTTACTTGGGAATTTTAGCAGTTTATGTTTGCAGTAATCCTTAAAATTAAACTTTAAAACATCACATGATCACTATCTTCCATGCTTGCTCATAACTGTTGTTAATATAGGCAAAACTCTCTCCATACTGTAATGCCACTCTAAGCAAGACAGAGTAATCAATGGATGCCAGAAGGCTTGTGCATAAAATCCTTAGCTCTCAGATCCAAGGCTCCTCACTGACGAAGGCCATAAGCCAGAAACTAGTTTGGGGATATTGGATGAGCAGGCACTAGATAGGGATTTTATGCACAAGCTTTCTGGCATCCATTGATTATAGAGTGGCACTACTGTATGGAGTGAGTTTTGCCTATATTAATCCTTAAAATTGTGAGTAGGACCTAAATTAACTGTTAAATTATTTAAATCTCATTATTGCTTCTAAAAAGTGAACTCTCATCAAGAACTTGATAAAAAAATAAAGTTTTAGCACAATTAAAACAATTTGCATATTAAAACAAAAAGCTGATAGATTAAAAAAAATAATGGTTAGATGTAATAATTTTAAATATAGTAAGATAATGTTTTTATGTGCTTTAAATTAATTTAGTTAAAACCCAATTGCTTTTTGTGATGTTCTATATTTTATTTTACATTTTGTATTAACCAACCATAATTAATCTTGAAATACAAGAATATTTACATGAAATACATATTTACATAGCAATTGTTGCAAAATGGAAATAATTTATAATGCACTTTATTGTTGTTATATAAATAAGTAAATAAAATTGGACAAGATTATATAATATATCATAGTTTATATTTGCAGTAATCCTTAAAGTTGTGAGTAGGACAAAAAAAATTTTTTCAACAATACTTTATGTCCATTCTCAGTTTAACATAGGTATAATGTGTTCCTGTAAAAAGTTGGTGGGCTCACTTTTCAAGTTGTCTGCAGCACCATCTTTAAGCAACTGATCACAAAAATTTTAAGGTGTTAATTTGTCTGAATCATGAGTTATTGGATAAGATAAATGTAGTGGCCATGGATGTAAATGGAAACAATACAAATATGTGGAAAAGTTTCTGTTCCAGTGAAAATAAATTAAAAATTTTACCATTGTTTATTGTAAAGAGACATTAGTCCACTGCTCAGTCAAAACTGGTTCTGTCCATTAAGAATCTGTTTTTAAAATTATTAAGAAGATTAAACTAGAAAGAGAAGTTAGAACCAAGTTTTCCTCAGCTGTTTGCTGAATTAAGAATGAGATCAGTAGACATGGAATTGGCTAAAGGTGCGCAACCTACATTGTGTAAACCATGAAAAGTTCTCTATGGTCTGAAGTCAATGGTTGAAGAGACAATAGGAGGTATGGTAAAAGAAAAGGCTTGCTATTATTAGTAGAAGACTCGTTGTGGGCTATTCTTGTGGTTGTGATTGTTAAACCGAATGGGACTATTCATCTCTGTGGAGATTATTGAGTTACTGTAAATAAATAAAGGTGCTTAACCAGTGTTAGCATCATTACAGAAAGCGTCATTCTTTGTGAAGATAGATTTAAAGTCCGCATTTCACCACATACTAGTCATAGAAAAACTGCAGAATTGTTAATGTTATGATCCATGTCAGTTGTTTAAATGCAATAAATTGGCTTGTGAGATAACAGTGACCCCAAACATCTTTCAAGTGAAAATGGACATATAGCAAAACATAGATGGAGTTATTCCCTACTTAGATGATATACTTATTACTGTCTAGTCAGAAGAAAAGCTGGAAAAACAACTAATGGGAGTGTGCTGCTCAAAGCTAATGACATTGGAACTAGAGTAAATACCACCAAATGCATTTGGATAACTTCGGAAATAAAATTTTTGGGACATGATAAATAAGGTTGGAAAGCAGCCAACTCTGAAAAAGTGAGAGCTATAAAAGCTGCCACTCCTAAGAATGTAAAAGATTTACATGCTTTTCTGGGATTTAAATTTTTACAAAAGTTTTTTACAGGGTAAATCACACTGTTGTATGATTTATTATGTAAGGGAAAATGCTGGAAATGGAATGAAAAGCACAAAATTCCATTACAGAAAACAAAGGACTTATTAATGTTAGAAAAATTCTTGTGCATTATAGGAGTGGTTTGGAAGTGATGATTACTACATATGCTTCAGATTTTGGCATTTGAGCTGCCATCTCACATCAGTATGGTGAAGGCAAACATCCGATTGCTTATGCTTTCAGACTGTTATCATCGGCTGAAAAAAGTTATAGTCAATTAGATAAGGAAGTCCTGGCTATAATGTTTGCAATAAAGAAATTTCATCAATACATATATGGATGTAGCTTTACAGTATGTACGGATTATCGCCCTTTACTTGGAATTTTTGGAAAGGTCTAAAAAAAATGCCTGAATAAGCAAGCCAGAGACTTTTACAAGTGGATTAAAATATTAGCTGCCTATGACTGTAAATCAGTTTACAAGCCGGGAAATATAATTACGCATTCAGTTGCATTATCATGACTATCTGTGAAAGACAAAGTTCAACGGAAGTTTACAGAAGTAAACATGTTAGATGCAATAAATCTTATAGAGAATCTAAATATTCTAAAGTTGATAAGTGGACAAATAGAGACCCAGGATATAGTAAACTAAAGAATTGAATCTGAAAAGGATGGCCAAAAAATCCACCAAGTTTCATTGCTATGATGATTTGGAACACTAATCAAAGTTTGTCATTCTGTAATTGCTATATCCTGATGATTGATTGAGTATTTATACCAGAAGGAGGCTGGAAATGTGCTAAAGTTGTTACATAAAGGATATCCAGGAGTTGCATAGATAAAGTCACTCGCACATTAGCGAAATTGAACAAATAAAAACCTGTCCATGATTGCCAATCTGTGGCTGATTTACTGAAGAAAGTTTATAAACCATGGATAGAAGCCAAAAAACTATGGGAGTATATCCATGTAGATTATGCAAATCCTTTGAATAAACATTTAATATTAATAATCATAGATTCGTACAGCAAATGGGCCGACTATAATCTCATGAAAACTACGAGTACTAAATGTACTATAAAAGCTCTACATGAAGTGTTTGCCACTCATGGTTATCCTGATATCCAATAATTGTTCCAGGAACAGAGTTTACTTCTGCAGATTTTGAAAACTACTTAACAAGCTACCTTGCCTCTAATGGACCCATGGGAAAGGCAGTCCAAAGTTTGAAATCTGCCTTCAGAAAAATAAAAGTTATAAATATGGAAGAAGCACTGATAGAAATCATGTTCTACCAGCATTTTATTCTTAGTGCGACAAATTATAAAACAATTTCAGAATAGCTGTTTGGTAGAAAATGTCATACTAATTTATCTAAACTTTTACCAGTTTAAAAAAAATTAGAAAAAAATACTTCTAGTGAAGATATGTACAATGCAAACATGATGAAATTTAGAGTCCACGAAATTGTATGAGTTCAAGACATATTACAAAAGAAATGGATACCTGGTACCATAGTTGTCAAAGTATCCGAAGTCATACAAGTAATTAAACTTGAAAGTGAATTGTGGGTCAGAAGACATAAATCATTTACGTCAGTGATTATTAATCGTGATTAATAAAAGACCGCCAATCCTCAGTCAGAATTTTTGACAAATAATGAGCTTGAAAATTTGCCCTATACTGACCAGAATGAGGTATTATGTATTGAATGAAATATAGTAAATGAAGTTAAATTGATCAGGATATTGTTAATTCAAGTAAAGATGAACAGTTATCTAGATCAGAAAAATCATCTGATGTAAACATCGATACTTTTACTCCATGAAGTCAGAAAAATCAAAGAAGGCTGTCCAGATAGAAATTTTATTTTCTAAAGTGAGGGGAGGTGTACTGATGGTGCAAATATTTTAAATTGTATGTAAATAAAGTTTTAATTCAATCATGTACATTGCACTGACAGTATTGTTATTTTTTTCCCCAGAATGATTACTCTGGAAAAAAATATTTACAAAAAGAACTCTTAAAATAAATTATATAAATTAGTGTAGCTAATAAAAAGAGTCTGACATTCTTAGAGCACAGTCAAAAGCAGTCAGTCACAGTCAATAGGGAAAAACAACTTCCAAAAATAAAATGCATTTCTCGAAAGGGACAAAAGATAATGCTGAACAAAGTTAGTTTTTAGTAAATTACTTACTATAACAGTTTCAAATGGAAAGAAGTTCCCATAGACTTTAATTAGATGAGTAAATAAACCATTTGGAAATAAATGAACTGTATGATTATTGGCTGTATATGAAATAAGATACTTTCACACTAAATATATTCCATGGCAATTTCCAAAAGTAAACAGGATAAATTATTATCTGTAATATAATTTTATTGTATTTGTTATATTGTTAAATTAATACGTATATCTATTCAAGTTGTGCATGTATTATTCATTTTTGCCTATACAACAGATTGTCTCTGTGGATATGGTAATTTACATGAAATACATATTTATATAGCAATTGTAAAATGGAAATAATTTATAATGCATTTTATTTTTTATATATAAGTATTGAAAAAGATTATATAACAATAAATATTCTTTCAACAATACTTTATGTCTATTCTCAGTTTAACATATGCACAATGTGTACCTGTAAAAAGTTGATAGGTTTGCTTTTCAAGTTGTCTGCAGCACCATCTCTAAGCAATTGATCACAAAAATTTCAAGATGTTAGTTTGTCTGGATCGTGAGTTATGACAGAAATGTGTCATTGTAATGTATTAACATTTAATTTTGTTTTAAATTGAGTAAAATTGGTATTGGAAAAATTTGAAATAATTCAAACGTACGAAAATGAAGCCATGAATCGCAAGAGTGTTTTCAAGTTGTTTGCAATATTTCTTGATGATAAGAGAGCATTGAAGACAATCGATGGAACTACAAAACACGTGTCATAACTCATGATCCAGACATGCCAGCACCTTAAACTTAAATAGCTAACACATTGATCCGGACATAGCAACTGCAGGTAGCTTCAAGAGGGAAGCAGTAATTTTTTTATTGAAATTTATTGTGTATATTATTATCAATGCTTACAGACCATTAGAGTAGCTTTTGTTGTATTAAATAATATGAATATTGTATAACCTTGTTCAGTTTTATTTATTTATATAATAAATATATAAAATGAAATACATTTTGAAATGAATCATATATATATATATACAGAAATGATATATATATGTTGTTTTTCTGAAGGTTTGTGATGATGGTATTTTAGTTGTATTTATATATTGGACTATTTTCATCATCTAATATAAATATTGAAGTCTTTAGAAAAATTTAACTTTGTTTAAATATTCCAAATGTATTCAACTGTTAGTAATAGCACACAGATTAATATATGTATAATGTTTCGAGAGATATTCTCTACTCTTCTTCAGGTGTTGCTAGTCTAACCAGTGACAATATTAGCATGGGAATCAAACCTGAATCCTTAGATTCTTATGAATTTTAAGGTAATGCTCTAACCAACTGAGCCAGCATGTCCAAGACAACAGTCAATAGAAATTTTAATCTACGAGGTTCCTCCTGATTTGTCCATTTTTTCCTAAGAACAAAAATGATTAATGGTTTCCATACATTATGTATAGTCACACTAGGTTGACTTATGGGATTGTTTGCTATTGTCATGTGAGCAACTTTTTTAAATTTTCTTCTTTGTATCTTATTCTCTATGCAATATTTTTGTATTTTCCCAATTGAACATATGTTCATTGGTACATACATGGTCTGCTATCTTAGACGCATCAGTTTGTGTTCTTGCAAGTGCTTTTCAATGGGATGATTGGTCTCACCAATACATGTTTTTCCACATTTACATGGTATTTCATAGATGCAGTTTTTTCTTTTCAGCATTTCAAGTTTAGGCTTTATAGATGTTAGAATTTTTCATAATGTGGTATGGAAAGCTGTTCTGATGTTATACTGATTGCAGATCTTTCTTAATTTGTCTGCTATTTTTGGTATTTATCGTTACTACAGTACCAATAATTGCTTTATCTTTTGATGGTTTTTTTTTGTTGTCTAGTTAATGTTTTCTTAATAACAGCTGATGTTTGATTCTATATAGATCTTTTCTTCTTCCAAATCGCTGGTTTCTAAACAATCTTCTTTTGCCCTGTTCCATAGTGATAATATAACTCCATGTTTTGTGTTTCTTGTATGATTGGATGTATAAGCTAAGTATTTTCCTGTATGTGCGGGTTTTCAGTAAACTGTAGTTCTGATTTTGCATGAGAGAGCCTTGTTACAAGAACGTATAATAATGCCAATTTCTGTTCTTGTTCCAATTCTATTGTGATTGAAGGAGATATGCTGTTGATGTGTTTCCAGAAAATTTGTAGTAGTGTTTCACCATATGGCCATACAACAAATGTATTCTTAATATATCAATGCCAAATTTTAGGTAGATTAGGAGTAGCCTTTTTGGCTGTGGATTCAAGTTCTTCCATGTAAATATTGCTAATCAGAGGTGTCATTGGTGAGCCCATAGCCATTCCTTGATTTTGTTTGAAGAATTCTGTGTTATTGTTTTTATGCAAAATGTTAATAGTTCCATTATACTATCAATAGGAAGAGTTGTTTAGTTTGTAAGCTATTATCACCATTTAGTCTTTTTCTTACAATAGATCGTGCTTCTTCACATAGTACATTTGCGAATGAACTTTCCACATCAAGGCTTACTAATGTGTCAGTTCTTTCAATTTCATGTTCTTGATTAATTCTACAAAGTGTCTACAATCCCTGACAAAGGACTGGGTCTTGTATGCCAAAGGACTAAAAACTTTGAGAAGAAATCTTGATAAATTTTAGCAAGGTGAATTTCTAGAACTAACAATAGATCTTAATGAAACATGATCCTTATGGATTTTAAGTAGACCATAAAGATGAGGATTTTTTCTGAAATATGTTATTTTACTTTTTTCTGAATCACTGAAACACCTGTGACGTTTTATGGAAAAAGCTTGCATTTTTGTTTCTGTACTCAGTATCAGATTTTTTGTCATTTTTCTGTATTGGCTTGTGAGAGTTTTTGCTTTTTGTTGTCATAATCAGTTGTATCTTGTTGCATTGCCTTTGTCAGCAGGGAGGATAATCATAAATTTATCTACTTTGAGAGATTTAATTGCTTTCCTCTCACCATAGGATATGTTTGACTTCAACTTTTGTTGCTTGTCAAGTGTTCTTTTTGTTCTCCAGCATAATTCTGCTTAACATCATAGATAAGTATATGAAATTTCTACTGATTGTTGCCTTTGGTAGAATAGCTCAGTTGGTTAGAATGTTACCTTAAAATTCAATAAGAATCTAAGGGTCCAGTTTCGATTTCTGTGGAGTACTGTCACTGGTTAGGCCAGCAACACCTGAAGAAGAAGAAAGAATAAAACCTCTCGAAACACTGCATATGCTAACCTATGTGCTATTATTAATAGTTGAATGTATTTGGAATATTCAAATAAAGTTAAATTTTTCTAAAGACATTCAATACTTATATTAGATGATGAAAATAATCTCATATATAAATACAAGGTGTATATATATATATATATATGTTCAATTAAATATTTTCCATGGATTGTTATTTTAATAAAGAATGGAAATAAGATTTTATCCATGTAAACAGAGATAGCCTTTGGCTTTGATGTTGCCAGAAACTATCAACTACTATTTATTGTTTATCTGAGGCTAAATAAGTTTTTTTTTCCATTACTGAATGATTAGGCATGCCTGATGGGTACTGCTTTATCTTTCACTACTCTATGATGGGCTATTGGAAAGACCTTTGCTCTGCAGTGTTTAATGGTCTTTATATCTTACCTATCTTAAAATATCTATATATAAATCTGAATTTTTAACTAAATCATTGAAATATATGACTAAAATCAGTAAAATAAAAAAAGTGATAAAATATAAGATCGTAAAATAATAGAAGCAAAAGACAAAAATAATGTCAATTTTTTTTTTTTATTCTTTTACACCAAATTTATAAAAGCAATACTTTATTTTATATTCGAAATCAAAAAGAAAAAAAAAATTAAATTGTTTTAGATATATTATGTTAAATAATCAATTGGGATTATTGCTCTGGAGTTCATAAAAATATTAAAAGTTGGAGTTGCCAGAGCTGGATTGCATTAAACCTTACAGGAAACAAAACTATGCAATAAATTGGGAGAACCTTTTTTATATATTCAGTTGTCATTGTCACTAAAGTTTGAATAGTATTTTAATTTTTACACTCTACACTTGAACAACAGAGTTCTTTTTTTTATTTAATGTTTGTCAGCTAAAATTCATCAGTTATTGTCAACATTAAAATTTGAATAATATTCAATTTTTACATATATAAATGAATACACTAAGCTTCTGTTTAAAAACTTGTTTTTTATATGATTATTATAAAAATAAAACTATACACCAACGTTTCGATTAATTTATAATATAGTCTAAACGTTGGTGTGTAGTTTTATATATTGTTTGCAATAGAAACGATGTTGAGTGTTCCTTGAAAAAGCCTGTAAAGTAGGCAAAATGTTGGTGTGTAGTTTTATTTTTATAATACTCATATAAAAAACAAGTTTTTAAAAAGAAAAACTGTGTAGATATTTTTAATTCAATTTTTAATATACTCTATTTGATAAAATGATTATATTATTATTAATGCTTGTTTGCTACTATATTAAAGCTTGAATAAAATACAATTGTTTTAGCTTTGATTAATTGAATTTTCTCAAGCGATTGTAAATGCATGTTAAACAACAGTTTGAAATTTTACCAGTTTTAGCAAATTAATTACAAAGTTATCATTAAAAGTGCTTAGTTATATTGTTTAAATTTAAAAAAAGATTTCAATCAATTAAGTTTTTGCTTGGATCCTAATCGATTGGTCAGGAGACTGTTTTTGCATAATGAACATATTTACTTTAAACAGTATAAACTTATTTTGGATAAAGTTTTTGAAAAATAGATTTTATTTTTTATGATAAACATCTAAGGTGCACATTGTTGTTAATCAGTTCTTTTGTAGTTTAAAATATAAGGGGATAACTTAAATCTTTTAAGTATTCAATAACTTTCATAATATGTGAGATTGCTTTTGAACTATTGCACTTTGATTTGTATTTATTTTTTGTTTAATTATCACAACATTAATTTAGAATTTTTCACTCCTTCATTTCTAGAAAATTTTGTTAGATCATTCAATTGATTGAAACTAATTGTTTTACTGAATGAGCACAGAATATAACTATGTGCTTGATTCTCTTCTTTTTTTTTTTTACTTTTAGAAAGTTTAAATAAACTCTTATGATAAATTGTGATTAAGAAATGTTGATGTGGTTGTAGTCACTATTTCTAGACTAGAAACTTTTTATATCATCAACTATATCAATCAGTTACTATAGGAGTAACATAAACATACTCATCTGAATTGAATTGCTTATCTAAAAAATTCATTCTTATAAATAAAAAAAATTGATGTAATTTCATTGTAAAAAAAATAATTAGGGGATTTTTAAAAAATATTTTTATTCTATTCTCACATTGCAAATTTTAAGATATATTTTGAAAATATTTTTTTTCCTCTCTTCCTTTTCTTCTATCTTCCTATCTATCTATCTAATCTAAATGTTATCCTTTCGATCAATTCATAGATGACATTTTGATGATTTCATATAGATTTGTAACATATGTCCCATCTATGAATTTTATAATATTTTGCTTTATTCATTACTGCATTAATTGAACTAATTTGTATGGATCATATTTCAAAGTCAACCATCCTTTTTCAGCAGCCATAAAGAATGACTAATCTCACTTCAAATAGCGACATCATTGCTTTTTAAATACCACTAACATGATCCATTTGATATTAAATTTTTAAATCTTTTATTTAACTATTTTAATGCTCATTTTACCAATATTCATACACAAGACAATTCATTTTTTTCTAAACAGAGCAAAACTCTCCATACAGTATTGCCACCTGTGCTAAACAGAGTAATCAATGGATGCCAGAAGGCTTGTGCATAAAATCCCTATCTAATGCCTACTCATCCAATATCCCCAGACTAGTTTCTGGCTTGTGGCCTTCACCAGAAACTAGTCTGGGGATATTGGATGAGTAGGCATTAGATAGGGATTTTATGCACAAGCCTTCTGGCATCCATTGATTACTCTGTTTAGCACAGGTGGCAATACTGTATGGAGAGTTTTGCTCTGTTTATCAACAATTAATGTGCTAGTATAGGAAATGTGATCATGTGATGCTTAATGGTCATTTTTTTCTAAAGTAGATGCCTAAATATATAATAAATAAACAGAAACAATAACAAATCCTTAAAATGACATCCATGAATTTTAAAGTATTTTATCCATTTCTATATTTCCAGTCAAACCCCATTTCAGTCTTGATTACTTTAATGATGCTAGTGATATCTCTTTGTTCTTTCACCCATATATTTCATTTTTGATCTCTTCTTTGATACTTATATATACCTCTACTTTTCTGTTATGTGTCCAAGCTCCTGACCTATAACAACTAATAAAACAGTGAAGTGGCAAATGGTGCCATATTTTATTCCTAGCTCTCATACAAATATACATAGCATATAATAACTTGAATAAACATCGATTAGATTAGAATATGTATTGTTTATTAAACTACAAGTGTATAAAATTTTCAGTCTTCACATATATATATAACATGGATGCTTTTTTATATTTACAGTATGTATATATAAATTAAAATTATACATAAATTTTTTAAAAAATAATAATATAGTTAATAATCAATTGAGGGACACATTTACATACACTTTTTTAAATTTTGTGCCCACTCGTGACATGTTTATGATTACATCCCTCCACAATGTTAAAAGTTGAATAGAAACCAAACCTATCTTGTGTGAGAGTGGTATAGTGAAAATTACACTACAGAAATATTTCTTATTAGATAATCTCTAATCTAATAAATGACTAATAAAAATTATTAATATAATTCCATAATATGGTTTATGTCAAAGTTGTGAGGGCATCAAGTTTGGGACTTCTAAATAATGTAGTAGTTTGCTATCAAAATATAATGATAAAGATATATGAGAGACTGTGGTGGAGACCAATTGATGAGTGCTGGTTCAGCATGAAATGTGCATCTTTTTGACTCTGGACATGTTTATGATTACATCCCTTCCATAGAATGTTAAAAGTGGTTAGAAACCAGTCTCTACCGTGTATAATAGTATAGTGAAAATTCAAAGATATTATTCATTATTGGATAATCTCTAGTCTAATGAATGACTAATAAATATTATTAATAAAACTAACTGTTGTATTTTATTTTTAAATTAGTGAAATTTCTGACCTTCATCACTATTAAATACACTTTGAGCAATTTTTTTTTTTTATCATTAACTTTTTCTCTTATAGAAACATAATTATCAAAAAATTAGGATCTCTGTTTTAACATTTTAAAATCAGTATCAACTTTTAGTGCAGCCTAGAATTTTGTAAAACTTTTAGCATTACATAGAAAATATTTTATTACACAAAATACTTTACATCAAATTTGGAAATGATAACTTTAAAAAAATCTATGTGCTTTAAATATAATATTCTTCACTTAAGACAGAAATATGGCTATTGGTGTATTGAAAAATTTATTTAATTTTATCTTTTTTTTTAAACATGATCACATATAATGCTCAGAGAATGAAAAATGGTTGCATGAATATTGTAAAATTTTGTGAATGTTAATAGGTTTTTTATATGTATTTATATTTTTGTTTGCTTACATTTTTCTTTCGATAGTATATAATTGAAGTCATCTATTTAAATACAGCATAGTTTGTGGCTGTCTGTATATTAACAACGTATATATTAGTTTATATGACAAGTTATATGTCACACATATTAATATATGTTGTCTTTTTTGAGGGAATGGGAGAAGATATTGATAAATGGATATTAGTGATTTGTCTAGTTTGAATATTTAATTAAATAAACTTCATGTTTAAAACTTTTCTGAAATATTTGAATGTTTTTATTACATTTTTTTAAATCCCCACAAATTTCTATTATTATTTTTTTATATATTGATTAGATTATTTGAGAAGTGTCATAAGAATTAAATATATGTCCATATTTAGTGAATAAATTAATTAGAAATGTCAATTAAATAATTAAGTTATTTTTAAATTAGTTTTGATTGAAAACTTCTGACTTGGCATCAGACTATAACTTTATACAGTAGATTAATTATAATTTTTTTTTTTTTTGATTTTGAATCCAGAGAAGCAGTAAAGCATTCTGATTATCTTGCTGACCAACTCTGGTCAAAAGAAAGAGCAATTTGAAATTAATTTGCATTGAATAGCAGAAATCTATTTAAACTTTTATATTGCAACAAGTATCTATTCACAAATTTTATTGTCATTATTTATAATAATTTTTGGCTTTGCAGTAGTACTTGTATTTGTGCTAATATTCATTTTATTAATAAGTATTATTATCTAGATATATTCATATATATTTCCTTACAATAACCCCTTCATATACACTTTAATGCAAAAAAAAAAATTAAAAAAAATCAGTTATTTTAAAAGATAGAGGAATTTAAGATTGCTCTGATGAAGACTGCAGGACAGTTGAAACTGTCAGTAAAATAAAGAAATCATTAAAAAAAGTTTTTTGCATTAAAGTGTATTTGAAGGGGTTATTGTAAGCAAATATATATATATATGAAGTAATACAAAGAAAGTGAAAGGAGAAAAATAAAAATATCTAGATATATTTATTAATATTAGATTATCCTGGTCAAATCATATTAACTTTCTTTATTCTCATTTATGCAAACTAAATTATAAATTCTTCCATTTATCTAAGTTTTTATCTCGATCAATTCTTGTTAGCAAAGCTTATTATAATTTCTCTGTTTGGGATGGCAATGTCTAATTTATCTGTTTTACAGAATTATACAATATTATTTTTGGCAGATCGTTTGCTACATCTGTTAAAGATATTTATGGAACTCGTAGTAAACCAGATATTGTTTATTTATATTGATATAAAACAATTCTTGATATATATATAATAAATCTCAGATGCTAGATTTTCTGTTATAAATGCATGATTATCTATTAAACATCATATAAGTATACCAAATTTTCTCTAGAACTTCTAGTTGGGAACCGCTTAGTTATAATAGTCTCAAATTATTTATCATGTTTAAGCGAGATTGTTCTTTGAACTTAACTAATACCAGTTTTTTAAAAAATGTTTATAATATTGGTTGTATTGTACGAAATATATGTATTTTTATTTTTTTATGTATAAATTTTATTTGTTATAATTTAAACTTCTCAATCAAGATTTTTCTTGTATGGAGTGTATATTAGCATATTTATTGGTTGTTTATTAAATAAATAAATACAGATGTATAGAACAAATGCTTCTGTGTTAATGATTGTACACTGTTCTGTTTCTTTTTAAGAAAACAATGCAAAATCATGGTTTAGCTTTCTAGTTTTTGTTTGTTCAACTTTTGATAGCTATAAGGATTTAAAAATAGAGAACACATTTTGAGAATTTATTTATTCTTAAGTTACATGTTGGTAGAAGATAATTTTTAATTAAGAATCAAAAGAATTTGTAATGGATTTTAAAATATATCATTTGTATAGAGTAAGTTAATAGACTTTGTTTCTCATTTTTTTATTTGCATCATTCTTTAACGTTGGATTATGATATTTTATATGTTACATAAGACAACGTCTCAAATGAATATAGCAATTACATCTTTAAGAGGGAAAATTTGCTTGAGATAAGTTCTGAAGTGAACATGCAAATCAATCTATGAATCACAAATAACATCTACATATAGAGCATACTAACCCATTCTTTTTATTCATTTAATAATTTGCAATACTGTCTTGTAATTTCTTCAGAAAAACTTTTTTTACTGAAATACTTCTACCAACATATCTAATTGTAGGTATCCAATGTATTGTATTTGCTTCCATTAAAACAGCACTGCATCACTTTAGAAGGTCTTTGAGATAATCATTACTTCTATCTCGAAAACCATGCTCAATTCCATAAAACACTTCTTAAAGGAAGTTTTATACAATTCATTCATTTTATATGCTCAGTCCAATAAAGGTATGATTTTGCAATAATGGACTCTGTAATATACGGCAACAAGATGAAGAACATATTGATTGGTTTTATGATCTTGCCACTGCATTTTTAAAATACAAGGTTATATCATTTAATTAGTGTTATTTTTAAGGAAATAGATTTTTTTATTATTATTGCATTTAAACTGAGTCCTATCATTTCATTATTTAAAGAATATTTTGCTTACAAGTTTAGGATTCATTATTATTGAAATTAGGCAAAGAATTTTTAGTCCAAGAATCTGGCTTTAAAAATTCTTTAAGACTGGATACAAGATAGCACCATTTTGAATTTTTGGGATCAAGACTCCCAAGTCTGGAAATACTTTGAGGCAAATCCTTCCCTCCCCCTTAGCTGTAATAATTTGATTAGGGCATTCCTGATTTTGTTAATGGATAAAAAAGGAGTGGCGATTTGTTCATTGGAGCATAAGTTATTCATGCTATATAATCCCAGTAATCATCATGATGGCTATTGAAACTGAATTTGGTCCCTGCAGTTGAAGGAATACATTATGTACTATGGTTTCTAAATCCTCATTTGTTATCTTGTTTTGAATCTGTAATTTTTGTACTTTATAATGTGTGTGGATATTAGCGTGATCTATGATGTGTTAGTGCAGTTACATAAACAAAAAAAGTTTTAGATCTAAAGTAAAAGTTATATGATATTCATTGTAACGGTTATATAATTACGCAATTGAATCCAAGATAAGCTTAAGTACTTTGTGCCACTATAACTTGAATCTGATTGTTGTATATATAAACTTCTGTGAAGTAATGTCATTGTTAAGTAAGATTTATTTAAGGTAGAAAAGTAGGATATAAAATATATGATGTGCTTAGTTAGAATTAAGTACTCATGTTTAAAATATAATTTTTGAGAACTACAAATCTATTATTAATGGATTTGAAATATCAATTGGTGATTTTAAACTTACTGTTAAGCTTTATTAAATTTTTTTTTATTATTGTAATTATTATATCTCATTTCTGTCTTGTAATTTTTATATACTTTACCTATTTATGTATGAATACTAGGTTTTGAAAGTTACCACATTTTAATTATCGTTAAATACCAAGTAAAATTTGTGATTAATGGTAATTATCTGTAATTACTGACAAATTTATTTTTAATTAGGATATTAAAAAAGATGGAAAAAAAATAATTAAAAAATACTTTATTTAAAAGAAAAAATAGTTGAATAAAAAAAATATAGAAAAATTTCCTTTTAGTGAACAAAAAAAAAACGAACTTTTTTTAAGAAAATAAAAATGATTTTGTAAAAAAATAAATTTTTTAACGTTATAGGAAAAAATAGCACTATATCCTATTTACATAATTTTTTAGAAAAATATGACCTTATCTTTGAAACAAAGTATCCCACACTTGAAAAAGCTTTTTCTGATTCAACACTGGTCGCTCTTATAGTATTTTAAACTTCAATACACTTTTTTTAGACCTCAGATCACTCTCCAGTAGTCTTAAAAAGCTTCATTTCATTAATTAAAGAAAAGCTATGAGATATTACATTTAGATTTAGCTTTTTTTGTAAGGTTCAAATCAAAACACATTTGGAACTTTGTAACAGTGATGCAATACTTATAAACCTACGCATATTCGAGCGTCAAATTTTAAATAGAACTTAATTTGGCTATTTAACAAAGCAAATACATATTTGAAAACATTGGAGAGGAAAAGATTGAGATTTATATCTTGAGAATATTTTAACCATGTTCCACTTTGAATATATTCCTAGACCATTATAATCTACATAAATACTAAATAGATAGGTTTAGAATGGGGATGAAATAGAATTTAATTCTTTTTCATAAACTTAAAATAACTTCAAAATTAATTTTTCTTTTTCTAAAAAATGAAATGTTTGAAAGAAAATTATTTTTATTCAGACTTAAATAAATTAAAATTTTGATTTTAAAGCCGGTAATAGTAATTTCAGTATGGTAATTTTTATTATTTTTAAAAATCGGTAATTACCGGTAAAAAAATTACCGAATTTCGAACCCTAATGAATACTAGCTGTGCTAATTTTATATATAAAAAGAATATTTTAGTTATCACTAAACTTAGATTTAATGTTGTATTTATTTAATTGTAAAATCTTTTTTGCCGCAGTTAGTCTCATTTTTAAAAAAATAAGGTTTACCAAGTATAGATTATTTTTTAGTTTAGAAACAAAACTTGCCATATATTACTGGGATGAATTGACTTTTGTTATAGTTGCCAACTAAATTAGAACTCTGAACAATTGTTCATTTTTTAACTTACAATGTACCTTTTTGATTATTTACCCAGTCATGGAAAAATCAGAGAAAAAAAGATTAGCAAAAGCTAAAGTTAACGCTCAAACAATAAGCTAATTTAATGCTTTGTTTTCAATATCAACCAAGGAGTTTCAAGAAATAACCCCTAAATTAGAAATATTGCCAATTGGAACAAGATGCCATGATGGAAAATGCTGTGTCCCTGACTGGACTGGGTGGCAGGTAAACACGAATACCAATTGAGTTAGCAGATGACAATATATATATATTAACATTAAACAATTTATTAGCCTTTAAAACAAATAATTAAATCTTCTATATATATAAGGCTGCAACTGGTGTTAACATAACTCATTGGGTCAAATAATGAATAACAATTAATTAGAACGTTCATACAATTAGTTAAATGAATTATGTACTTTACCTTCACTATACAGTCTATACTTTTAAAAGAAAAGAAATCCTTGGTGAGCCTCTTGAGGCATTTCATAAATAATAATAAGACCAGGGTGGTCTGCAAAAAATTCTAATCATCTTGGTACTCTATAGGAGCCAATATTCTGGGAATGCAGTCCACCAATGACATTCTTCATTGCAACGACACTCGTGGACTCATACCGCAGACAGCAGCAAAAAAGATGGAGTGTTTTTCTCTAACTTTTTATATACCCTCCTTTTGTTTTCTTGTCTTTCTTCTGTCTCCCCCCCCCCTTCTTTTCTAGAGTACTTAAATTTATTTTTCTGCTTGACCAATTTAACCATTATTAAAATTAGAGTTTCATTATCTGCCCGTAAATCAATAATTGTACATTTTCTTAACTTCCTAGTTTTTGCATACTAACTACTCATTTAACTTGGGAATTTATTTCCGCTATAATCTACTTTTAAGATCTACAGAGTCTATAGACATTTATTTGTTTGTCTCTTAACCTAGTTTAATTTACATTTTCTGTTATTCATTTTTATTCTGTATCACTATAACTGAATTGATTAAATAATATTGAATATTTTATACTTTTCCCCTTACTCCAGAAAATTTGCTTAAGTTTATGTGCATTTGAATTTAACTGGCTTCCGTATTTGTCATCTAGATCTGGGTGATCTAGTTATTTCTGGGTTCATTGACATTCATTCTGGTTCAATCTCACTGATTTCTGGTTTTATTCACTCTTCGATCACTTTCATGCAGTGTTGGTTGGGCTATCTCTTGTTTTTCCTGGGTCTCATCTTTTGATATGTCCACTGAAATTTGAAAGTCTTCCTCACCTTATCTGCAGACATGATTTACATGTCTTCTGTATGTCATTCTATCCTGTACTTGTATGATTACTATTTCTTTTGATAATAATTTTATGATTACCCCTTGACCCCATTTTTCCTGATCCCATCCCAAACTTTATTGCCTATTACATATGACTTTTCACTTTTGTTGCTTTCTACTTTATTGGCCATATTTGGAAATAATAGTGACAATTTAATCCATGATTTCCTTCTCATCAACAATTCTGCCAGAGATTTTCCTGTAGCTGTTGATAGTGTAAAGTGTTGATGAAGCATGGTGTTGCATATTTCTTGCTGCATAGTTTCATTCTTTGATTTCCTACAGGCTTTTTTATTATTTGTATGGTCTTTTCAGCAAGGCCAATCGACTCTGGGTGATGCAGGGATGTGCATATATGTTTAATGTCATTGTCAATGAAATAATGTTCCATTTCTTGTGTAGTGAATCCAGCACCATTGTTGGACATGATAATTTATTGATAAACCATGACAAGAAAACACAGTATTTAAAGTTTCTTTTGCACTCATATCCTTTACTATGTGACACTCCACTCACTTTGAATATGCATCTTTATTTGTCCATTAATTGGACATGCAAAGTCTATGTGCATTTTCTGCCAGGCTTTCATTGCTATTGGCCATGGATTATATTTACTTTTGCTTTCATATTCATCATTGATTGACAGACTGCACATTTATTTGGTGTATTGCTCAATCTCTGATGTTATATTTGGCCACCAGATGTAGCTGTGGGATAATATTTGGCCCACACAATTCCAGGGTGACCTTCATAGAGTAGCTTTAAAACTTATTGTCTGCCTTCAATTAGTATTACTACTTGATCACCCATTAATACACAACCTATACAAATAGACAATTTGTTATGGTTTATACAAAACCCTGGGGTGATGTAGTGAGGCTTTGAAACAGGCCAGCCATTTTTAATTCATCCCATAAGCAGTTGACACTCTTCATCGACTTCTGTGCAACTAGCTATTCTTTTACTTTTAAGTAATTCTAATTCCAACATGTAAATATAATTTATGTCTGTCTCCATACTGGTTGGCTCTTCTTTATCATGAACTTAGGACAATATGTTGGCAAGGGGGATCTCTTTGCCCTTATATTCTATTTTGTAGTCATAAGATGACAAAATATTTCTCCAACACATCATGCATGGGCTTAAGTGGTTAGAGGCTAATTTATCATGGCCCAGAATTCCTAATAATGGCTTGTGATCTGTTATTATTTGAAACAATCTGCTGAAAATATATTGATGAAATTTTTTCAGAGCGAAAATAATAGCTAAAGTTTATTTTTCAATCTAATTGTAGTTTCTCTCTGATTTTGAGAGTGTACACAATGCATATGCAATAGGGCATTCCCCCTTGGAACATGGATGGGAGAGGACTGTCTCCTACCTCCCCTCTCCATTCTGAAGCAACAGTAGTTAAATGCACTTCCAAATTAGTATTAAAGTGTACTAACAATTTTCAGATGACAATAGAGCTTTTGTTTTGTTAAGTGCTTCATCATGAATTTTTAACTGCTGCCACTTTTGATCATTTCTCAATAAGTCATACAATGTTTTTGCTACATGTGCTTTATTCACCGAAAAGGATTCAAAAAAATTTGTCAATCCCAAATATGCCTGTAATTGTTTAACATTTGTAGGCTTTGTCACGTTTTGTACTGCTTACTTTTGTGTATTTTTTCCCCCTATGAAATTATATGAAAAACCCCATTCTTTTGCATGCCATATGCTTTTTGGGCATTTAGTTTCACTTCAAATCTATTTAATTTCTCACATACTGTGAACAACCTTTTCTGCAGCATCTCTTCTGAGTTTGCTGCCCTCCTCTCTAGACCCTGTAGCAGTGCTTTAATGTTTGCCTGAAAATTTATGCCAAATGAAAAGTTACATTTAAATAAGCCCATCAGCATTGTCATGGCTAATAGTTCAGCTGATTTATCCATCACCCATATCTGGTGGAATGTGGAGTTTAAATCAACTTTCATGAAATGTGAAACATTTTGAAGACTGGTCAGTATTTCCTCACATTTGGAACAGGGTATGCTTCCCTGTTTAGATATTTTACTGTTAATTGCTGCATAACCTAATTTCGCCATTTGGCTTAGTTATCACGACTAAAGATGAGCCCAATCCGATGTTTCAATGGGCGTTAATATGTTGTTAATAATTAAAGACTTTAATTTTTCAGCCACTTTCCCTTTTTGAGCAAATAGAATTTTATGAGAGTTACACACAACTGGTCACACATTTACCAGTAACTCTATATCAACTGGGCTTGTAGTAATTATTCCAATTCCTCATTAAACAAATTCAGGTATTTGTATGCTATTTTCTGTTCAAGAGAGATTTTTTTATAATATTGATTTGGATTCTTAGTTTGTGGAACCATTCCCTCTCAATGATAGAACTAATCTTCCCTATTACAATGTATAGAGGTAAACACATTTTTTACCATGGTGGTTGATAGTGCTGTTTCGTGACCTAATAGTCTTAGTGCATTTCCATTTACATCATGCACTCTAAAGTTAGTTTTCTTTTATTCACTTCCTGCATTAGGTGGTCATAATGATCTCCATTCTGTTAGTGACCTTAGGGAAATACCTTGCCCCCAACCCATTTCCATTGGCACTTTTCCAAAAGCACTAAATTAATCATAAACAGATTTAAACCTTGAATGTCCATATTTTTAACCATGTGAGTACCTCCACTATATGCTTGCATTGATAATTTATTTTTGCCTTTACTATTACCCTCCTGGTTACACATATGCACCAAATGATTCTTTTTATCGCATTTAAAACATGTTTCTTTGTATCACCTGCATTCTTTTGCCATATTACCCCTCTTTCCGTAGCAATAACATTACTCTAGAATTCCTGCTATGATCAATTTTTAACAGTCTAGTACTCTCATTTTCTGTCTTGAACATTTCCATTTTAGTATTTCTCTCAGTTTTAGTTCTAAAAACCTGAATTTGTTCAAGAATTAATTCATAATCTATGCCTTTCTTAATGGCCATTTCATATCGAGATATCGGCTCTGTTATTAATTGTTGTCTGAGCCTATCATCAGATATCCCCCATAATAAGTGATCCATGAGTATTTCCTCAATGAAATCCCCATAACCACAATCTTTTGCCAGTTCCCTCTGAGCTGAGTTATACTCTTTTTTCCCCAATTAAACCGTTTCCTATTTTATAAGCTTAAGTGAGCTATGTGATGGAATGGACAGGGCTAAAATGATCACTTAATCTCTTTATTAGTTCCTCATACTTTACATTCTTTGTTATGGGTATCTCAAATAATCCACTAATGACTTCTATTATTTTTTTGCCTACGAGATACAGGAGTGCCATTATTTTCTATTTATTATCTTCGATACCGTTCAATGTAAAAATTATCTGCATTATATATGATGGCCATTCAGACGCATTGCTAACCTTGAATTCTGCTATGCTATTTTGACCCAATGAACTCATTTTAGTTGACTACTATTAACTGTCTGCTATTAACTTTGGTCAGTCTTCTAAGTTCCTACTCTGACTAACACTAACTTGCTAATTATTTTAAATCTCTACTTTTTCCCTAAGTTTGAAATGACTGCACCACTAATTTGCTGTGTGCCCAACTGAGATTGGGCAACCAGCAAACAAGGACACCAATTGAGTTAACAGATGACAATTTATATATTAACATTAAATGATTTATTACCCATTAAAACAGTTAAATAATTAAAATCTTCTAAACACATAAAGCTGCAACTGGTGCTAACATAACTCATCAGGTCAAATAATGAATAACAATTAGGGTGTTTATACAATTAGGTAAATGAACAGTGTACTTTACCTTTATTATACATTCTATGCTTGTAAAAGAAAAGAAAATCTTCAGCAAGCCTCTTGAGGCATTTCATAATTAATAAGACTGGGATAGTCTGCAAAAAATCATATTTGGCTTGATCACCTACAGGAGCCGAGATTCTGGGAAGTGCAGTCCAACAATAACGATCTTCACTGCGATGATGCTCATGGATTTGTACTGCAGGCAGCAGCAACAAAGACTCACAGTCCTTTTTTCTAGCTTTTTATACACCCTCCTTCTTTTCTTGTCTTCCTCCCCCCCCTCCTTTCTTTTTGAAGTACTTAAGTTTATTTTAGTTCTGCTTGACTAATTTAACCATTATTAAAATTAGAGTTTCATTATCTGCCCTAAATCAATAATTGTTGTACAATGACATTCTCTTAATTTTCTAGTTTTTGCATACTAACTACTCATTTATTTTGGGGATTTATTTCCACTATAATTTACTTTTTAAGATATGCAGGGTTTACAATAAAGCCAATTTAAGTGCTGGTTAGTTGGGCCAGATCATGATTTCTGTTTCTGTATGAAATATGTATATTGTGGATTTAGATGGAATGCAGAATAAACAAGTTCAAATCTCTATTTAATAAAACCAATTAATCCAGGCTTTAATAGGTTTATAAATTTAGATGATTACAATCAACCCTTCAGCTATTAACAATCTTAATCTGTAGTCAAGGCAACCTCCTTTAACAATAAAGTCGAGTTGCAATCTTTAGTGTCTTTATAGTTAGTTACAGATTAAGATTGTTAATAAGTGTTGATTATTGTCATTATAATGAAAGATTTAAATTTTGGATGATTTTGCCTTTTATGAAATCTAAATTTCAACAATAGAAATTATATTGAAGAAATCCAACATAGAATTACAATGGATAAAGACAATTTGGTCATTTAATTCCATTAGATAAAGAAAGAGAGATCTCAATAAAAACATGTGAGGAATGTCTATGCACTAAATTTTTCAATATTAGTTCGAAAAAATACTGATGTTTTGCATTGGTGGTCGAGAGGTCAGTGCGACTGCCTTGTGCTTGCAGGCAGTTGCCCGGATTGCGGGTTCATGCCCGGCCGATGCTATGACACTTAAAAAAAAAAAACTCTTTACTGATTAGCTCAAATATGAATATAATAGAGAAAGTTGTTCCTGAAGACAATTGTGTAAGAACGGGATTAAAATTTTTATTTTCAGTTTTCACTTGGTTGTGAAAATTGGATTTCATAAGATATATATATTTTTTTGATGTATGATTTCTATAGAAATTTATTTAATAGTTCAAGAACAATAAAAAAGATCCATGAATTAATTATCAGTAAAATAAAATTTAATTTTTACTAGAAATCAAAATACTAAGAAATAAATTACCAAATTTTGAATATGTTAGAAGAGATAATGGTGAAAACAAAAGTCCATTTCTGAGACAAATGGTATATTCATACGATGGCCATGGAGTGCACTTTCACCAACTCACATCATGAGTGATTTATGAGAATAGAAAATTTTTTGTGTATGATGTCACTAAGAGTTTATGTTGATTTGTTGGAATATAACATTATATACATGTGTCCATGTTAAAATTCATGAGAAAAAAAATCAACTGCAACTTAATATTAGGATGTTAGTGTTTTTCTATTGGAATATTCACTTCAACAAATGCCTTCAATCTGTTCAGCAAAGTAACACTTCTGTTTTTTGGGTTGAATTACTCGAGCATTTATTTATAAATCTGCTAAAGTTTAACAGACATTATTACAATTTTATGGTTTTCTTTTTCAATGTGATGTAAATCATCTATGTAAATTCATGTTATACAACAGGAAGATGTGTGCAATATATGTGATCATTTAAAAATTCTATGATTCTATATTTGGAAGATCTTATGCATTTAGATTTAAAAGAATTTAATGCCCTATGTGGTTTAATGCAAAGTTACAGCAATGGACTCTAGAGTTCAAAGTTCATATATCAAGGCTCTGTTATTTCTGACATGAAAACTTAATATGAACTTCCAAATCACAAACCATCTGATTATGTATATAAAGAATTTAATAGAAGCTATTAAAAAACTATCTCATTAATATAAGCACTAAAGAGAACCAATTGACTCAAATATTTTTAATTCAGCACCAAATCAGTATTTAATTGTCTATATATATATATGAAATAGAACTGGAGTTATATAGATCCATATATATATATATATATATATATATATATATATATGAAATAGAACTGGAGTTGATCAAGATCCATTTACCTGTAGAATAAATAAACAAATCCATCCCTTTATGTAGCAAATTATAAAGAATAGAAGAAACCCCCATATTCTTTGTACATCAAATGGTAATAAGCTCAGATTGCTAACTATTAAAGTGGAAATAATATTTATGTCAGATGTAAATATGGCTTTATTATTTATGAAATAATAAATAAAGCAGTATCTTATTTTTTACAACTTTCTGTGCAAGTAACCAAGTAGAAGTCAAAAAAATATTGAATTTGTACAGCATTGATATATATGAAATGAAGTTAACAGTTTCCTCTAACTGTGATAAAAGTAATCAAACCCACCAGCAAATTATAAAAATAGAATTGACCCATCTATTCTTTTGCAATTTCAGTACTAATAAGCTTAATTTGCTAACCATGTTAAAATTCTGGAGTGGGAATATTTGTATCCTAATTAGTAATCTATGCAAAAGCTTATTTAAAAAAAGATGCAGTCTCCATTTTCACTTAATTATGACTTAATAATTAATAATGCATTATTTATAGCTAGCATAAATATTATTTTCATTCCAAAATTTCAACACAGGAACTTAACTTTTTATTATCAAAAGCACAAAAAATAGGTCCATTCTATTCTATATAGTTGGTACCCAACAGTGATTTGTTTACTTATTTCATAGCTAAAGGAGTTTGGTCAATTCCAGTTCTATTTCAGATATACTTCCCAATAAAATAATAATTATATTTATTATGGCAAGAAAATTTATTAATGGTACTTGGGTGATATTCTATCTCTCAAGCTTTGCAGACATTTTTTGTTTAAATATACACTTCCAAGGGCATACAAATTCCATTTAGAAGATTTATCTCATTATATTTCTATTCTTTTTATTTTATATTAATACAAAAAATAATAATAAAATGGAAATATTACAATTAATTATAATTAACAATACTAAGTAAATGGTAAATATTATAACATGTAAACGCCAATGTTTACATATATTAAAACAATAATCAAATATCTTCACTTTTCCTTCTTTATAAATAATGAAATGTCTTCATATGCATTATTTGTAAAGGGTAAGGATATTTGATTACTGTTTTAATATATATAGACATCAGTGTTTACATGTTATGTATAAAAGTACATGAAACATCTTTATATGCATTTTTTATAAAGAAGAATGAGAATATTTGATTACTGTTTTAATATATATAGACATCAGCATTTATATGTTATAATATTTAAATTTTATTTATAATTGTTAATTATAATTAATTATAATATTGCCACTTTATTTATTTATTTTTTGTATTAGTAAAAAAAAAAAGTAGAAATGTAATATCATAATAAAAAAAAGGTAAATATTAAATACAACCACTACTTGTCAGCCATTTTGTGTTTTTTTTAACATTTACTGTATGCCTCTGAAAGTGTATATGGTGGTAAACTTGGTAGACAGGATAACACACAAGTATCTTATTTGAATTTGGAAAAAAAATTATCTAAATTTGTATAATGTTTATGAAAATGATAAAATCTAAATTCATAGATGGTTAAAGAAAAAAATCTAAAATATTGAAAACATTACATATTTCTTACCAAAAAGTCATAGATTTTAAAATATATATATTTAATATTTGCAATCACTAAAAGTTTGCTTCCCTAAATACAAGCATGCACATTTCATTTCTATATTTTTTTTTATTCTATAAATAAATATTCAGCAGATATTTGCTTGGCAATGTTAAATAAACCACTGGTGAGAAAAGACACCATAATCTTACAGAGAAGCAGTGTAAGAGAAAATAATACTGTCCAAAGTAATTAGTTGCTGAATGAAAACAGTTTTCAATTTTTCCTATAATTTTAACCTTTACTAAAAATATCTAGATGTCCATTTACTAATCAATAATTGAATGGTTATCAGATGCAGATATAGGCTGGCTATCTGAGGGAAAAAATCCTAAACCTAAGAAAAAATTTTGACATTTGATCAGTTCAAATTTAAACTCCTGCCAGTGGGCATAACAAGTGAGTGCAGTATCCAGTACATCATGGGTCCTTAGATATTTATAGGTATTTGTATTTTCATTTCTTGTAAATTTTTAAAGATAGCCTTATTCCTAGTTAATTATTAAACTAGAGGTTATATATAGCCCAGGTGTAATTTTAATTCTCAATTAAAGAATAATATATATATAGTTTTATATATGCTCAAAAAAATGAATATTAATATAATGAACTATTAAAAATAATAAAATTATTCTATCAGAAAAAAATAAGTATATCAATTAAACACCAGATAAAAATAATTTTACTCATAGTAAACAAAAGATACTGTTACTGTACGATATTTTTTAAGGGCAAAATTATTGCTAATTACTTAAATATTTTAAAATTTATGGAACAAGCAATTGATCACCTTGATAATGAATTTTCAAATGCTGATTTATCAATTGGAAACATTGTTGACCAAAAAATATTAACAAGGTTTTTTTCATAATTTTGTGAATTCTTACAATAATAATTATTTACCATGTTCAGTTGCCATGTTCAGGAGTAATAAACTGTGCTTTTTTCATTTCTCTACCATAACTATAAACTTGGTCATTTTCATCATCATTAAAGTCCTGCATATGATGACCATTTCTTTTGCAATAAGCTGAATTCTTGCTCTTCCTGCATCCATTGATTACAAAGGCTTCCACTATATGGCACTACTATATGGAAAGAATATACATGTAAATGGAAAAATATGGGTGATTTATTTTGTAAATTATGTAAGGAAGGAATAGAAAATATTAGGCATTTGTTAATTGAATGTAAATGCTTGAAAACAGAAAGGTTACATACAATGAAGTTATGAAAAAATAATTTTGAAAAAAATGATTATGCAGAAAGTGAATTATTGGTTTTTATGCTGGGTTTGGGAAAAGATAAGGGGGATTTAGATATAAAGGCCATAGAGTTGACAAAGATTATGTTGTGGAAATGGGATGGAGCAGAATATGGGAAAACTTAGAGTGGGGAATGGAAAATAAAGTGACTACTAGGTTTCTCTAGGCATAATTGCTGAGAGATTCCTGACTCCGTTTAAGGAGAAGCCACAATACATCACATCACATTACTCTTCCACTCGAATAAAATTTAACATTTCTTGAGTTAAGTTTTATAAATTATCTAAACCTAAATTAGATATCCCTTGTGCCACAAAGATTGTTTATGTCAATTTGTATGCAATGTGTATAAAATATTTATAATTTCATTTTACTTTATGCTTTTAGTTAGAAAATATTCTTATTTTATGGTTTTCTTTTTTTTTTTTCAAAGCAAAACTTCATAATTTTGTTTTAAATATGTTTTTTTATTATAAAATTATCATAATTTGGTAAAGAATAAAAACCCTTATATTGTTCTTCCATAAAATAATAACCAGAAAATAACAATAAATCCTTTATAACAGTTATATAAATATCAATAATTGTTACACATAAAAAGCCTTTTTTGCCACCTGGTTTGGTGCTCTTTTCAAATGTTAATAATCTATTTAACGTTAATATTACATTTGAAAAGGGTACCAAACCAGGTGCTAAAAAAGGATTTTTATGTGTAACAATTATTATTGATATTTATATAGCTGTTATAAAGGATTTATTGTTATTTTTTGATTATTATTTTATTATAAAAATATTATTAAAGATGTTAAATATTTGTTATACTAACTTTTTTAAAAACTTTTCAGAAATTGCATTGTTGCTATCAAATCATGGTTATTGCTACTAAAACTTTGGTTTTTCATTAAATTATTTAGTTTATTAGAAATAATTATTACAATCATAAATAAATACAATAATTAGACTTTATAAGACATAGATTTTTTTTGTTTGTTATGTTTTTAAAAATATATTAGAACTAGAGACTCCTATGCAGTATTTTTACATATTACAGGCTTACAAATAATTAGGCTTTATTACTTAGATTTAAAAAAATTAATTATTTAAAATTATAAAAATGTATTAATGTGAAATTAATAAAAAAATTTCAAATAAACAATTTAGCATCAAAATTGCAAAAAAAAAAAAAATGTTTTTTACTTCTCTAGAAGACTTTGTTTAAAATTTTAATTATTCTAGCTGGTTTTACTCAGCTTTAAAAAAGTTAATTATTTAATATTTATGAGAGAAAACCGAGATGTATAAAAGCATTTGCTTGAACTTAAATTGTGTACTGAATTGGCAATGGTATTATTAAGTAAATAATTGTAGAATCTATTTCTAGTCAGGTAAATATTTAGTTTTTTTATTAATTAAATAAAGTTTTGAAATAACTCATGATATAAAAATGTTTTTCACTTCAAATTATTTTCATGTTCTATATGAGGGGTAAGGAACCTCTGGCCCTTGATCTGGCTCTTGGTCATCAAAAACATATATAAAATTGCCCTATATAAAAGTTCTATTTAAATATATGCATAATGTAAATATAGTATTAAGAATTAAGTAAAACACATCCTTTTCTCTCAAAATAAGAGTCATAGATCATATGATCCTATCTCTTAAGCTTGTAAGTTGTAAACAATGAGGATTGCTAATTCCTCTACAAGCTTTATGATAAATGCTTAGCCAGAGCCAGCACTTAAAATATCTCTGTCAAGAACCCCCCTAAACCCCTGACCATGGTTTTGTGCTTTGGCACTCCTCAGAGAGGTGTCAGGGTAGAGTGCCAAAGCACAAAACCATGGTCAGGGGTTTAGAGGGGTTCCTGACAGAGATATTTTAAATGCTGGCTCTGGCTAAGCATTTATCATAAAGCTTGTAGAGGAATTGGCAATCCTCATTGTTTACATCCTTTTCTCTATTTAACCTTTATAATAGTACCAGTTTATTTTATCAGAGTTGAAATATTCCAATAAATTTACCAGCTATACATGGATTATCTAAGTATGAATTTAATCTATAATACTGAGGACATTTTAGTTGTTTTATAGTTATTTTTGTGGAAGAACAAATATGAACAAAAGTAAAACTCAAATTTTACTCTGTTTTATAAACTGAGAGAGTGCAAAACTCTCAAGCATTTGGCCAATCAGATTGCAAATACTGGGACAGAGAATTTAATAAGAAAAGAGCGGTTCCACTCTCTTCTTGACTTGTCTGTCTATATATCCAAGCCAGTCCAAAGTACTTAGATCTGCCAGCGTGAATCTTAAATATTTTGCATTTATTTTTTTATTAGAATGCCTACACTGAGTAAAATAAAAATAAAATGATGCAGAAAATCATGCATTTCAAAAGAAATGAAGGAGTGTGTGTGTGTTTTTAGAAAGACAGTAAATTGATGTGTCTGTTATGTCTTGTAAATATTTCATTTAATAAAAAATATTATTAAGATGCATTATTTATCAAAACATTCTGATTATAACAAAATTGTTAGGAAGGGAAGAAATATTAATATAGAATACTTGAAAATGAGCTTCATCAAATGGCTGACATTTCATAAAAAGTATAAACAAATCAGAAAAGTATTTAAAAAAAAACAAAATTCAAAACCATTTTTTGAAGAGAATTTAGATTGAGCATATCCTTATAAGTATCTAATTTTAAACAGGCAAAATTCTCCATACAGTAGTGCCACTCAGTGCAAGCCAGAGTAATCAATGGATGCCAGAAGGTATGTGCATAAAATCCCTATCTAGTGCCTACTCATCCAATATCCCCAGACTAGTTTATGGCTTGTGGCTTTCATCAGTGATGAGCCTTGGATTTGAGAGCACTGAATTTTATATATGTTGTATGTTGAGTGTTTGTACCATTAACATTAATCTGTTCATCTGATGACTGCTACATATATATTTGATAAGATAGAATATTCATATCAAATAAAATTATAGCCATTTTCCATATTTTAGGATACAGTCAAAATCAGGCCAAAAGTTGAGGGGGAGGTGATATATTGCTAAGTTGGAAAAAGTAAATGGAAATATATAAATTTCTACTTCATGTTTATTAACAAACAAAATAATTGGTAAAAAGTGTATACATAATATTCACAGTTATCAGTAAAAAATCCTTTAAGATAGGTGATTGCTTTTGATATGATAAAACTGCTACTATCCTCTTACTAAACCATGAGTTTAGTAAAATTTTTTATGGACATGAACAGTCATTGTTTGGATATAATGAAATTCTTAATTGGTCTGCACCATTTAGTAGACTGAATCAAGAATTTAAGGTTTTCAAACCAACCTCAATTACCAGTGTCTTAACATCATATGACTTTTTGAGTGATGAAGCATGTGATTATTTTATCCTTTATGATTTAATGCAATGATAGAGCCATGGACTCAAAGCTAAAATTTACAGAATTTTAGCAGAGTAATATAAGTAAATTGAACAGAACCATTAAATAATCAATCAGTCATTAGACCCAAACAATTAACCACATATTATTAAACAACTAGACAGATGATAAGCAAAATAATGTTACAATCTCATGCATCAAACAGTGATAAACATCTGATCAAAACTATTGTCAGATAAGATGCTTTTTGGATTTTTCAATTTAGTATAATTAGATAGTAACAATATATATTTTTTATCTGTACAAATCACAATATAAGCATTTGTTTTAAAACAATGCTCACTAGAGGGCAGTAAAACATTTATAAGCAAACTTATAAAGGGGATAGGTTTTAAATTATAGTATTATCAAAAAGGTTAAGAGTGGATGGAATATAAGAATTAAACAAAGGGTAGCTTATATAGATATAAATGTGGAGAGGAAATGAGTCTGTAAAACTAATGATAAAGAAACTAATTACAAATAATAAAGAAGAAAGAGGACAGAAAGAAAGGATCAAATTGGAAAAATTGTATATTTTAATATGTGAGGTAGTAGGAGACCAGAGAAGTAGTTAGAATTAAATGAAGCAGTTAAAAATTAAGGGCTTGAGTTATTAGCAATAGTGGAAACAAACCTACACTGGAAAATGTGGTATGGCAACAAACCTACACTGGAAAATGTGGTATGGCAGGTTATAAATAGAAAAGAAAAACAGGATGGTGTATAGGAGTTATGTCAAATAAATATTTAAATACTGTAAAGTATGAAGAATATTTAAGATTTGAAATAAAGTTATGAGGAACAAGAATGGATGGTGGCTAAATGTTTATGGCCACTGGAGATAGTCAAACTATAATGGAGTGGAACAACATAATATATGAATGCTTATTTAAGAATATCATCATCATCAACCATTATCAATCCACTGCAGGATGAAGGTCTCTCCAAGTTTAATCCATCTTCTCCGATCTTTAGCTTCTCTTCTCCACAACACCCCTGCACATTTTCTTATTTCATCCATCCATCTCACATGTGGTCTTTTTCTGGGTCTTTTACAATCTCTTGGAATCCAGTTTAAAATTTCAATTGGCCATCTATTATCATCTCTTCTAGCAATATGTCCAGCCCAACTCCATTTCAATCTTTTAATTTTTTCAATAAGGTCAGTAACACCTGTTTGTTGTCTTACCCATACATTGCGTTTTCGATCTCTTCTTGTTACTCCCAACCTACATCTCTCCATACTCCTTTGAGTGGTCTGAAGTCTCTGTATTGCTCTTCTATTAAGTGTCCAAGTCTCAGATCCATAAGTAAGAACTGGTAAAACACATTTGTTAAAAACCATCCTTTTCAAACACATAGGCATATTTCCTTTTAGTATCAAGTTATTTCTACCAAAAGCACTCCAACCAAGTTTAATTCTATGATTAATTTCCTCCATTATGTTTCCATCTGTATTAATAATCTGACCAAGGTATTTGTAACTGTTAACTTCTTCTAATTCTTCATAATCAATCTTTATTTTCATATTTTGAGCAAATCGATTAAACATTACTTTAGTCTTTTTAACCTTTATCTTTAGTCCTACTTTTCTACTTTCATCTGCTAACTCCTGCAACATTTCCTGCAGCTCTGAAGCATTATTTGCAAAAATAACTACATCATCTGCAAAATCTAAATGACTTAAATATTCTCCATTTACTTTCACTCCTTTAGTTTCCCATTTTAATCCACAAAATACTTCTTGCAGCACTGCTGTAAAGAGTTTTGGAGATATGGAGTCACCTTGTCTTACACCTTTCTCAATGTTGATTTTTCCAATATCATTATGTAATCTAATTGTTGCTGTTGCATTTTTATAAATATTCTTTAAAATATGACAATATCCTGGATCTATACCTTGATGATCTAATGCTTTAATCACTGAAGAAATGTGTATAGAATCGAATGCCTTTTCATAATCTACAAATCCAAAACATAATGACAACTCATATTCATTTGTCCTTTCTATGACTTCTCTCAATACCTGGATATGATCTATTGTACTAAAACCACTTTTAAATCCAGCTTGATCTCTTGGTTGGTGGAAATTCAAAGTTCTCTGTAGACGAGTTGTAATTATCTTGGTAAAAATTTTATATAAAACTGATAAAGGGCTGATAGGTCTGTAATTTCTAATATCTTCTTTATCACCTTTTTTAAATATTAATATTATTACTGCATTCTTCCAATCTTCCGGTACATCTTTATCATTTAGACATTTGGTATATAACTTTGCTAAAATTGTTTCTATTTCTTCACCTGCTTCTTTTAATATATCAATTATAATTCCATCATTCCCTGGAACCTTTCCTTTCTTCATACACTTAATTGCATGTCTCACTTCTTCATTTAAAATTCTGAGCAATTCGGAAGATATAATAGATGTAGGAGGTACTTGTTCTTTATTACTATATAATTCTTGATAAAAATCTTCTACCAATTTCATGATGTCATCTCTCTTTTTAGTAATAATTCCATCTTTTTTTCTTATTGCAGATATAAATTTCCTACCAATACCAAAATGTTGTTTAACATTTTTGAGACTTTTATTTTCTTCTACAGCTTTCCTTGCTATTTCACAGTTATACTCTCTTATATCATTTTCAACTCTTTTCCGTACCATTTTACAAAATTAGAGATATTCAATTCTTTTTAATACATCATTTTTGTATATCTTCATATTCCTTCTTTTCTTCATAAATTCTCTAGTCTCAGTAGAAATTTTATTAGTCAATTGCTGCTTTTTACTATCAGCTATGTTTGTTGCAGTTTTTAAAAGTGTATCAGTTATTTTCATATTAATTTCATTCAAATCTGAATCATGTTCAAAATCTCCTAACACTTGAAACCTATTTGTAAGTTCTAATTTAAATTCATTAGAATGTTTCTGAAGATTAGAAATATCAACTGTAAATATTGTTTTTCTTAATAATTTTTGTCTCTCTAGTTTTACATTAACACGTAACTTACACCTTACTAATCGATGATCACTTCCTGTGTTAAATTTATTAAGAACATTACAATCTTGAAATATGTATTTTCTGTTAGTCAAAATATAATCCAATTCTGCTGTACCTTCATTTGGATGCTTCCATGTCCATTTCCTTTTAACATTTTTCTCAAAAAATGAATGCATAATATAAAGTTTTTCTTTTTCTGCAAACTCCACAAGTCTATGTCCTCTCTCATTTCTATTACCATAACCAAAATTACCTACAGCAATTTCATCTTTCATTTGTCTACCAATTCTAGCATTAAAGTCTCCCATAATAATTTTAAAATGTTGTTTACTCTGATCAAAAGCCTTTTGTACATCCATATAAAAATCTTCTACTACTTCATCACTATGAGAACTTGTTGGGGCATAAACCTGAATTATCTGCATTTGGTATCTGCTATTAAGTTGTATAACTAATCTTGCCACTCTGTCTGATACACCATCAATCTCCACAATATTGTTCTTCCACTTTTTATTTATAATGAATCCTACTCCACTTGTATTTCCAATATGTGTGCCTTTATAATAGAGTATATGTCCACTTTTTAAATCAATTTTTTCTTCTCCTTTTCTTATAACTTCACAAAGTCCAATAATGTCTTATTTAATATAAGACAGTTCTTCTTCTAATTCTTGCAATCTTCCTTCACTTGAAAGTGATCTGCAGTTGTAAGTACCTAAATAAAAAGTCATCATCGAATGGCAACCTGGGTCCGCAATCAGGGAATTCTTAGCACCCTCCACCTTCGGCCACCAACCGCTGCCTTGGTTGGTGACTTTAAAGGGGGGGAATAATGGTTATAGGAGATATAAATTGACACATTGAAGAAATTGATGACTTGGAAACAAGAATGGGCAGCCTCTGAAATTTTTTTTAAGAGATTGAATTTGAGCATTGGAAACAAGAATGGGCAACCTCTGAAAATTTTTTTAAGAGATTGAATTTGAGCATTGGAAATTTATCAAATATTTATGAAGGGCAATACACATGGTCTAGAAATAATATATTTTACACAGTAAATTATGTATTAATAGATAAAGAATGAATGAATAAAGTACGGAAAATTAAAGTGTTTGATAATGAAGAGAAGTATGTAATAGTGATCATAATTTTTTTATAATAGAAATGGTTAGTAATGTGATGGAAAATAACAAAAGTAGAAAGGAAAGTGAAAGATATGAATGGAGAGTTAATGATAAGAATAAGTGAAGAATATAAAATAAAAGTAGAAGAAATTATGAAGAATTTGTGAGAATGAATACAAGGATTGGTGTGGAGAAGTAGAAAAAGTGGCAAATAGGGTTTTAAGTGAGAGAATTCAGAAAAACAAAAGTAATAGAAAAATGAGAATTAGTAAAAGTGTAAAAGAGAGTGGAAAAGCATGCAGGAAATATAGATGTACTATTAAGAGGAAAGAAAATGAAAAAGATGTTAATATTAAATGGGAAAACTACTTGAAAAAAAAGTTGGCTAAAATAGATAATTATTATAGAGAGAATGAAATTAAATAGTAAATTACTGGAAGATATTAATAACAGTGGAAGAGATGGGAGTAAAAAATTTTGGAAATATATTAAAAGAAGGAATGTAGGGTAGAGAAAAATAGCATTAATGAATGATGAGAAGAAAGGATGAAGTTTTAGAGAGAAATTAGAGACAATCTTAAATAAGTAATCACAAAAACATATAGTAATGGAAATGTTAGTTTTACAGAAAATGAATTGAATGAGGTGAGAGAAAGTTGAAAGATGGAAAGGCAAGAGGTTTATGTGGATGGGCAGCAGAAATGTTATGAATTTGAGAAATAGAACAAAATTAAATCTATTATCATGTTTTAATAAGATAGCACAAATGACAGACTTTCCAGATAGCTGGAATAATACAAGAGTGAGGCTATTATTTAAAGGAAAGGGTAAAGACCAAATAATTGTAGACCAGTAGCAGTAACATCAATATTGTATAAAGTTTTTGCATATATGATGGTTGAATGGAAAAAATAATATAGTGAGAGAAATGCAAGGAGGTTTTAGAATGGATAGGCATATAGGAGATAGTTTATTTGTAATCACACAACTTATAGAAATGAATAGGAATACAGGTAGGCAATCATATATGGTCTTTATAAATATAGAAAAGGCATATGATAGAGCAAATAGAAATAGGTTATGGATAAGTTTAGTAAATTTAGGAATGGAAAGAGATTTATTGGATCTTATTAAGAGATTGTATGAAAATAAGTATTATACATATCAATTAGGAAATATAATATCACAATTAAAAATGGGATGGGTCTAAGACAAGGATGCCCTATTTCACTTATTTTGTTTTTGTTAAATTTGAGAGAAATGGGGAGAGCAATAGAAAGATTACAAAGAGGGATAGAAATACCCTTAGTAAATGGCAAGGAAGTATATACATTATCAAGCTTTTATTTGCTGATATTTTTTATGCATAGAAAATAGGGAAGATGTGGAACTTATGCTGAAGACTTGCACTGGAGTGGGTAAAGAGATGGGGATCAAATTTAGTGAACAAAAATCCAAAGTAATGATAGTAAATGCTGGGGAAAGAAAAGAGAAAGAATTGGGGGGGGGGGTATAAAATTAAATATGGTGAATAAGTACAATTATTTGGGAATCGTCTTAAGTAACGAGAAGAATTGCTTGAATGAATGAGAGAGAAAAATGTTAAATGAAGCAAAGAAAAGAAAGGGACTGATAAAGAAATTTACAGTATTTTTATATAATAAATATGATGTAACAAGAATTGTATGGGAGTGACATTAGGGAGATTTAACCTATGGTAATGATGCATTATGTGTTAGCAAAGGGGTATTAGATTACTTAGAAGAAGTACAAATATAAGTAGGAAGACATGCATTAGATGCAGATATTGTGGACAGCAAAGGAGGCATTTCAATGAGAAATGGGATGGCCAAGTTTTTATATGAAAGATACAAAAAGCAAAATGAAAATGTTCAGTAGATTGCAATTTATGGATAGTAAGAGAATATCCAAAATAATATTATTCCAAGTGAAGGGCAGGCTACAAAATGTGTGAGAAAGGTAGTATGGTATGCAGAAGATTGTTGAGTGTTATAGTAGAAACAACTGAGATAGAACAATAGATGCATTAATAAAAAAATAGGGAGCTAGAGATATGGAGAACTAGTATGGAGAATAAAAAAAGTTTATATATATATATAGAAGTAAACAGAATATTAGATGTGAGTCAATTTATAATAGCAAGAAAACTAGTTTACCATTTATAGCTTAAACAGGATCATTAACAACATGAAAATATACACACAAATGGATAAATGTCAAGAATTAGTTTGAGGATTATGTAAGGAAAGCATGGAAAATATTAAAAATTTTCTAATGCAATGCAAATGCTTATAAGAAGAAAGATACAAATAGTGAAGTTGTGGAAAAATAAATATAGACGAAGTGATTATACAGAAAGGGGGTTCTTGGTCTTCATGCTGGGATTGGAAAATATGAAGGGGATACAGATTTAAAGGCCATGGAGTGAACAAAGATATTGTGGAAATGAGATACAGCAAGATAGAGAAGAATATGGGAAAAACTTAGGGTAGGGAGTTGAAAGAAAGATAGAGTAGCTAATAGGTTTTTCTTGGGTATATTGGCCGAGAGATTTCTGACTTCGATAAAAGAGCAGCCATATCATATCAATTCTGATTAATCTTCTGGCAGAGTGTACTATTTTAAATTGCACTCAACCAACTACCATCTTTTATTCTTCCATTGGTATTTAAGCTAATAGTTTAAAATTTAAAATACTCTAAAAATTTTAATCAAGTTATTTTATTCCCAATAAAAATATTTAAAAATGGAAAATTTTTATTCTGCCAATGCAATATTTTTGAAAATGGTGATCCTCTCATATTCAATTCACTAGATCTATTAAATGATTACATACACAATATTTAAAATATCAAAATTACTACTTTATGATCAATATCCTACTAAGTATTTAAATATTTTTTGCTAAACTATAGATGATGATAATAATATTCATTGTCAACTTACTCTCCAACTGATCACTGAGTATTTATGCAATAATAACAAAGTGATTGATGAGAAAGCATTTTCTCTTTTTTTCATGTGTCAAAGCATCGGCCGGGAAGCGAACCCGCAAACCTGGGACAACTGCTTGTAAGGCAGCTGTACTGATCACTCGACCACCAACGCTAGACAGCAAGCATTTTCTTAGACTTGAACATAGTCAATATTACCAAAAGACTATTTATGAGTCATCAAAACTATTTCTTAGCAGGTCATTTATCATATACAATGTAATGATTAGACCCCATTTAAATAATGTAGTCTGACCAGGCCACTATAGAAGTTAAGTGAAATGAATGCATTGAGCTAGCATATCAATGGTGATAACATCTTAAGAAAATTAGATCTAGAATTTATATATTCTATCGAAATGTATAAATTATTAAAAGTATTAGTTATAGATAAAAATATCAAAGTCAGGATTTTTTTTTTGTAACTTTGTATTCTTATTTCTTTCTTTGCTTTCTTTTGAGAAGTAAAGTATATATATATTTTAAGAAAAAATAATTAATTAATTTATATACTTACTGATTAAAAATATATAGTCTATATAATTGTAGTAATTAAGGAAGAATTTATTTCTTATCTTGTTTGTTTGTTTGTTTTTTGTAAAGAAAAAAAATAGCTAAATTTAGAAATGTTAATGAAATGAATGTAAGAGAAAATTATTTTTGTAATTTTAAAAAAAAATGTAATTTTGATAACAAAAAAATATAATTAGTTAAAATTAATTAGAAGAAAATAATAGCAAAGATATGCCAACTGTATTGCGATATTGTGGATAACTTATGTATAAATAGAATGTAGACACAAGAAGGATTCTACAACCTTTATGCAGGTGAGAAATTAGGAACAAATTAAAAAGACATTTAAAAAAAAACTAAATGAGAAGATTCGACAAGTGGTGCATTTTAACCATTTAACAGACTTTATTAATTGGATTTGGGAAAAATTAGATAACCAGAATAGTTTTTCCCAATTGTTCAAGAAGCTGCAAAATTGTGAACTTTAGAAGTGTGTATTTCCTGCCCATACCAGTGACCGATGCAGTAATAACAAGCAGTTGCTTCTCATCTCTAGCCTGACCTTTATAGATCTATCCATGATGGATGTACAATTTATATATATCATTTATATAAACCATCATTGTATCTGCTACTGAAGACTAACCAAAGAAAATAAACCAAATGAAGCATTGAACTTTACATTAGTGGCTGATATATAAGTGGTCTAATAGTAAAAATCAGAATTCTGAACATATATGGATAAGATTAATTTTATCTAGATAAAAGGCCTTTAAAAAATGTTATAACATATATCTTTTTTCTCTCTCTCTATTGTTAATATTTCTGGTTATTATAACACCTATCTTAATATTTATTATCCTTTATTCTTACATATATGATTGTTAATTAATAATAATAATTGTATGAAAGTGGAGTTCAATCATTCACTTGAGAATATCAGAGCTCATGGAATCAAATTCAGTCTACTTAAATTGACCTTTGTTCGGTAGGAATACATTTCTGATTTAATATTTACTTATATTTATTTTGATTTATATAGGAGTACATTGTAATGATTATAAATATTGTAAATATTTTTTTATTATATTATTTTTAATTAAAATCTAGTTGTCCAACATTTCAATCTTATTCCAACCTGGATAAAAATGATTTTCACACATCTTGAAATAACTACATGCTTAGCTGAGCAATTAGGAGAATGATACCTTTCTCATAATGATGTTGCTAGAGGGATTCCTAAATACATTTTGTCAGCAAGGAAAGTGGTGCTTAGGGATTACCCTTTGGTTGTGAGAACTTATTGCTTTACCTGCCGATTATTGATTTAGGGTAAAATGGTCTAGAAGTATAACCGATTAGCAATATGATCACGATCATCAATGTTAGTATGATATAATGTAGCTGAATAAGGCTTGGTAACATATAGGTTGATTCTTATGAATTGCATTTAAGCATGCAATCATCATAAAAAAAGAGGTTTGGTATAATAGTTAGACTTCTATAATGATAAAAGATACAAAATTAGTTTATTTATATTGTTAACTGATGTTAAAATTATTACTATTTTAAATTGATTATATTTCCACATTTTTTTGGTTTTTAACAAGGTGGCTCTCATCTCACCTCTACCATACTGCAACCATCCATCAGCAGATAGAAAAATTATCCTTAATCACTATGTGTGCATTTTGGAACTATAAATATTTATTAGATATATTTACAACTTCCATTCCATCACATATTTCCAAAACACATGGATGAAGACATCTGAAAAAGAGAAATGATATTTTTATTATCTGAAAATATTTTTTTTAGAAATTATAATTTAATTTAAACATTTCTTTATTTGCCCTTTTTTTTAATTACAAATAATTTTTCAATTTCTTTTTTATATTACAATAGTTATTTGCTTCATACCAAATAAAGATTGATAACATGGGTGGGACAAGAATCTCGGCCTCAGGATGGCCTTTGAGCATTCCATCATCAGATTTTGGAAAGTGGAGTAGATTGGAGCCTGTCCATTAAAGTATGAGGTTTGGCTATCTTAATATATATATGAGCACTTATAGCATATATGTGTAGAGATGGTAATCCGGACCAACTGATGATTGCTGGTTTAGCATGAAATACGTATATTGGTGATTATTTATCTTTTCAACATATATGTGTTCAAGTGTATCAGTGTTATGAGATGGTGTGGAAAGTGGTGGGTCGTGTGAAAGTCTGTGCTCATATACCCTATATAAAACAATATTTTAAAAAATTCTACCTACAGAAATTATTGCGAAACTCATCTCTAAAGTATTATTGTTATTATTATTTTAACATTCTAATTTTTTACTATTTAAATTTTGAAATATGATTTTTTTCCCCCTAAATTTTGATAACTCAAATATAAATGTAATTAATCCCGGAAGCTACTGAAGATCCCCGGTGAGCTACATGTAAACTAACCTTTGTATACATGCATTCAATAAGTTAACGTATTCCGTGCAGAGGGTGATTTATATATATTAACATAATTTCAGGACAACTATAAGCTATTCTGAAATAAATGTAACTAATCGTAAGGAAAGGCAGAATTTCATATTTAACAACTTCAAAATATTAATTACATCTATATTTGATCTATCAAAATTTATATTTACACGTATAAACTGAAGATTAATTTAATATTCAGCGGTTGTTAAACATGAGGCTCAACCTTTCGCTCTGATTAGTTATTTCAGAATAGCTTATAGTTTTCCTGAAATTATGTTAACATACATAAATCATACTCTGCGTGTTAATACATCGATAAATTGAATGCTTATATATGATCCAAGCTAAAGTAAAGTTGGATCCACTTTATATTTTTCATTTATTGACAGCTGGATTATATAAACTCACTGGGGTTTTCAGTAACTTATGCATTAATTACATCTATATTTGAACTATTAAAATTTATATTTGCATCTATTAACTGAAGATTATTTTAATATTTAGAACTTTTAAAAATAGACTCCACATTTCTCTCTGCTTAATTATAATGATTTCAGAAAAGCTTATAGTTATTATGAAATTATGTTTATATATATAAATCATGTTCTGTGTCAATAAATTAAATGCTTATATTCAAGCTAAAGTACAGATGGTTCCACTCTTCTATTTGTTTATTGATGGTTTATTTCATATAGCTCCCTGGGATTTTTCACTAGATTCTGCATTAATTAGATCATTATTCTAGAAGTTGTAATGGTTATACTCATGACAAATGGGTACTTCTGATGATGATATGGATATTAAGTTTCTTCTTTACTATCTCCTTAAAAAAAATTGCAAAAATGTATGTATAATTAGCCTATTCGTTCAGTGTAATGAATGTTGCTCATACAAGATCTATGTACAGTGCTCTGAAATCCAAGGCTCCTCACTGACAAAAGCCACAAGTTAGAAACTTGTTGTGTTTGGTCTGGATTACAGACCCAACTAACAGTAAATAATGTAAAATAATACTGAAACAAGTATTATAATTTAATATATTTATTATGTACAAATATATACAATACAATATACAGTATACAAATGAATATTTATAAGTTGAATATTGGAGTTTAACGTAAACTCTGGGTTTTGCTTGCCGCTTCCAGCCACACCTTATAGCTTGCCTCACGGGTAAAGTCTATGACTTTTCCAGCTGTACAAGACAGCTTGCCTCAAGCCGAGTGTGATCTTAGCAGCGTCCGGTCTCTGTGGGACTTGCCTAGCTGTGTAGATCTAAATAGCATAGTGCTATCAATGGGAATACTTGCTGCTGTTTAGGTTAGCAGAGTTTCCCTGGGAGAACACAAAAACGTCTGTTTAGGTTAGACACATTCTTCCCTGATCTTCACAAAAGGCTGATTATTTATACCCAGATCCCTGACCTTATTGAAAACCTTTAGATTCAGCAAGCATCGTTGCTCATTGGCCTGTAATAATCATTGGCTATGCTTTTATCTATACATCAGCCTATTGGCCTGTGGCAAACAATGCTTAATCCGATCAGATAAGGTGGCATCTGGAATAGTCTACTTCTGAGAGAAGGGAGGACTATAACAAAACTAGTCTGGGGATATTGGATGGGGTACGCACTAGATAGGGATTTTATGCACAAGCCTTCTGTCATCCATTGATTACTCTGGTTTGCATTGAATGGCACTACTGTATGGAGATTTTGCCTGTTTTAATAACAGTTATAAGTAAGCATAAGAAATGGTGATCATGTGATGTTTAGTGGTTTAAATAAATAGATAGAGGGATTTGAAGTTAGGATTTTTAAGTCTATATTCATCCTCCACTCCATCTCAAACAACTGACACACATTAGCACATACATGAGGAAAAATATATAATCACCAATATACCAAAGGCCTTGAACATTCTATCATTGTTTTTTTAATGAAATAAATAGTTGAATAGTTGGAAAGGTGAGACGTTTAAGGAAGTACAATCTTAATATAAGCCAAACACTGATTGTATATATGTGTTATATATGTGTGGGAGATTATGATCTAGTCCAACTGATGAGTGTTGGTTCTGCATGAAATGTATAAATTGGAGATTTTTTTTCCACATGTATGTGATCATGTATGGCAATTGTTTGAGATAGAGTGGAGGACGGATATAGACTAAAATATTCTATTGAAATGCCTCTATTTACTTAAAAAAGAAATATATATATATATGATTTAAATTTCCAACTTAAAAATGCAACCTCAATTCATCAAAAGTACAAAAAAAATTAATGAAAAAATGAAATAAGATACACAGAATAAGTCCAAGTAATTATGAATGACCTGTAAAATAATTTAATTATGCAAGCAGGTATAGTAACTTACATTAGCAAAATCTTAAATTTTTTTTATTTCTTATGACTTATTCAGTATTTTGAAATTTGTTTTGCATTCACTCATTATTTTTTAATTAATCAGAAGAAAACAGTTCTAAGCAAAAACAAAAATTAAAACAATATTAAGGAGGGAGTGTTCATCATGATGTTTACTGATATACTATGTTCCTTACATTATTTTTTGGATGTTCAAACAAAGTTAAGCAATTTCAAACTTAATTACTACTGGTATAGGTGATTGTGAGAATCCCTGAATGCTATCAGTCATGTCATTTTTATATTATGCCATTATATAGTGATTAAACATCTATATGTCATGGTCTGAAGTTCCAGGTCTGGATTAGGAAAATCAAACAACCAGTTGTATTTTACAGAGCACAACCAATTAAAAAGGTTAAACAAACTTTTTTAAATTTATGGCAAAATAGCCAATTTCAGGACAGAGAGACGTTTTCAACTGCTATTATAAAGGAATGGTGGAAAGGCAGTATTCATCAAGGTTAGCAATTACTAGATCATGAAGATTTGAATTATTTTTCATTTTTGTTTTGCCCTCTAAAAATAGTTAGGCATCCATTTATGACCCATGTTGGGTAGATATCTTGGGAGGTTATATCCAGCGATCTAATAACAAAAATATAATCTTAAAAAGAATTTCACTCAACCTATATTCAAACTTCATGATACAGACTCTGTAAATGATTATCTAACTATCCTTAGCTAGATGGTAAAGACCCAGATTGATTTGATGAAGACTGATGTATTAAATATAATTACAAAAAAATATGATGGTATGTTGCAGGTTTTACTGTTGGAGGGAAGATGTCATTTTATTCCAGAGGCTTATCTTGACTCCACCCACCCCCATTCATAATTTTTAAATAGTAATGGGAGCTAAGCTAATAAAAAGGCATCCCTAAGACAGAATTTAAAAATCCACATATGATTCTTTTTTTTCTTAGAAAAATTATTCTATAATTATTTATAAATAAAGTTATGGTGCCTGCAACTAAAAATAAGCTGAAATTATTGGACTTAAATCTGTATAATTATACAAACAGATCACAATAATTTCTTAAAGTTAAAAAGAAACCTCAAACTTTGTCTCCCTTCATATATCAGAAGGATTGTTTATAATGCTTTCACTAGAAAATATAAATTTTTAATCAATCAGTAATTTATTTCTAAATATTTTTATACTATTATATATATGGTAAGTAGATTTTTTTTTCATTTTTAATCTTACAAATGATTTAAATTCTAATATTATATAATAAATAATAATTTACAAAGCTGAATATTTATACATAGTATTTTTAAATTAATGCATTACAATTGTTTAATCAAAACATTTTTACAAACCTATTTTTACAAACCTATATTATACACCTGTATTTTTAATTGTGGAGTTTTCAATGGCCCATCTCTACAATTATATAGTTTTCATTTCCCAATTGAGGTTTTGTGTTAACAAGTCAAAACACTGGAGTTTTTTTAATTAAAAGCTTACACGGATGAACCCACAAAATATGTTTTATATAAGCAGGTTAATCAAGATAACAATTTGGTAAAAGAGTAATAATCAAAAAAATGAGAAAAAAAACACAAAATAAATGTTATACTATTTATGTAGTTTTTCTTAAGATAATTAATTCGATTGACATAATAAAGTATATTTTTATCCTAACTATGGATAGGAAATCTAATCATAAGAGTAGGAATGTATATGCAAGCCTCTTCTGTGGCATGGTACAATGGGTTCCATGCACCTATGCAAAATATTGTAGGGGTGGCATAAATCACTCACCTTAGTAAGAAATTTAAAATAATAGCTAATCAAAAAAATAATTTAAAAAACAGATGCTTCAATACTTGATTTTGCTAATATTAATTGATTATTTTATTGTATTATAGGTGTTAGGTGTTAATATTGTTTTATCAGTTAGACTAGGTCTATGATTATGTGTCTATACTGTTTTTAAGACAAACAACATTAATGTATTTGGAACCATTTCATTAGTGCTTTTATTATACTTACATATACAGACAATATTATAATATAATTAACAAACATCAGAAATTTACACTAACAAAATTATTTTGAAAAGCCATCTAGTAATTAATTCATTAACTAACCTTGCCCTAGAATAAAATCAAATAAAATAAAAACAATCTCACAATTCAAACTCATATGTACAGGGTATATATTGCAATTAAACTTTTAAAAAAAGTAATTGTCATTTAAATAGTCAAAATAAGAGTCATAGATCAATTCATAGATCACATGACCCTATCTCTTAAGCTTGTAAGTTATAAACAGTGAGGATTGCCAATTCCTCTACAAGCTTTATGATAAATGCTTAGCCAGAGCCAGCACTTAAAATATCTCTGTCAGGAACCCCTCCCCAAACCCCTGACCATGGTTTTGTGCTTTGGCACTCCTCAGAGAGGTGTCAGGGTAGGTTCAGACACTAGATCTAAAAATACCAACCCAAAACCAAGCACTTATCTAAAAATTATCTATTGAGTGGAAAATCTAAAATTTTCAGACATTTACATGTCTTCAAACCCAGCTATCCAAAAATCTTATGCAAAATCTTATTGCCAAAAGTCTTATGCAATTTTATATTGCTATGACTACTAATATATGGTATGGCTGAAGATCTATCAGCCCCATATAGCTATTTGAGTTGGATAGTTGGGTTTGAAGACATGTAGATGTCTGAAAATTTCAGATTTTCCACTCAATAGATAACTTTTAGATGTGCTTGGCTTTGGGTTGGTATTTTTAGATCTAGTGTCTGAACCTACCCTGACACCTCTCTGAGGATTGCCAAAGCATGAAACCATGGTCAGGGGTTTGGGGAGGGGTTCCTGACAGAGATATTTTAAGTGCTGGCTTTGGCTAAGCATTTATCATAAAGCTTGTAGAGGAATTGGAAATTCTCACTGTTTATAATTGCCATTTACATTGTACAAAATCTAGATCAAGCATACCCCAAGAAGGACTAAAGAATTTAGTTTACAATTAGTATAGAAAATGAAATTTGTAATAATTTAGATGATATAATTAATGATTTTTCTACTGTAGAATACAGAAGAATCCAGAGGATATATATATTATCATTATTTTTATACATTCTTATATGATTATGTTATATGTATTGCTATTTTATAATAAATTTTTATAATATATGTTAAATGAAAATTTAAATTTATTATTATTTTGAATTTTTTTGGAAAGCAACAATATAAATTGCACCTGGGTGGAATAAATTCACAAACAGGCCTGTGTATCATGTAGAATAAATGTAATCACACACACACCAATATATTTTTGTTTTACTATAAAAAAATAAATAGTATTAATGATTAATCATAATACTGTACTGTAAAAAATAAATCATTCTGTTTAATTATTACTATTTTAAATAAAACTATTAATGTATAAAATTTTATTTTATTTCCAATAATCAGTTTTGTTGAATAGACTGCTGATGAGAACACTGGAAGAAAATTATAAACTTTAATGAAATGTTGGGTGAGGTATGTTAAAATAGAATACTCTAGACTTTAGAGATAAAAGTAATAGAAAAGTTTTGATTTCAAAACTGATAATAAAACAAAGACGTTTTTATTGGAAATTTAAAATAACAGCAAAAGTTTTCCCCACAATAGTGCCACCTAGTGTAAGCTTTAGTAATCAATAGATGGTAAGGCAACATAATCTCTATCCAGTGATTTCTCAACTAATATAAGACTAGTTTCTAGCTTGTGGTTTTCATTTGTGAGAGCCATAGATGGGAAAGCACTAGATAGGGATTGTAATGGTCAATCATCTAATATCTATTGATTAAACATGATCACTTTTTCTTATGCTTGTTCTTAACTGTTATTAAAACATGAAAAACTCTATATGTATTGCCACTCAGTGCAAGCCAGAGTAATCAATGGATGCCAGAAGGCTTGTGCATCAAATCCCCATCTAGTGCCTACTCATCCAATATCCCCAGACTAGTTTCTGGCTTGTGGCCTTTGTCAGTGAGGAGCCTTGGATCTGAAAGCATTGCACCTAGATCTTAGAATCTAATGCAACCCTCCAGCAGCCACTTTTTATCTCTACCTAACTATAAAATTATGAGACTTAAATTGAAAACACTATAATATTTTCAATTCAAGCTCATCAGCTTATATAGTCATATAGGTCTGAACTCAGATTATTACCTATACATTTTGATGTCTTTGGTTCTTTATTAACTATAGCCACCATTATCCTATTAGGCAGGATTGGTTTTAAGCCAATAAACATCACATGATTACCATTTCTTATGCTTGCTCTTAACTATTATTAAAACAGGCAAAACTATCTATACATATTGGCACTCAGCGCAAGCCAGAGTTTTTTTTTTTAATAACAGTTAAAAGCAAGCATAAGAAATAGTGATCATGTGATGTTCATTGGCTTAAAACCAATTCTGCCTTATAAGATAGTAGTGGCTATGGTTATTAAAGATCCAAAGACACCAAAAGGTATAGGTACTGGACTGAGTTCAGACCTATATGATTATATAAGCTGGTGAGCTTGGATTGAAAATATTATAGTGTTTTCAGTTTAAGTCTCATAGTTTTATAGTTAAGTAGAAATAAAAGGTAGCTGCTGGAGGGTTGCATTAGATCCTAAGATCTAGGTGCAGTGCTCTCAGATCCAAGGCTCCTCATTGATGAAGGTCACAAGCCAGAAACTAGTCTGGGGATATTGGATGAGGAGGCACTAGATGGAGATTTTATGCACAAGCCTTCTGGCATTCATTGATTACTCTGGCTTGCAGTGAGGGTCAATACATAGAGAGTTTTGCCTGTTTTAATCCATTGATTACTAAAGCTTTCATTAGGGACACTATTATGCAAAAAAAGTCTTGCTACTGCCTTAGCAGTCTGTGTAAATATAAAGAGATTTGTAGGAAATTTATGAACCAAATAAATTTCTAAAGGAAAGGGGGATCTGCTGCTCTCACATTGCCACATTTCTGAGGAATCGGAAGAATTGATAACAATTGAAATTTGTACCTTTCTCTTCTTATAATCAGTGATATTTGTACATTTTCCTGTCTACCAAGCTCTGAAGCTTTTGATAAAAATACATTTTTGGGGGAATACAATAAATCTTTTCAAAAATTGGTGGATAAGAAAGGTTGTATTGAATATTTACATTTCCCCCCCCCCTTAATTTTTATTTTTAAAAATAAAAAATTGTGCAAAAATTAATTACAATATTTATTATTACCGAATATGTGTTAATTGTTGGTTAGAATTAATGAAAATAAATAAAATGTAAATATTATAATGTGTAAAAGCCAATGCCTATATATATATTATAAAGACAATCATTTTTTGTAGATTAATAAATCAATCAATTATACTCATCCTTTTTTATTAAAAATGCATATAAAGATGTTTCATGTATTTTTTTTTAATTCTTAGATTAATAAGTAAAAGTCTGCATTAACAGACACGATATGACACTTTACATTTTAAATTTTTTTATATATTAATAAGTTGACTTAATACAAAAAAATAGTATTAACTATTGTAATTAATTTTTGCACATTTAAATTTTTTTTTTAAATAACACTAATAAAAAAATGTAAATATTAAATATGTTTTTAGTATATGGTCCCAAAACTGTATTCCCTCCCCCATATGTCATAGCATCGGCCGGGATGCGAACCCACAACCGTCTGCAACCAACTACTTGCTTGCAAGGCGGTTGCGATGACCTCTCGGCTATTTTTATTTAAAATATAGGATGCAGAGGTAGTGTGGAGATAATGCATAAATATTAGGAAATACCAATACAAATAATTACTATTTCAATCAGAAAACAATATTATTAAAAGCATCACCCTTGGAATCTAAAGTCTAAAGAAAAAAAAACACTTGAAGAAAACTGACTACCAATTCTTAATAGTATATTTTATAAAAGAATAAAGTGAAACAAGTAGTAACGTTATTTTATTATTTTCTTTTATCTATTTCAAAATATTACTAATGGAAAGATTAAATTTACCATACTTTTGAAGATAGCGTTTGAATATAGCATTTATTTATTTTTAATGATTATTTTTAAAAATTCTAAGAATTACATTAACTATTCAAATGTTTAATATTTTTTCAGATAAATAATCTAAATTATGTATTTTTCTTTTATATTTTTATTATATACATTGTAATAGTATGGATCCCTGTGATTGAACCTAGGGTGATGGGACTCATCATCATCAACCCCAAGTCAAAATAAAAATTTAAAGATATTAGGAATGAACATGAGAGATCAACACAACTAATTACATATATTAAGTAACTATAAGAAAGTTACTATAAGTTCACCAGAAATTCATAAAAGTAATAATCATTAATCATCATGAATGATCAAAAATAAGATCAACAGTTCATCTTGTGACTGGATTTGAAATGGGTCTACTATAGACCAGGCTAATTCTTCAGCCCTTACCAGCTTGAGGCAGATTATTTAGATAATAATTTGGATGCACAAGCTTAAGTGCTATTCCATCACAATATATAACATAATGCTGGGATAATAAAACATATTGATCATCATCAATGTTCTGTCCACTTAGTATCTTTAATATACTAGCCAACTATAAACTAATTTATAATAAATACTACATTAAATAAAATGTAGTGCACGGACTTTAAAGAATATCCCCTTTGTGCCAACCAGCATCATCATCACCTGAATGTTCATAAACACTAAATATAAACCCCTTTTATCATGAACAAAAGCTCTATAACTTATTTTGAACAAGAAATATAATACAACATATAATAATTTATAATATTTTAGAATTAAATAAATTCACTGGAATAATTTTAACAATGAAATATAAATTTATTAATAATTATTAAAATGAAATTAAGGTCTGCTGACTATGCCATACATATCAATTAAGCCTTCTGATTTTGATTAATATAATTAGTTATCACATCGTGATTTACAAATACTTCATAATGGATTTGGATAAAACATATATATTTTATAAATCAATGTCTGTATTTCTTCAAAGCAATATACATAATCTTATAATTAAATATTAGTAAATTCAGTAATCAATAATTTTGCAAAGTACAAAAAATATAATCGTCACTTAGGAGTCCTTTCGACTATCCTCATAGTCTTTGTCAACTAATACTTTGAAAGGTTAACCTTCCCATAATTCCATGATCTTAATCTTTGCTGCCTGCCTATTGATTAAGTCCTGCTTATATTTATATATTACCATAGCTTCCTTTATTTTCCTTTTATTGTTATTTCTTTCAGTTTGCAATATTTTTACATTATTATAATTGAAATTAAAACCATATATATATGATTTATTATGGTCATAAAAAATGGAAGCTGATATGATATTATTATCTTTGCAATTTTGTTTTGTATTCTGAACTCTTTTTAATAACAGCAAGTGCTCTTTAGTTTTATCTCCAATAGACATCTCAATCCCCCTACTCCACTACCATCCCTACATATCTATTTATAAATGATGCAATTTTTATTTATAAATGAGGTTTTATCTTTAGAGTTATTTAATAATTTATTTAATGTAGGAGGTATATAAAATGGCAGGTTTGAAGTCCTTATTTAAAAATGATATTCTTTGTAAATATTCATTGGATAAATGCAAAAATATTGAAATGTATTATAATGAATTGTTAAATGTTGGCTATAATTACGATCATATTTGTTATACTATTAAAAATTTTAATACAAAATATAAAAATAAAATAAAAATAATAATAAGGTTGATTCTTCTACTAATAAAAAAATTTGGATATCAATACCATATATTTTGAATCAACAAGCAAATTTCATATGTGACATTGCATTTTATGCATCTCCTACATTAAATAAATTAATAAATAACTCTAAAGATAAAGCCATATTTATAAATAAAAATAGCATCATTTATAAATGGATATGTATGTGTGGTAGCAGATATCTAGGGCAATCAAAATGTACATTGGAGAAAAGAATTAAAGAGCACTTGCTGTTATTAAAAAGGGTCCAAAATATGAAACAAAATTGCAAAGATAATAATAATGTATCAGCTTCCATTTTTTATGACCATAATAAATTATGTATATATGGTTTTAATTTCAATTATAATAATCTAAAAATATTGCAAACTGAAAGAAATAACAATAAAAGGAAAATAAAGAAAGCTATGCTAATATATAAATACAAGCAGAACTTAATCAATAGACAAACAGCAAACATTAAAATGATAGAATTATGGGGAGATTAACCTTTCAAAGTATTAGTTGCCAAAGACTATGAGGATAGTTGAAAGTGCTCCTAAGTGATGATTATATTTTTGTACTTTTCAAAATTTTTGATTACTGTATTTACTAATATTTAATTATAAGATTACATATATATATCAGCACACAGATGTGTGGTATAATAATTTGTGAATATATTTGCATTGTCATATAATAATTAAATAAGCTATCACATTATGATTTACAAATATGTTCATACATAAAACTCCTATATATATATGCACACAGACATGCAGTATAATAATTTATGAACATATTTGACTTGTCATAAACCTATAAATGAAATTCAATTTTTATAATCCATAATTAATGACTGATTTAACATATATATGTGTGTGTGCTAGAAAATGTGTGCATACCCTGGCATTTATAAAAACTTAATACACCATAATTTCTTAATACATAATTAATTCAATGTTAAAAAGCAAAATGTACACATATATAAGTACACAGATGTGTGGTGTAATAATTTATGAACATATTTGAATTGCCATAAACTTATAAATGAAATTCATTTTTATAATTATAATGACTGATTTAACATATGTGTGTCTACATGAGACTCATCTACATAATCACATGGTATGGGAATTGTTATATAATGATAAAAAATAAGCCCTCACATTTTAATGATACATAAATAATGACTGATTTAACATATATGTATGTGCATATGGAAATGTGTGCACATACTAATGTTTATTTTATATATTTTAATTTGTCAAAATAAATTTAAAAAAATATTTTTCACAATTAATTCCATGTTAAAAGTATACATAGAATTCACACATATATGTGCATATATATAAAAAAAATAATATGAATCAGTTATTCATTCATTCATTATCATCATCAACCATTATCAAATAGGATGAAGGTCTCTCCAAGTTCAAACCATCTCCAATTTTTAGTTTCTCTCACCAACATTATCCCTACATACTTTCTTATTTCATCCATCCATCTCACAAGTGGTCTCTTTCTGGGTCTTTTACAAATTCTTGGAATCCAGTTTAAGATTTCAATTGTACATCTATTATCATCTCTTCTAGCAATATGTCCAGCCCAACTCCACTTCAGTCTTTTAATTTTTTAATTCTTTCATTATATCTAATGGTAGACAAAAAAGTTTTAGGTTTTTAATTCATTCATTCATTATCTAATGGTAAACAAAAAAAGTTTTTATTTTAAAAAAAAATAATATTAATTCTTTGATAATCCTTCATAAAAGTTTTCTTTTTCCTTTTTAGAAAAAAGTAATATCACATCTTTGACAGGTTATTCTTGATTCATTATAAACATCACTTAAAAAATTACTCCAACAAGTTGTTTTTTTTGTTCCCTAATCTAAAAAGATTTTTGGAGTTTACTTTCTTTATTCAAAATAAAATTGTCTATGAATCAATCATTTGTTTTTTTAGATTTTTAATTCAAGCAAAAATTATTTTCTTGTTTTACTTTTAGTTGACAAAAATTAGTTACTTTTAAAATTTGTTAATTAGAAATTTTAAATATCATTTCAATAAATTATTTAAAATTATATTATTCTCAATATATATATATATATAACCATATTCACCAGCTTTACTTTATATATATTGTTATCTTCTAAATGGGCACAAGGAATAAATTTTAAGTAAATAACATTGTGTCAGTAATAACCAATTACGTTTAACTAAAAAAAACGGTGAAATAACATGAAAATTTTAAATAGATTCACTTTAAAAATCCATAACCTTGTTTGGAGAAGTTACTTGCAGTTGCTGTTTAGAAGTTTTAAAAACATTTGAATATTTGATGATAGGAGGGTGGCTTGTACCAGGAACTGTTAGAGTGTAGGTTGAATTAATACAGATTCATTTTATTTGTCTGTGAGACAGTGTTTGATATTTTCTTAATGATTTTCTGGTTTATTTGTTCATTAATACTTCAGTAATAGCATGGTTAATACAGTATATTCAAGTAGTAGTCATATAAGCTTCTATTTGATCAGATTGGTTGAGTGTTTACATTGTGGCATATGTGTGTTTGTGCTATCCAACAGGTTCATCTTTCATTCATGTATTTAATTATGGTACCAAATACTATATTTTACAGTGAAATACATAAATTTATAATAGATATCTCTGATAACCAATTCAAATGCATTTTAAGTGATTAATGGATTGATGGATCTGTGAATTCATGGGCAGACCAAATACACTATCAACTACTTTATTTGTTAAATTATTTTTTATTATTATTTAAGAGTGTAGAAATTTTTTACTGAATTTAATTTGATTAATATTATTTAGAAGTCAGAATAGTTTTTTTTTCAAGAGAGAAAAAGTTATTGAATATTTCCAGCTAATTATAATGCAAGGGGTGGGATTGACCTTCTTGAAGTTAATCTTTGGGAGAAGTGACCTCTTGATTAGTGAAGGAAAATAGATATTTAAGCAATAGTTGGTAATAAAAAAGGCAGAATTTTTTTGTTTTTCTCCCTCTCTACATGGTAGTTGTAATCACCATCTTCTGGATGTCAAGTTGGTTGATATTCAATTTAAATTTTAAAGTATAACTTTTTTTAAGTATTTTTTTGTATAAAATTAGTATCTAAAGAATTTTTTTAATAAAGAAAAAATGAGAATGTAGTCAACTTCAAGCAATGTATATCACACTATCTTTTAATCAACTAACTTTTAGATTTAATATTGTTTAAAATGTGTTTGCGTATCTATCACTCAGAGTTAATTTACATAACCTCAATATTTAGTATTAATAATGAAATGTAATTGGGTGAAATTTGCTATTTTATGGGTAAAGTTATGCAGAACTTTGTAACAAAACATTTCATAGACTCTAGATTAAAAATTCTTCTAGCTATATAAAGATAAAACTCAGAGGAAAGCATGCCTAATTTAGTATATCATGCTATAAATTATTATCAGGTGAGAATTATATCTAACCATTCATATCTTATAGGATTAAAGAATTGAATGCACAGCTTATATAAAACTAATGGATAACTAATGTCTACTAAATGTGAATACTATATGTGTATATTTTACTTATTGTTACTCTCATTTATACTCAACCTATTAAAAATCTTATTGTTTAAGAAATTGTATATACTTAGATGAATATCATAAATGGATAAACTATTCACCTTATGGGTGACCTTTGACAAGTTATTATGAACACCCAGATAAATACAATTATAGTTAAAGTTAATTTGTAGAAAACTTGTGTTCCCTGTGGGAATTAATAAAATTTGTTGCTGAGTCATAAATTGTGCAATTACCAGTGAATTAAATGATAAAACATTATTAGAAATATGCAGCAGTAAAAGTTAATTTATCACTATCAAAAAAAAAAAAGGAAAAGAAAAGAAATATTGAATACTTTGCATGCTATTTCATTTGCAATTTCAATTAGCTGCTGCTAAGAACCTTTGAAATTGCCCCTCAATTGATCCAAAATATGCATTGTCTATCCTGTGGGAATTCATCTTCATGTCTACTAATATTTATTTGTTTTGTAATTATTACCATTATCTTTATATATGCCTAAAAAGCTTTATTCATAGACTGGTATAAATGAACTTCTATTTTCTCATTAAAGAAGATTTAATCACTTCTTTTACTGTCAGTGAAGGATAGATAGGTAGATTAATGTATTTATCTTATATGTTGCTTCTTTGGTTCAAGATTATCTTGGATATGTATATTATGAAAGTATTGTATTGGGTAATTGATTATCATTTAGATGTAATTTCTTTTATACATGTTTTCTATATGCTTATGTTAGTGATAGAAGTGTTTATTTGCTATCACAAAGCTAACAATGAATTTAAAGAGGGGTAAATACACAAGTATTGTTTTATCTTTGCGTTGTCAGAGATGATGTCTGTAGAGATGAGGTCTGTATAATAGTAATCATTTATACTTCAAATTTAAAATATTTATAGTTCATCATAAATTAAAGTTTTACTTTCCAGTTATTACTTAATATTGGCATAGCACTTTTTTCTTGAACATGATTTGAAATTATTTTGTGCATTGTTATTTATGTGTGTGTGTCTATTTGTGTAACTCACTGTATATAACTATTGAACTTATGGTCATTTGGCTCATATTTTCCTGGTCCATTTTGGATGATATAATATGCCAAAAGAGGTGAAAGAATTAGGAATCTATATACAAATGAATTTATTTTTTTAATGTTTAGAATGAAATATGTTAAGTAGCTATGAGGAAATAAATCATTAAGGATGTATATTATATTGTCAGGATTGAAAGAACTCTCCCTTAATTTATTTAGATATTTACCATGAGCAAATTATATTTCCTAGATTAGGTATATGTGCATTATGATGGTGATATTATTTGAAGTGAAGCAATATATTTCCATTGTTTTCCATGATGATACTGAATCCATACCAATATTGAACCTCTGAGAACGGTTAGGGAGTCACTATATTTTATCATTTAGATTATTAGAATTAAGGTCTTCTTGACACTCATGTGTTCATTTAGCATTTTTTGTTTTATCATGGCTATGTGTAAAAAAGTAGTACTATAGTTGTTGGCTGGTGTATGGCATCATCCATTTATTTTACTTCTTAATTTCATAAGCAACCCAACAGGATGTATTTGTGATAGTTATATCATAATGTGTAGCATAATATAGAAACACATATGAAATGCTATTGATTCTGAAGGTATGGAAGAGTTTTATCACCGGATTTGCAAGTTTTGGGTAAATATTTCAAATCATGTCACACTAATCATCAAATCCTCAGAGTGAATCATCCTTATTTTAAATGAGTAAACAAAAAAAATGCAGCTAGTTAATAGAATTATCTAATTGACTCATTAGAGTTATTCTCTAGACTATCAGAATTGTTTAACTTTCATGCTATTGTAGAATAGGGTGACTCCTTTAACTTACATGTTGGTTCCCTATTGCATTGTTACCTACTCCAATGTTAGTTTGTTCAATAAAGAATATTAGAATTAGCTGATAATATGAATATATGTGAAGTAAAATTATAAAGATGTTTATTTTAATTGCATACTGTAATAAATGTTTCATCTATTTTAAACTTTGTAGAAGTTATTCTTTTATAGACATTCACATTCTGAATTGCCACACCTACATATCCAACACAATATAATTGCACTTTTTCATGAATTGATGAACATTCAGATCTGATGGCATTATTTTCTCAATCTAAACATTATATGAAATGTTTAATTGTTCGATGAAATTATGGGAAGTTATGTACTCAGTTATTATATGGATAATGATTTGAAATGAAAAGGTACCCTGTTTCTTTCATTATCTCATTGCTACTTCATTAGAACAATACTCAATTTTATATCATTACCCTTTATGGTGGTAATTATTAGATGTTATATATGAATTTTTAAATAAGTATATAATAATACCCTGAGATATCCCCTTAGTGTTTCCAAGTAAATATTAATTTAGTCATTTATTTTAAACTTATTATACAGTAAAAGCTGACTAGTGTTATATTCTTCTTCTGACTTCTTATTACTGTGGTTAGTCAAAAATGTATTTGGATGATGGGAGAGATTAAGCTTGAGTATAACTTATTAGTGTGAATGGATGTGACTTTATCAATTTCAACCACTTATTCATTATGAAACAGAGTAGATATTTTATTCTTAGTGATCTATAATACTTTCCTTCATCTTATTTACATTTTATATATTATAGTATTCTGTAAACCTGCCACTGAGCTAAGCTATAGTTGTACACTAAAAGAGTCCCAATAGTAAATCAAATGGAGTCAGAGTATTAACTTATTCTACTGTTGATAGAATTGGTGCCCTGGGTATTTATTCATAAATAATGTAAGATTGGTGTAAGGCAGGGATTACAATATATACAATGCAGTGTTTCTTTATTTATGCTTCTCTGCATATAGATAAAATAGTAAATGTATAAACTAATTCTTCAGCAAGCTGATAACCTCTCTGGTTAAACTGGTCTCTTCTAAACAGTAGACTGGCTTATTGTCATTTTTGGGAAAGTTATAATCCAGATATCTGTTGACCAAGCTCCCTCCAGCCTCTATGCTATCTAATACACACATATATATACAGGCTATTGAGAACACAGTAAGCAGCTTTACTTCCATGTGAATCTAAACTCTACCATTGTGAACTAGTAGCAGCCACTGGATTTGACCTCTCTGTCTCTTTGGTCTTCAGTTATAACTTCACGGTAACTCTGCTGTCACAATCTGTAAAAACTCTCCTCTAATCTTTTTTCCAACCTTTTTATAGTCAGGGTGGAAAGAAAATACAGTAATTGAAAATGTTTTTTCTATCTTCATTAAAAACGTTAATGATTTTTTTTTCAATTCAACTTAATCCTTTGAAAAACAACTTTGTGGAATTTTATCAAAATATGTTATACAAGTATTAATTACAGACCTTTTTAAAAGTTTAATTTATAATTTAAAAAAAATTAATTCAAAATTATTTAATTTGTTATTCCAGTGTAATATAAAAAATATCTACAAAAATGTTTTGCCTGTGTTTATTTCTACTTTTCAACTTTATATATATATATGTGTGTGTGTGTGTGTGCGTGTGTGTGCGCGCACACACAAACACTATTGTGTTGTTGTATGCCATGAGACACATATTGGTCTCAATATATATATATTAAAGAAAGAAAAAAAGTGTTTTTAACAATATTATAAATATATATTCCAAAGTCATTGCTTTTATTGATATAAAATATCATGTGTTTTCAAATCTACTATAGAAAAATGATTATTTCTTTATTATTTATTGAAATGCGTAATTATAAATATATATATAAATCAAAAGTTTGAATTATATGTATATACAATTTCTAAAATATTATATAAAAAATATGATATAAAAGCAAAACATTTCAATCCTAATAATTTTCTGATAAGTTAGATATCATGTGTCTTTCAAAATCTACAATAGAATTTTTTTTTTCAAAATCTATAATATAAAGAGAAATCTATTTTTATTGAAATATTTTTTTAAAAAATGAGATTCATGGATGAATAAAAAAAATGTTGATAAAAAATGGATTACTGTTTATGGGTATTCTCTTCCAAAGTGTAAAAGGGATACCAAAGAGGGTCTAAGGAATATCGAATATCTCATTAATTAAAACTGTCACATAAAATTTCACAAACTAATATAAGAATGCTTTATGCATGTGCTGAAATAAAAAACACAAGCTTAGATTGGATAATGCTAAATAATGTTAATGTAAACATCACAAAGTAAGTATGCATTGTGAATAAAATGAATTAGACAGTGCAATCACGTAATTTTCCAATGATTATCCAAAAAAAGGGAAAAGATATACTGGGGAAAATGTTTAATTTTTGAAGAATGTTTAAAAGAAACAATCAAGTATAAACTTATGCATTTTATGGCTTTATCCTTGCACATTATTTATGGTCTTTAAAAGAAGCACAAATATTTAAAAAATGCATGCCTTAGATATCAGTTTTGGAAGTATATAGTTCAAAGTATAGCAATTGGGAAAACATATGTTAAAATTGAGATAATAGAATAATAATATTACTCCTTGAGAAAATAAACTGGGCAGATATTTTTTTATTTACATTAGTAAAAAGATATTAAACCACCAAACATCACATAATCACCATTTCTTATGCTTGCTCATAACTGTTATTAAAACAGACAAAACTTTTCATACAGTAGTGCCACTCAGTGCAAGTCAGAGTTATCAATGGATGCCAGAAGGTTTGTGAATAAAATCCCTATCTAGTGCCTACTCATCCAATATCCCCAGACTAGTTTCTGGCTTGTGGCCCTCATCAGTGAGAAGCCTTGGATCTGAGAGCACTGAACCTAGATCTTAGGATCTAATGCAACCCTCCAGCAGCCATCTTGAGTGGCACTACTGTATTGAGAGTTTTGCCTGTTTTAATAAGTAATGAGCAAGCATAAGAAATGGTGATCATGTGATGTTTGGTAGTTTGACACCAATCCTGCCTAATAGGATGATGGGTATGGTTATTAAAGAACCAAAGACACCAAAATGTATGGGTACTGAACTGAGCTCAGACCTATATACTATATAGGCTAATGAGCTTAAATTGAAAATATTATCGTCTTCAATTTTATTCTCATAGTTTTGTAGTCAAGATAAATGTGGCTTCTGGAGGCTTGCATTAGATTCTAAGATTTAAGTGCAGTGCTCTCAGATCCAAGGCTCCTCACTGATGAAGGACACAAGTCAGACCCTTGGATGAGTAGGCACTAGATAGTGATTTTATGCACAATCCTTCTGGCATCTATTGATTACTCTGGCTTGCACTGAGTGGCACTACTGTATGGAGAGTTTTGCCTATTTTAAAAAGATATTAAAGATACTTCTAAGATTATATTAATCTTATATGAAAGGATCAAGATCTCAGCATTTATGTGTTAGTTAAACAGAAGTATTGTTGTATACGCTGTGTAAACTTAAAGAAACAGATATTTTACTTATACAATGATTGAGATATGTACTAGCCATATTAATATTACCAATCAGTATAATAATATTTACTTTATATGTTAAGTCGAATATAAATATAAAGAAAATATTTTATGCAGAAGCAAAACCCTCCATACAGTAGTGCCACTCAGTGAAAGCCTGAATAATTATTGGATGTAATAAGACTTGTAGTGAATGACACTACTATATGGAGAGTTTTGCTTCTGTGTAAACATAAAGAATAGTGATCATGTGATGTTTAGTGTTTTAAAATATTTTATATAAAAGTGGTGTAAGAAGTATATGTATTCTTTATGGTATAAAGACTTTTTCTTCTTTAAGCATATACGCATAAACACACAAAGCTGACTTTTTAAAAATTCTTTATATATGAGAGTGTGGCTGAGCACTTTCAAGGGACACAGCCCTTATAGTCATAGCCATATTATAACTAACGAAAATAGTAATGCAAATTTTCAATGGCATGATAAGGCAAATATTTTATAGAATATTTGGGAGATATATTCATCCTGTATAATTTTATAAGTATTATAATTATTGATATTATTTTGAAATAGTCATATAAAATTTCTGCTCAAGTTTATAAGTGAAATATTTAACAAATCCACATAGATTATAGATAACAAACACACACACATGACGAGTAATTGGAATGTGTGGTTAAAATGATGCATGTTATTGTTTTACAAAAATTATCAGTTATCATCTTATATGCCTGTTAAATTCTAATGAGTGTGCATAGAATTATTCACCACTCACATAAAGAATTTGATAATTTTTTTTTTTTTGGGGGGGTCAAAATATAAAATTATAGATGAGAAAATATTTGAATAAAAATTTTAAAATAAAATGAGAATTTATGATGTTGATCCCATGAGATATTTATTTAGTTATTTTGTTATTGTTTATTTAGTTATATGTTAATTAATTTTGTATTATATTTTACTCTTGTATATTTTATAATAAAATTATATTATTATTTATACAAGGCGATTCTTATTTTCATTCTCAGTAATTCATTTTGGGTTAAAGAACATTTCTAAGTACCAGTTGTTATGATGGGTTTATAACATAATTTCATCATGTACTTTCATTATTACTAATATAATAAACAAAATTTGTTTCATGATGTAATGAGGATAAGAATATGTACCAGGAGTATATAATAGATAAATATCATGATTTGCATGGTACTCATAAATTAAATTAAAATAAATAAATAATTTCTGATTCATAGATTAGATATTTTTATCTTTCATGCTTTCGCAAAATGAGTAATATTCTTTTATTCATATGTAAATATTTGTCCTGTTTTATAACATAATTTAGCACAGTTAGTGTGGCATGAACTTATTCTAATTGTGGGACTGCTACCATGAAAGACTTTATTCAACCCTGTAAAAAAAAAAAAAAAAGATTGATAATTATAAATTAGAAAACATTTACAACTAGTGAATTATTTGAGTTAAAGAACAAACATTTATCATTGATATCATTGAAAAAATTAAATACTGATTATTAACTGAATCCAAAAGATTACAAAAGACCTAGAAACAAATCGCATGTGAGATGGATGAATGAAATAAGAAAATTTATTGATGTGATATAGAAAGAGACTATAGATCAGAGAAACAGGATTAAACATGAAGAGATTTCAATCTGAAGTGGATTGATAATAGTTGAAAATAGTGGTAATATTGAGGCCTTTAAAAAAGGATTAAATTGGAGATTAAAACATAATTAAAATTAAATGTTTAGACACAATTAAAATAATGTAGTAAAATTAACATAAGAATCACATTTGAATTTTTTTAAAAAAAAAAAACTTTTTCTATACAATATATGTGAAAAAATATATTGAAATAAAGTACTGTAATTGTTTAAATTCATCTAATTTAATAGTTATATATTATCAAACCATTTAAACTATAATTTTTTTTCTACACTGCTTTAGAGAAAAAAAACTACAGTTTAAATGGTTTGTTAATCTGTAACTATTAAATTACCTGAATTAAAATAATTAATTTGTTTGGTATATTGCTAGTAGATATAATAGATGGACTTTTGAAATCTTAAAACTGGATTTCAAGAAATTGTAAAGACCCATAAAGAGACCACATGTAAAATGGATGGATAAAATAAGGAAGTGCATGGGGGGGAGAAAGGCTAGAGATTGGAGAAGATGGATTGAACTGGGAAAGACCTTCATCCTGTAATGGATTGATAATTGTTGACACTGATGATGTGTATTTATTGTAAAATCAGCATAATGGAAACTTTTTAAAATTTTTCATTTGAAAACTACACCATAATTTTATATGAAAACATATATAGACAAATTATATTGTATGTATATAGTAATATTACAGTGACATTTGTATTTACTGTGTATTTAAAGCTTTGAAAAAGACTATGGCGCAGTTAAACTATCTGATAGATTAAAAAAATTAATAAAGATATGGCATTGTATTGAATGTGTAAATGAGTGTTAAATATTATTGCTATTTATGTTAAAAGAATTAGCTGAACTTAAAAGTTATTATAGCCAATAAATAGCATTCATTTACTATTTAGAGAAGATATAGAACTGATCAATGGATATTAGTTGCCATTTTATTTTGGGTTTGTTATTATAAAAATGCAATTGATTCTATAAGCATTTTAATAACGATTAAAGTTTTGGAATATTAAAATCTAGATCTAGGATATTGTGAAAAATATTTATAAAAATACAAGAGATCGTATATCTTCTTCGCATGTATATGATCATGTGTATTGATTACATAAGATGGATGGATGATCAAAGAGAGCTTGAAAGTCTGGGTTCAAATTCCCTCTAATTACAAGAGCAGTGATTAGATTATATGTTGGCACTAAGATTAACATTTATTAAAATGTTTATCAGGATAATTCTATTTCTCCAAACATAGTTTTATGGGAAGTATCACATGGACTGAAATAAAAATCTAAGAGAATAAAAATAAATAGAAATTGCTAGACATCTATCAGAATTTAAAAATCCAAAATTTCAAAAAGTACAAGGACTTGGGTGAAAATATAAAAATAAACTTTATATATATTTTAATAGATCTTCAATAAATCAGAAAATAAGGATTAAAACGGATGAATTAGAAATTAATTAGTAAATGTAATCAGATTATTAATACAGGTTAAAACATAATGAATAAAATAAAATTAATTTAGGTGGAATTGTTTTTGGTAGAAATAATGTAATATTAAAGGGGATTATGCCCATGTGCTTGAAAAGGAAAGTTTTATTAAATGTTTTAATAATGTTTATTTTCGAATCTGATACTTAAAGCGGTAATAGACTTCAAATCATATGAGATATGAAGAGATAAACAATTCGATTAATAAAAAGAGACAGCATGAAATACATGACTGAAAAAACAATCAGATATGACATCATTAAAAAAATTGAGACTGAAATCTAATTGGATACGTGAGTAATTGAAAACTTCTAGATTTTAAAAGACCACATGTAATAAAGAAGTCATTGTACTATTGTAGAGCTATGGATTGGATTGAATTCGTTTCATAGTTTTATTTTATTAGATTTAACATTTTTTCACTGTTGTTTGATAGTTTATAAGAATATTTCACCAACAAATAAACTTTAGGCATAGTTGTAATTCGATGTAAAATTACATTTTAATAGGAAAAATGGAAAATATTCACATTTTGCGAATAGTTTAGACCACGTTGCAAAATGCAACATGATATTTTTATCCAGTATCGGTATATGCCAAAGAACAGTCTATTCTTTGTTACAATGAATTTTATTATATCAAATTTACTAATAAATTAAAAAGGAATACATAAAAGAAATGTTATTCACAAGTCTTATTTTTGCATTGTTTTATTTCTTACTATAAAACATTTTGCCTTCTGGGTATTATTTTAAAAAAAAAAAGTTTATTGCTTGATAATTCATAAGTTCGGACATCGGAAGTAACGGATCTGAAGCCACGGACCATAAGTCGTGTGCTACTACTGTCTGTCATTCTACCGCAGCTATGAAACGCTCAGAGGAAGTTCTTTTGAGCTATTATTTAATATTGCGCAATAGCTGGGGGGAGATAATTATACCACTCGCCTGACTTGAAGGCTGGTACTGATTTCTCCGATAGTACTAGAAATGTAATTCATTTTTATTTACGATTATCTTAATTTGAGTAAATATTTTTGTATTTCTAAAGAGCATTATGTTCTTTTATAGTATTTTTATTTTTTTTGTGTAACTTATTAAAACAATTATTGTGTTTTTCTATTATACAATTTTTTGAGCTTGGGTTAAATTTAAGAGATTAAGCTCCCCGGGTTAACTTCAACAAAAAATTTCGAAATTGATTTTTAATTATAATAATTAAAAAATGCACTACATGTACTATTAAAAATAAATTACATTTTTAAAAACGCTGTAAACCTAAAATAATATTAATGACCTTTTATGACATTAAAGGGCAAAACTAAAAAAAAACATGATGGCGTTCTTGGAAATAAAAAATATGATTTCAGAATTTCGATCCGAATCCGTAATTATTCGTAACTGAGAATCAAGTTATAAGAAGAATATCTTTTTTCCTTTTATATTTCAGAGGGTTTTTTTTTTTTATATATAAATATTTCATCTGGCTAAGCAATTATCGATTATAATCTTAATCTAATTAGCATTAAACCATCAAAGGCTATATTATATTTTTTTTTCTCTTTCCCAGAATTCCGGTTTCTTTGAATACTTATTCTTGTATTAGAAATCAAAGGTCTTACAAAAATAGGGCAGATCCCTTCTTCGATTTGTAAGAAAAATATACCGATTCAGTAAATATGCGAAAATTCGGGACCTAATTAAAATATCGCTTCATTAAATTACTTTTATGTTTGAAAAATATTACAATAACCTCTCAAACAAAATAAAAAATATATATAGAATAAAAAAATACATTGCATTTCTAGAAAATGAATCATTAAAAAAAAGTACTGTATAATAACAACGGCATATATTAATGTTAAATTAGTTATCAAACAAAAAAAACGCTTATGGCTTTGATTCGCCAGTCTATCGATGTACCAGCAATTTTCACAAGAAATATCAATGATAGATTACATTACACTATAACATTAAGAAAAATTCTGACTTAAAATATTTGAAAGAGCAATCACGATTGTATTTTGAATTTGAATAAATTGGCCTTTATTTTAACCTTAAGAAGAAATGGTAGACACTTCAAAATGATTCTGAAAGCGTAAAATAAAAATTGAGTGAATAATATTCTAATTTTATGTTAATAAAAATTATATTTTGAAAATATTTATTACGTTTTCCCCCTCGTAATTTACTTAAAAAAAATTCTAAGGCCATTAAAATGGAGTTTGTAAAAAAATGTATTTTGATTATTTTTCAGATGATTTTGACTCTTGAACTTCGTCTAATTAGCTTGCTATTTATCTAGACTGCGCATTTTTTTAGCCGGAAATAAATGGCGTAGATATAGATCATGTGCTCCGTTTATAATACTGTAAACGTTTGCAGGCAGTAATTGTTACAAGTCAAAAAATTATTGCACTGCAAAATTAAATTTATCAAATTCAATATTTGATATGTATAATGCTTTTTTTTTTAATATGAAGTACTTAAGAGTGCTCATTATGTAAAGAAATCAGATTTTTAAAATTCAAATAGTGACATTTAAGACTAAACATTCTCTCCTCCTTTTGTTCGAAACATTTCAAGTTAGATATATGCCCTTAAATATGACTTTTATTGCCCTAGAAATATGGTATCAATGGTAAAATGCATAATATTTAATCTGAGATCTTTATTCTCTAGCTAATAATAATAATTGGACATCTATCAATATTGGAAGACTAGCTAGATTAGGTATGGTATGGCTACTTGAGAGATGGAGGGGGGGGAGGGGACTCAAGATTTGAATCGCAGACTGTGAGTATAATAAGCACAAATATTAGCCACAAGACTTCTTTAAAAAGATATAATAGTTAATATCACAGAACAATTTTCTACTTAATCCCTCTGAAAAAAACTTTTAAATCAATATTTTTAAACTGAAATATAACAATTGTTTGTAAATATTAATGAGAATCTTATCTGAAGTATGAAAAGAATATATTAAACTCGGCTTCAGTGTTTAGATATTTATCGTAAATATGAAAACTGAAATATTTGGCTATTTTATAACATTAATGTATGTTTTTGAAAGTGTGAGGAATTGTGAACATATTTTAAAAGCCACAATGTAATTAAAATCATCATCCACATACAATGTATACAGCAATGATGTAGTGTAATTTGAAAAGATGCATGCATGTTAGCAGTTGAAAGCAACATATCTAAGGCTGCGTGTAATGTGGTTCATTTTTAAAATTTGTCAACTTTAAGAGTAAATATTAAAAATTGGCATTATGTCACATAATTAAATAACTAACTATTAATTTTACAAATGTTGGTGTTTTTTGATGTGAGTCACCGAAAACTGTATAATCTTTGCTAATATATAAAAATAACTAATCTAGGATACATAAACATAACATCTATATTCTGTGATTAGTCTATACAAATTAATATTCTTATTATATTTTCATAGTTTGTTAATTCCTATGTATAGTAATTGACCTTCCACAGTTAAAAGTATGTTCTGTAAAATTTGTATTTATTTTGCATTTGTCTTATATCCAACTGTTGTTATTTTGCATTCTACATGCCTATAAGAGATAACTACTAATTGAAACTGAAATAGAAGGCTGAACACATGTGTTCTAGATAGTTTATTAATTTTTATTAAATTAAATAACCAATTAAAAATAATTAAGTGCCTACTAAATCTCCATATTTCTTTAAAAGTTTAGGTCATCATGTGACGTCCAATCATCAAAGGCAATAGGATGAGCTTCAATCCAAAACTTTTAACTCTCAAGTTTATGCTATACTAAATAGGACAGTTGGAAATAATAAATACTCTCATATTTCAATGCTATCCATGATGACCAGATCTATGAACAATGCCTTATCCGTATATGGGAATAAAATTTAAAGGAGGAGACATATAAACTAATACAAGAATCTAGGTAATGGAAAGCTCTTTTATAATAACATCTATCAGAGAAAGTACGCCATAAAAGCCAATTTGTAACTCTGTACAAGGACTACATATTGAATACTTGATTGTAACTTATAAAGATCTATTATTCTCAAATGTTATGACTATGTAATAGTTGAAAGCATGCTAAGCATATGAATTTTGGTTAAACATAATCTTTTCTTACTAAACATGGAAAATGTGCTTACATCGAGTTATAATTAGAAAAGAAAAGGAACAATTACTTCTTAAATTGCAAAGATTTGTTATTAATCATAAGCAATAATTGCAAACTATCACTTCTGGTAATCAAATTCTATTAGTCTATTGCCATGTAATAGAATATAAACAATATCATATAACTTTAAATATATATATATATCAGGGATGAAGCATTCATGTATTGAATGAAATGAGTGCTTCTATTGAAAAATTTACTAAAACTTTTAAAAGCTTTAATTAAAATTCAATTTAAAAAATTCACTTTCAATTTTTTTGCTAATAGTTGAATTGTTTTATATACGCAAAGAATGAATTTGACTAATGCATACTCGGTTAATTATAAGAAGTTCAAACAATGCTAATGTTTAATTTACAGTTAATAATGTTAACTCTTTTCTTGAAAATTTTTTTTTTAGCCAAACAGTTTTTTTATTGGCCAAGTGAATTAAAGTTTTACAATCTTTGATTGGTCAATTAACAAATACCATCAAAATATATTCATCTTTTAATATATTCATTTTAGTTTCATTTGTAAAAAGTATATTAATAATTTATCAGATTATGAAAGTGAACAAAAGTTTTTTAAAAATAAATTTCTATTTATAATTATAAAAATATTTGATAGCAGAAGACCTAAAAATAAAGTTTATAACAAATTAGAAAGTACTGCGGATATCATTGATTTCTTTTTCAATTTACGTTAGTGTAAAAGTAAAGAACTTTTTACTAAAATCTTACTATTTTCTAAAATAATTATATTTTCAGCATATTTTACCAAAATACATTATAATATGTAAATAAATGCCAGCAAAATACTCTAAAACATTCGTTTTTGTTTGAAAATCAAATAAAGAGCCTAGGGTGATGAAAATTGTTGACAGGTGTCAAAATTGTTATTAGCACTGGTTTCTTTTTCAATTTATGTTCGTGTAAAAGTATACAATTTTTTACTAAAATCTTACTAGTTTTTTAAAATAATTATATTTTCAGCATATTTTATGAAAATAATTTATAATATGTACAAAAAATAAAAAAAATACTCTAAGACATTCATTTTCAAAGTCAAACAAAGAAGTTGGAGCAGTAAAAATTATTGACAGATGCTCTTCTATTGTCCGAAATGCGAACCAACTAATCAGCATTTAGGAAATCCTGCCTTCTCCCTTTGTTGTAGCTTCTTATATCAATATTATTGATTTTTTACTTGTAAAATAATTCTAAAGAAGGCTGATTTTACGATACATTTTAAGCTTTAAAATAAGCGTAAAAACACTATGGTAGCACAAAATTGATGGTTTTTGAGCAACTTGAAGCTGTGAACGTGGATCCATGGTTGTTTCTTAGAAAGTATTAAAGGGATTTGGAAGAAAAAAATATAATGTATTATCTATATTTAAACTAATCACTATCTGATTAGAATGAGCAATTCAAATTCATTATTTTTTATGTGGAATTACTGTTGATTTTCAATTTTTTGCCAACAGTTGAATTGTTTTTATATATGCAAAGAATGAATTTGAGTAACACATTCTCATTGATTATAAGAAGTTCAAACAATGCTAAGATCTAATTTACAGTTAAAACTTTTAAGAATGTTAAAATGATTTGGAAAATAAAAACATATTGATATATTCTCTGATTTACAGATAAGAGAGTTTCAGATTTTTCTAGATGTGTATAATATATATATATTGAAGCAGTCAGTGTGTATGCACACACAGAGCTTCATGATATTTGTTTAAAATGATAAAAATCTAGGTTGATAGATCAAATAGCTAATTTTTTGTTAGAAAATAATATACAGATGTGTGTGGGTGGTTATTGAATGAGAGGGCATCTATATATATTGTTTTGTTAACATACATTTTTTTAGTTGTATATTTGGAAAAGAAAATATATATTTCCTTTGTCTCTATGTTTTTCCTTAAAAAAAAAAACTGGAAAAATAAGTTGACTCATTCTTTCTTTGCAAATAACATTTTTATGGACTTATTTTTGAAACATTTGGAAAAACGTAGTTGCATTGACACAATTATTTTTCGACTTTAGGGGGCAGTTAAAATTTTCGTACCATAATTTAATCTTGATAGGATTTTGCTAACTAGTGTAAATTAATAATCAGTCAACTGGTATATTTTCTTTTCTAACAAAAGTTGAGTCTGGAGGCAGTTATGATATCTGTGTTAAGAGGGAAAATAAGAGAAAACAAAGACGACATGATTTTTGGTTTTGCTGAATAAAGTTTTTTTAAAGTTACGGGCTTATAAATACTGGGTTATTTTTCTAGGATAGCGGGCAAACTCACTTTCTCTAATGTACCAATGAATGTAAGCTGATGTCAGATAATCATCATGACTTTTGAGTAGACAAGTTTAGCCTTCCTCTCGGAAATCTTCGAAAGGAAGAAAGTGCATCTGTGGAGAGAAAAAACCTATTGATTCCATGTTGCTGCTACCAAGAGAGGGGAGAGTGTGCCAACTTCATATCCAAGCCTGCCATGTGGCCTGTAAGCTAAGAATCAGTCCCGCAATAAGTAGTAACCAGTGAGAAGATGGTTTGCCTCATATCAAAGTAATCATCAACAGTGCAAATATGAACTTTTAATCTTTCAAGATAAAATAATTAAAATGCCTTCTATAAATAAAAAAACTCTAGAATATCTAAATTTAAAATTCTCAGATTTATAGCTGCTCAGTAAAAAGACTATCTCAAAAAAACAGATGTATTTTAAAAAAAGACAGTGATATACATAATAGTGACTTTTTTTAACAAGTCAATCTATGTCATAATTTATTTTTCTAATTATTAACGGTACAAAATTTTAAGTTCTAATTATAAAATGGAACAAAAATGCTATAAAGTTTATAAATACAGCTTTTATTATTTATTTTGAGATATGCCAGTATATTTCCTTTAGATATAAAAAATCTATACTTTATTGATTAATTTTATCTATGCCAACTCAGCAAATATCGGACAGGTGATATTTTTACTATTAAATCAATTTATTCATTAACTTATTTGTTTTGTCTCCAATCTGAAAAGGAAGAATAATAATTATTTTAAAACTTTAAAGTAACAAAAGCAACTTGAACTTCTCAAAAATCATTTGTCCGATCCTTGTTAGTTAAAAATGTCGTTTATTTCTTTAAACAGGAAAAAAAGAGAGAAAATCAAATATCTGAATTAAAACTCTGTCTACTTGTATATAAACCAATGCCTTGTTAACAAAATTAAGAAGAAATTAGTGCTAAAAAATCATTATCTCTTTAGTTGATATTTGATTGAGATTCTTGATGACAATTGTAATGAAATAATATATATGTGCATTTATTTATGTGTTAAAAAAAGTAATCTTGTTTCTTTTTTTTAAATGTAAAATGGGCAATATTACTTATTATAAAAGTATGTGTTAAAACAGGCAATATTACTTATTATAAAAGTATGTGTTCATCTCACTATATATATATATATTGAATGACGCATACATTTAGGGGAAAGTACTCTTAGCAGTCGTGTTTGTTGCCTCCTTAGCAATTTACGATGGTAATTTTGTAGTTAAGCTTTATATTTAAGCTCATGGGTGTTTTGTAGCCTATAAAATATGGTTGTTTTAAATTTCACATTATTGCTTGTTATTAAATTTTAAATATGGGCTTAAGAAAATATCTATACAAATATGAGTTAATGCTTTTTTGGGCAAATACATCAGTTGGTAGAATAATCTGTGCTTATGTGCTTTTAATAATGAATATATGTCGAGTGATGTTATGTGAGCTGCCAGGTGGATATTTTACCAGTCCTGGAGATAGCAATGTTTTGAGCCAATAAATGGGGACTCTATGATGATAGGGATTCATAGTCCATGTTCCAGTACTTCTTACACATGCCACGCTGACTGCGAATGTGTCTTCATAGGAACTTATCTATATATTTTATTACTCAATATGGAGATTGGCTATCTAGCCAATGCCAATAATAATATAGATGCCACAAGATTCAAACCTAGATACCACTGTCTTCTGTAATTAGATTTTTTAATCATGCTTGTTAGTAATGCTGTGTGGGATAAATAAACCATATTTATCATATAATTTGTTAATAATAAAGAGAGCTAGAATTATGCTTTGTTCCATAACTCCTGCTGGGAATACTAAAAGTAAATATAATAATAAAAAAATACTTGGCTTCCCCTATGTATGGGAACACTCACATCAATTTATTATATATGTATTTCTGGCCTCTAATGTAATATAACTGGGTATTGTGTTTACTCTTGACAATTGGCATATTAAAATTATAGTGGCGTATTAAAATTATAGTGGCATATTGAAATTATGACGGCATATTTCTTGATCAAATGTTATCATTATCAACATTTTTTTTTTTTTAATGCTCACACATGTATAATACTCATGTTTAAATAGTGTTGTAATTATTGTTTTTGGTTCATTTGTAATACCCATACAGTATCACACTGATTCATAACTATTGTTATCATTATTGATATGTCATTTCATTGTAATTCTTACACAATTACCATAGTGATACACAAATATTATTGCCATTATCAACTGATAGTTCTTTTGTAAGGCTCACACACGTATAATAACTGATATTTAAATATTGTTGTAATTATTAATTTCTGGTTCATATGTAATGACCATACATGGATCATAATAAGATCCAAACATTATTATTGTTATTTCTATCGATTACTGAATTTGTGTTAATAAATCATGTATATCTATACAGTTGTCATGTTATTCCCTGGTACACCACATTCACCCAACTATATCCACACTTAATTAAATAATCTATGTGTATATTCAAAACCTATGAAATATATAAAATAATATTCTGAGCTGTATCAAAGTATTAGGTTCTGATGGGGCTGGTAAGTATCTTAAATTAATTTAATAATTCTAATGCATGATTGGGGCTGATTTTGAATCTATAGAGTCTGTGTTTTACCCTGACCACCAGAACCAAAGGAAAATGATTACCATTAGTAGCATCAGAAGCGTTGGTCAGATAGTGGTGGTTTTGGAGCACTGGCAAATAGGTTAAAGCTTAGTACTGTTCCGCGACTACCATATCCTGAACATACTGAGTTTGAAGTACTTTTGCTAGGTCTCTGCATCTTGTTGGCTGATCACATGATTCTGACTCCTACAATATATATATATTAGGCACTATTACATCAAAATAGTGGCCAGTGAAATAAAAACATAAAAAAAGAAGTGTGCTTCCATTCCTAAAAAAGTCACATTTCGTCACTGATATATATATATATTAATCAATAAAGTTATAAAAAGATATGAAATAGTATTTTTGTTACATAATCATAATCAACTTTTTTTATGGAATGAATTATTGCTTGAGACTTCATAAGAAGTTTGAGTACTGGAGGAAACAGAGTTGGGCTACAAACTTTAGATCTTGAATTTCAGAATCTGTCACTCTTATAACTGGAACAAATTATATATGGCATTATCCTCTTAATATAATTAAAAATTAAATCATAACTTTCCAAGTTTGATGTAGTTATATGTAAATCCCCTGCTGGTTTAACATTAAATTCCTTAATACATATTGCTTCATTTATTTATTTTTTTATCATTTCATTCTTCCACCATAATACCAATGCTATTGAAATCAAAAATAAACTCTTGACTGTTTTTCCTTAGGTGTTCAATCAAAGCCCAATTATTCATTTTTATTTTTGACATTGTCTATATCAGTGGTCTTCAACCTTTTCACACCTGTGGACGGGTAAAAATAAGAATAAGGTTTTGCGGTCCGGAGGAAGTCTATAGATAAATTTTTTTAAAGATGTAAACTGCTTAGCCTTAGATGAGCATAATTGTTAATATACAAGATGAAATTATATATATGTGTGTGTGTGTGTGGAGTTTAATAAAAAACTTTTTTTAATTTTGAATTTTTTTAGAAAAGTAATAAAAAATTTAATTTTGCCCCCCCCCCCATAAACATCTGTGATAACTAGAAAACAAATTAATTTATGTATGATTGATTAAATTTTGTTTTTGTTCTGTTTCTTTTTTTTTAATTGAGTAAAAATGAGATGAAAAAATAAATAAAAATTGTTTATATTAATTAAAAGTTTAAACTCTTATTATTTTGTTATTACAAACTTTACTGCCAGTCTAGCGAGGACCGGCAGAAAAATTCTGTGGCCCGGCACTGGTCCACGGATCAAGGGTTGAAGACCATTGGTCTATATGATAAAAAAAACAATGATAAAAAAATTGTAAAATGAAAAAAGAAGTATGTATTGATATGGATTTATTCTATTACTTGAGCAGAAATGAATGTAAAACTCAACAAGCCTTGAGTATCACAAAATTTTTCAATTTAGTTATTTTACATGGTCTGTTACAATTGATTGCCCAAGTGTGGCTTGATCACATTATATACTGCAGTCTTATATTTGGTTATCCAAGCAGAGCCTGATTAAATTCTAGTGTATAGATAGTCTGTTACAATTTATATATATTGAAATGGTTATGTGTATTATGGCATGCAACAACATAGTAGTGTGTGCTGCATGTGTATATATAAAATTGAAAGGAAAAGAAATAAAAAAAATTGTAGATATATTCTATATTACACTGGGATAACAGTTAATGTCTAAATAATTTTGAATTTAAAAAAAATATATAAATTAAACATTTAAAAAGGTCTAATTAATATTTTATTAATTCTGATTTTGAAATTAAAACAAGCATGTTTTTATGTTACAATAGATATGTTGGTAATTGTAAAATTTCATATTTTGATTAGATTAAATTTTTTAAATTAAAGCTTTTATAACATTTTGATCCTATAGAGTTGTTTTTGAAAGGATTAATGTAAATTGAAGAGACATTAACTTTTTTAATCAAGATAAAGAAAACTTGCTTTTAATTACTGTTTTTTTAAATTCCACCCTGACTATAAAAAGGTTGGGAAAAAATATTAGGGGGAGCTTTTACAGATTATGATAATAAGATTACTACTACCATGAAGTTATAACAATGCAAGAGATAGTGCAAGTTCAGATGCTGCTACTAGTTTACTGTAGTAGTTTGGATTCATATGGAAGCCAAGGGTACATCATTTATGTGGTTCATAGCCTATATACATGTGTATTAGATGGCATAGAGACTGAAGGGAGCTCACTGTAGGCCAAGTTACTGGATTATACCTTGAAGATGACAATAAGACAGTCCATTGTTTTAGAAGAGACCAGCTTATGAAGAGTTAATCAGCTTGATGAAGAATTAGTTTGTATGTATACTATTTTATCTACATGCAGAAAAACACAGTTAAAAGTATTACATCATATATGTAAAAAGTACAGCTGGTGAGTTATTTTAAATAATTTCTTTAGTGAAAATGACAATTGTAATTTTTAAATTACTAATTTTTTTAATGAAATAACTTTATCCAACAAACAGTAAGATGCATTTCCAGTATATTTTAATAAAAAAGGAAAACTCCAAAAATCTTTCTAGATTGGAAAACAAAAAAACTTGCTGGAATATTTTTTAAAATGTTTATAATTAATCAAGAGAAATGAACTTTGTAAACTGAATCTCACGATAATTTTTCTTTTTTTAAAAAAAAAAACTTTCTTATCATTAGAAATAATGAGTTAATTAACTGCATCTTTTATCCACATAGCCAAATTAGTGCTTTTTTCCTCTGGTGAAAATTTTGTGCAACTTTTTTTTATAGCCTTAAAATTCATGTATATTTATTTTCTAATATTTTGATTACAAAAAAAATCAAATACAATAGTCTAAAAACTTGATTTTTGGAAAGTTTATGATTATATTTGTATTATAATTGTGTAATAATTATTAAAATAAAAAATAAATATTATTACATATTTATTTTTACAGAAATGTTTTCTTTTTGAATATAAAAGAATATTTTCTGAATATTGTTACTATAGAGATTATGGTCATGGGAAATCATAGCTTTGTAGAAATGAGATCACTCACCAAATTGTAAGATTCAGCGATATCTGAAAAATTAAAAAAAAATTCTAAATTTTTAAAGTATAAATTAATACATTTAGTAGTTATTAAACAAAATTGTTCAGATTTTTAAATCAAACATGAAACAAAGAAGATTTTGCAAATTGAATCAGTTCCATCTGAAATTTGATGGTGTGACTGCATTTTGTTTTTACTAAAATGTAATTTTAAAAATAATTCTAGATATAAAATGTGATTTTTTAAACTTTATTTAATTTCTAAACAAAAATATCTATTGAATGAGGTCAAATTTATTATATTTTGATAAATAATAATGGTTTAATATTAAAGTGAAAGTTGAAAGCTTAAATCTAATGAGAACAAAAATCTGTCAGAGTATAGGAGAGTTAATAAATTTGATTCATAATAGTAATAATAAAGTCAGATGTCACATGACTTATAATTTGTTTAGAACTCATTAGCATGCTCTTAATTTTACATATTTGATTCATACTATTTTTTATATATACGCATGTGAATTTTATGTATATTTACAATATGGAATGAATTGTGAAAAATATATTTTTAATAAGCTTATTATTCTGACAAATTAAAATATATGATATAAACATCAATGTGCACACACACATGTGAAAACAATCATTATTTATATATCATTAAAAATGAATAGAATGTTTTATACAGCACATCTGTGCTTATTTATATAGGTTTATGTCAAGTAAACATCTTAAAATCTGTAAATTGTTAATTATTTATTCTAAAAAAAATTTTTTTATAAGTATATGATAATTTGTACATGTTAAATTTTAAATTATTATGCAACACATTTGAGTGCTTATATATAAGTGTATTTGTAAATCACAATGTGATGGCTTATTTCTTTTTGTATTAATGAAAATCAGAATGCTGAATTTATATTTATGGCATACTCAGCAGACCTTAATTTCATTTTAATTAATTGCTATTAACCTTTTAACTGCTAATTATATTATTGTTGTATGAGGTAAAAATCAAATCTTTTAATTGGCCAACTCACAAACTGAAGACAAAGCCTATTGTTAAAACATATTCGCCTATAATATTAAATTCAACTCAGATACGTTTATAAAAAGTATATTACTAATTTTTCAGGTTATGAAGAGAACGAAAGTTCTTTCAAAAATAAATTGCTATTTATTTATTCTAAAATATTCAATTTCGGCAACATAAAAGCTATAATATAAACAAAAAGGTCGACTTTTACGTTATAGAAAAGTAAATATTTCTTTTAAATATTTCTTTAATATTTTTACTAAAATCTTCAATATTTTTCGAAAATAATTTGTAATTTCCATAAATATAATTTTATAATAATTTATATCATGTTCGAAATGAAAATCTCAGTGTTTTTCTTTATTTTCTTTGATCAGGCGGTTTCTTTGTTCTTTCCAGCCAATCAGAATGTCTTTTTCGGCTGAGAGCATGCTAAGAACCAATCACAAGTAATGTTCTTTCTTTGTTTAGGTTCAAATGCGTTTTTTTTTACTTGTAAAATAAATCGGAAGAGGGCACCATCTTACAGAACTTTTAAAAACCTATTCAAAACCTATCAAACGAATTTTTTAGCATAAGAACTGGCAGAGTTAGAGTGACGTCAGATGTCGACGAGGAGCCTCGTAGGAGGCGGGAAAAGGGTTAATAAATGTATATTTCATTACTAAAGTTATTCCAGTGAATTTATTTAATTCTAAAATATTATAACTTATTATATGTTGTATATATTTTTTGATCATAGTGTACCGGTCAATTGTGTGCTATATAACAACACTTCCACCAACACAGTGCAGTTACATTTACTTCCTGGCCCGCATGCACAGTGGAGAAGAGACATGAGATTTGGGGATGAATCCCCAAATAAGATAGAAGAATTAAAATAGTACATAAATATATTAATATATAAAACCTTTTTATTTTTAATAATTAACTAAAATAAAGATTCAAACTCTGGATAGGATTAAAATATACTTTAATATTACTTGAGAATAAATACAAACATATATATATATATGATGATGATGATGATTTTACTTTAGAGGGTTTTACATTTATTATGTAACACTTAATGATTCTTTATTTATTATTAACATGAATTTTATAATGTCACTTTAGGTCATGTGCAAGAATTCAATATGCCAAAATAAACTCTATTTACATGAGGAGTGACAGATCAATGATTGAATTATACTAGTACAAGCAATTTGCTGCATGGCTAATGTTATAAACCCCATTTGTTTATAGCAAAAATAAAAACTTTTCTCACTTTTGTTTTTTTTTTACTATTATTAGAGTGAAAATATATGTGTATATGGGAATGGTTCATTAATAATAATAAAAAGATAGGCAACTTTAAACCAAGTGCACTACAGGAATTTATAAAACACTTCTCTAAACCTGATTCAGTATTCATACCATTATGATTATTGGGATGAAACAGGCAAAAACAATTTAATTAATGGATACTATCACTACTAGCATATGAAGGTTAAATATCTATATAGGAAAACCCAGCTGGCCAAAGAATAGCTTTATCATTTGACATATTTTTAAGAAAGCATATGTTCACAGATATGATGAAGTGGTACGAAAGTTGAGGTAGGTCTGGTGATATGATGAGCCGGCATATGGTACCCCCCATAGAGCATACAATACCTTAGCCTTGCGTTCCACAGAGAGTGTAATCCCTGATTACGAATTATTTTTAAAATGAAAGAAAAACTTCGGAAAGTCTCGGGTAACTTTGGATTCTGGAAAGATCCCAAATGACAAAGCATTTACACTAAATAGAAATGTTAAGATATGCCAGTAGTACAATATACATATGAAAATAAAACTAATGTTTAATATTACACTGTTTAATCCTCTGCATAATGGTATGCATGATAATGAATCATACTATGAATATCAAATGAGACATTTATTTTATTATTTAATTCTTCCATTCAATTAGTCATTTGTTCTTTCTCACATATGCTTCAAACAAAATTAAAGCTTCCAATTATTCCATTTATTTGGGCGGTTACAGTAATTGACATTTAATTCTTAATTGTGATCTTTCATGAACAAAATTAAACAAGAGTTCTTAAACAATTAACCCCGCAAGTCTATTTTAACATAATAAACATTAAATCTTACAGGGAATGAGTTATAAATAAATTCTTAGCATTATAATTTACTTTACTTTTAAAAGAAACAATTATAGATCAAACTGGCAAGATTGAGCTGAATTGGCATGTTAGGTAAAAGAAAACTTTAAAACGTCATAGACAATATTATATAATAATATTACACAAAATGCACAGACTCATAAAGCTAGAATAAAAGTGAAATCAGAGTTAATATTATAAGAAATATAGTACGGATTAGAGAGAGGTCATGACAGGCAGAGGTTCTGCACTGCTCAGTATTGCTATGAATATGAGGCAACCAGCCTCGAAAGTGTTAAGCTTTTAATATTTTTGCACTCTTTATAGCTTCTCTTTCAAGCACTTCGCACACTTTTATTTTTTTTTATTATAATATTAAGAGAGAAGTTTAAAATTCTTAATAATTTATAAATATAAAAAAGCCATTAATTAGTATATATATATAGGCAAGCACGGACAACTTTACATCGATATTGGGCTGTTACCTCGGCATACTCTGGCTCAATGGTTGGTGATGATCAGCTTGGTTGTCAGCAATCTTGGTCATTACTACTTCTTCATTGATGACAATATTTTTCCATGGCAGGAGCTTTGTGGTGGCATTCTGGAGACAGTCCCCTGAGAGATGTGGGAATGATGGTTTGGCTCTCTACTCGATTAGAATTAGGGAATCGCTTGTCACTATAGATTCTTTTCTTGTTCTCATCAGGAAAGAAGAAATGAAAAAGAGAAAGAACCCTCATCTCCAATCTACTCTATTTATACACCCCAAACTATTACCAGAATGCCTCTGTTCATTGACCCAGAGGCAGATTAGACAATTAATAAATTCTTTACCGAATTGCAGCCCATTCTTAATTAAAAGTAAGATATAAGAAACGGATAAAGTTCAAATCACATTCCTGCCCGAAAGAATTTAAGAATAAAAATAAATGAAAAAAGAACTTTCATTAGCAAAATATTTTACTTAAAATGATTAAATATTAACCCAAAAAATATATAAGAAAACAATATTTTAATCAATAAAGGCTGAGCTTTAAATATTTAATTAATGAAGCAAAACTTCACAATGGGTTGATTTGAACCTGTTATCTTGGTTATATCCTCTTTCTTTTATATTTTTATAAAATTGAAATTAAATACAAGTAATTTTATAAAAATGACAAACTTGATGTGATTTCAAATTTTTCTTTTTACAAAAAAAATACAAGATCAAAATATTCAAAAGTAACAAAATTTAAATTATAAAACATTGATTATACAAGAAAGTCTTCGCATATTATCAATATGTATATATGTCACCACAAGTAGGCAACTGCACTATTAGTAAATTAAACATGATTGCTGGGTTTGAACCCTTGTAGATTGTTAGTTTTTAGGAAGGAAAACATGAAACTCACTCTGACTACAGAGTGACTGCTTCCATACTAGCAGTTAATGAGCTTTTGCTCTTTGAGCTGGATTTATGCATAATGGTCTGTTATATAAAAGGAATTTCTGTTTAGTGTTATGGACATCCAAGTGATGATGATGATGCATGGTGCAAAGGGAATATTTTTAAAGTCCTTGTACTACATTTCATTTTAATTATTTATTTAGAAATTAAGTTTATAGTTGGCCAGTACATTAATAGTACTAAGTGACCAGAGCATTGATGATGATCAGCATGTTTTAATATCCTATCATTATTTTTTACTATTATATATTCTGATAGATAGGCACTTAAATGTGCCCCAAGATGGCAAGAGCTAAATAATTAATTTGATCTATAGTAGATCCATTTCAAATCCAGTCACAAGAATGATTGTTGATTTATTTTTATTCTTGATCATTCATGATGATGAATGATTATTGCTTCTGTGTAATGTTGATTAACTTATAATTAGTAGTAGTTTTGTGTTGATCTCTCATTATATTCATTATTTCTTATGCTCATTCCTCATATATTTGTATGTTTAAATTTGAGTCTTTGACTTGGGTTTGATGATAATGACTTCTCTGTACCATTACAATATATATATATATATGCAAAACCATAAAACAATACAATACTAGATTAAATCCAAAATTTTACCAAAAATCCTTACACAACAATGGTTTCATCTACTACAAACAGACCTCAAGTAAAAATCAAACTAAAGGAAATAACATATATATACAAACAAACAAACCTTTCCATAATTCATTTCAAACTCCACCTTCCCTTAATATCAAAAGAAGCCTTCATAAGATTGATAGCCTCAGAATCAAAAAGATTTATCATCAAAGTCTCCTTTATTCTTCTTTTTAACTCATTCTTTTCATAAAAAATAACCGAAGCATTGTTAAACAATATTCTATGACCTGTATTCAATTCATGAATATATAAAGCTGAGTTAAGATATCTATGTTTAACTCTACTGTAACGGTCGCTGGCTCTCTCTAACCGCATTGAGCATGACATGCGTTTTCTGAGATCGAGCAGCAATTAAGAAATATTCGAAGGCATCCAAAATATACATTACTATAATCATACCTTTGAAAAGTTCGTTTACTGCAACCTTTACGCGCCACCTTAAGAAAGAGATTGCTTCCCTGCCTAAGGGATATGATCATGTAATAAGTAAAGAGCTATAATCTCTTATAAAAAATCAATAGAAAGTGAATGCCTAACAAATGATTCCCGATCCCGGTAAGTTTAATCCCTGACTAGCTCAATCAACTCATGATCTCGGGATGGTGGTTTGTTGCTTCGTTAACAGAAAAGATCAAACACTAATATCATTATCAAATACACAGCACAACTCCGTACTTTAAAATTAGATATTAAATTTATTAAGCCCTCTGTGATTATAAAAATATTTACAAAATAATAAACACACACATAAACGATAGTAATTAAAATTCAAGTGTATAATAAATTTTAAAGTTTCATGAATGGGAAAGGAATGGTCTGAAATTCTCCCCTGCTTACACTTTAAACTCAAAACAAAATTTCTTATAAAGCAATGTGTATTGGCCATGGTATGTACGTGTTTCATAATAATACAAAAAAAATGAGTTAGCCACGAGTTAATGATAGTAGAATCTTAAGTGTTCCAAAATCTGAGTCCTGCACATGGCGGATAATAATGATTTGGAACACTTTTGTACACACTTTTATTCCTTATGAAAACAATCCTGCACTTAGCGGATGGAATAAATTTACTCGGGGAACGAACTCGTGCTAAACTACAATTTTAATCTTAAAAGTTCCATAATATGAATCCTGCCCGTAGCGGACAATAATAATTATTTGGAATGCTGACTTACATACTTTTATTCCTTATAAAAACAATCCTGCACTTAGCGGATGGAATAAATTTTCTATTATTTCAAAGCGAAACACATACATCCAATGGCCAAACCACCCAATTATGTCTATTTAACTATTTTGAAATATTTCATATTTACTTTATCGATTCTTTTATAATTTGTTTAGATACTCCAATGAATTACGTGAAGCTTTACGTTAAAATTACAAACAAAATATTTATGACTGAATTACGCAATTCATTGGCTCATTTAATAATAGCAATTTAAGTCAAATGATGAATTATTCATAATAAGACATAAAAATATATATATATAAACATAAATAATACTTCCTGAAGTCTTCGTTCTTCTCCGGGCTATGATTTTGAGGGCGATATATATCTGCTGTGCAGGTGATTACTTCACAGGGCCTATATGGAGGTTGGCAAATTGTCCATAGCAGCTACACTTTCAGAAATAGAAAGTCACATCACTGGATGGCTTGTGCGAATATACCGAACTTGGTTTCTACTCCATATCCATTGCAGAATCACGAATAAATCCTGATTCCATTTCCTTAGCGATATACAACATTAGCTTAAATTTCAATTGTATTTTTCTTTTTCAATCAATGAATATCATATTTCTTGGTCTGATTCTTTTAAAAATACGTTCAGCATTCCGAATAAATAGTTTTTACACTCCTAATTTTTTTTCTTTTTCTTTTGTCTGTACACTCCGGAAACTATACTGCTAATGGGTAAGAGTGCCCATGTGAGTATCAACCAATGTAACCCAGCTAACTAATTAAATTTCACCTGACCAGCCTTTATATATCCCCCCATTACAGGGTGTATTCTCTCATCCCCTCCACAAGTTATTGCTTTTACATTTCTGTTTTTAATTAAACAATTCCAAACAATGGATTTAATTTTAGCTATCTTTTAATTAATTTCAGAATTTCACAAACCATTTAAATTCCAATCCCTTGATTTCTTTAAACAATAAAGTAAAATTACATTTATCTAATTAAATAATTTTGAATAACCACTGATACAATTTCTACAATTGTTTTCCAAAAACATTATACGATAAAAGAAAGAGGTCATTGGCTTGCCTGCGGTCATGAACATTAAGTTGTAAAAAAAAAAAATTATAAAACTGTATACTTGTTGTCACATAAAAATTGTTTTTGAGTTTTCCAAAAAGAATATTCAACAAGCAACAGAAAAAAAAATACAACATTTGAGAATCTAAAATAAAATCAAATCAAAATAAAATATGTTTACTGTTGGGTTATTTGCAAATACATTTCAGTTTCCCATAAGAATTTCTTTAACCCTCTGCCATATTTATTCATATCATAAATAAAAAACATATAGCATTTATTAACAGCAAAATACATATTTATATATGGTATCCGCGTTTGTTTATTTATAGGCGTATTATCACCATTCATCCTATTTATTTTCAATATAGTGTGTGTGTAAGCAACAGAGAAATATACCTGCACAGACCATTCCTTTTATTATAATACGTACATTTGTTTGGACTGCAACTAATGCTTGCAGTCAACTTTGTGGCAGTCATTTAAAACTGACTGTCACACTACTTATATGAACTTTAATCCTTTCATTAAGGCTAAACTTACTCTGGCCTACATAAATCTTCCCACAACTACATGGAATCTTATAAACAATACCAGGAATAGATCTATTATCAATAGACTGTTTTGAACCATTAAGTAATGAATTCAAATCAGAACCTTTCTTCCATGCAACCTTCTTTCCACCTAACAAATGACTATTCTTATAAATCAAATTATATATTGAAGCCTTAAATGGTAACGACATAAAATCACTATCCTTAGTAACAAAATTCTTACCATCAAAATCATGACTATAAACATTATTATTAAATACAACTTTTTTAATAAAATCATTACTATAACCCAAATCTACATATTCAGAAGAAAATTGACTTCTTTAAATATCAGCATTATTATTAAAATTATTAAGCCTTTTATTTCTACAACAAAAATTCAATAAAGGCATTTTTTATGTATAAAAGGCTGATAACTATCAGGCCTAATCATATTTCTCAAATTCTTAGGTTTTATAAAATGATTACAAAACAAAACATCATTAACCTTCTCAACATTTAAATCTAAAAACTTTAATTTTACAAAATCAAAACTACCCCCCTCATTTGTAAACTTAATACTAGAATCAAAAGCATTCAATCCACATAAAAACTCTTCTAACTTTTCTTTCTGAATAACAAACAAACAAACATCAACATACCTAACAAATACTTTTATAGAACATGAAAACAGATTAATAACACTACATTCCAAATAATCAATATAGACAGCACACATCAATGGAGAAATAAAATAACCAATAACCTAACCCTCTCTAATCTTATAAAACACATCATTAGACATAAAATACATTGAATCCTCTAACAGCAAAAGCAAATCATGAAAAACCTTAATCTTATCTGCAGAAAAACATTCCAATTTTTTTTTTAAATTGAAAGAAAAACATCAATACTTTTTAATCTATTAACCAATTGGTACATATTTTCAGGAAATGTTGCAGGAGTTATCAGAGGAAAGTAGGATTAAAGATAAATATTAAAAAGAGTAAAGTAATGTTTACTAGATTTTTTCAAAATATGAAAATAAAGATTGATTATGAAGAGTTAGAAGAAGTTAACAGTTACAAATACCTTGGTCAGATTATTAATACAGATGGAAATATAATGGATGAAATTAATCATAGAATTAAACTTGGTTGGAGCGCTTTTGGTAGAAATAACTTGATACTAAAAGGAAATATGTCTATGTGTTTGAAGAGGAAGGTTTTTAATAAATGTGTTTTGCCAGTTCTTTTTTATGGATCTGAGACTTGGACACTTAATAGAAGAGCAATACAGAGACTTCAGACCACTCAAAGATGTATGGAGAGATGCATGTTGGGAATAACAAAAAGGGATCGAAAACGCAATGTATGGGTAAGAGAACAAACAGGTGTTACTGACCTCATTGAAAAAATTAAAAGACTGAAGTGGAATTGGGCTGGACATATTGTTAGAAGAGATGATAACAGATGGACAATTGAAATTTTAAACTGAATTCCAAGAGATTGTAAAAGACCCAGAAAGAAACCACATGTGAGATAGATGGATGAAATAAGAAAGTGTACAGGGGTAATGTGGAGAAGAGAAGCTAAAGATAGGAAAAGATGGATTGAACTTGGAGAGACCTTCATCCTGCAGTGGATTGATAATGGTTGATGATGATGATGATGATGACATATTTTCAATGTCTAAACTACGAAAAACACAATCATCCAAAACAAAACCATTTATTTTCTTAAAAGCTTCAAAAGAAGAAGAAACACAAAATTGACATAATTTTATATAATCCTTCAAATATAATAAATTTTGATATTTTATCAACAATTCCTCCTGTAAAATCAAAAATACATCTCAAAGAAAAATTGTCTTTATGAGACTTCAAATTAAAGAAAACCTTTGGAGCCACATAATCACTAGGGTAGCAATTTAAATAAGTAGCTCTATCAAAAATCTTTTTTATTTTCCATAACTTTCATAATCTTAATTGATTTACATTTTATTTTTTTACCAGGATCAGAATCTAAAATAGCATATTTTCCATTATTCAATTCTAAAGAAACTTTACTTTTAAAAACAATATTAGTCTTGCGCTGTTAGCCGAGAGGTATCGCAGTAGTTGGTTGCAGACGGTTGTGGGTTCGCGTCCCGGCCGATGCTATGACATATGAAAAAAAACAATATTATTTACCAAGACAAAACACCTTTATCTTCTTTAACAAAACAACATCATTGGCTATCAATCTTTTCTTAACAAAACTAATTTCTTAGGGGCAAAAACAAATTTTTCTTTTTTAAGTAATTGATTATTCAAAATAACCTGTAAAAACACTTTATTTTTCATCAAAAATATTACTACTAGTCTTGCATTGTTAGCCGAGAGGTATCGCAGCTGCCATGCAAGCAAGTAGTTGGTTGCAGACGGTTGTGGATTTGCGTCCCGGACGATGCTATGACATATGAGGGGAAAAAAAATTACTACTACTTTCAATAGCAGAAACAAAATCAAAAACAATTCTTATTAGCAAAAGGAATAAAGCCAGGACCCTTAGCTAAAACAGCCATATCAGATACATTCAAAACGTAATTTGACAAATTTAAAACAGATGAAGCATCAGGCCTATTTTTATAACACCCAAATGTAAACTCTTTTTCTTTCACAAAACTTTTATTTCCAGCCTTTCCAATCAACCACTTAAATTTCTTAAAATACTTATTATTATAAGTGACTTCACACTTACTCCTAAACCACTTTAAAAAAGAATTCAAAACTGAATAATTAAAATTCCTTCTAAAATCCAATCCTCTTCTAATCATTTTATATCTATTAATTAAATTAGATAAATTACTCATAATCTGCATAATAAATTGTTTAAGAATGAATCTTTTACAATTTAGAATAAAATCACAATTAGAAAATAAAACCAATTTCCTATCCAACTTAATATTACACGAATTAGGAAACACATTGCAAAACCTACAAGACTTAAGAAAATTTACCTGAGCCTTTAAAGACTCTATTCTATTAGACATGTTAATTAACTTTTTTATTTCTAAAATTTCTGCACAAGAAAAATTATCATATAAAATCTGCCACATACTGAAAGAAAATTAATAAAAAAAAACTATACAAATACAAACAAATAATTAATAATAAACAAATAATACAAATAAATAATACAAATACACAAAACAAAGCAAATAAAATATGAAATTCACAAAACCATATAGCACTATCAAAAAAATATTAAATAGTATACCTAAATAAAAAACCAAACCTGCCTAACACTACACTAGCAAAAATAAAAATGCAAAACTATAAAACAATACAATACTAGATTAAATCCAAAATTTTACCAAAATCCTTACACAACCATGGTTTCATCTACTACAAATAGATCTTCTCAAGTGAAAATCAAACTAAAGGAAATAACATATATATACTGTACAAACAAACAAATCTTCCCATAATTCATTTCAAACTCCATCTTCCCTTAATATCAAAAGAAGTCTATTAAATGTAATAACTGGGAATATGTAATATTTTTGCTGTAAAAATCTTTCATAAGTACCTCTAGAAATCATTTTATTATAATATTATTAAATTCACCACTTACTTTATTTTGCCATAATATCTTGTATAAATGCAATTTATCCACTCTACTTTGAACACTTTTTAGCAAAACCTTTTATTGTACATATATGCATACACAATCTTACATTTCAACTGTCCTGCAGACTTCTTCAGAGTTATGATATAATGAACAAAATAAATATATAATTATATAAATAATACCATAAAAAATGTAAACAATAAAATTAATAAAATAATTGAAAAATAATAATAATAAAACATGAAATAATACTCTCTCATGTTAATCAGATGAAAATTAATTTACATATGAACTTATATGGACTCTTATAATATGGGTATATGAAAACCCCTGCTTCAGAAATGTCAATGTATATATTATTTCAATATTTAATTTCAAAGTGTTAAACTTCCTGCACTCACAATAATGACATTATTTTCCTCAAATAAATACTTTAATGATTATTGCTAATTATTTATTAGGTTAAAATGTTATTTAATTTTTAATCCATATATACATTTTAAAACTTTAATTAAAGATTAATATATCTACTGTTATTAAACACAATAATATGGACTAATTAATTCAACTCTATTCCACTCTTTTCCATATGTAATTTGATAAATATATTTATATTAATATCTATATTCTTTATTACTTTTTACAATGCTTTTTATAACTAGCTATTGACAAGTTTTGATTATCCCTATAATCTTCTTCAGAACTTCCACTTGTATTTCCAAACAAGTAGAAGTTCTGAAGAAGATTGCAGTGGTAATCGAAACTGTCAATAGTGGGTTGTAAAAAAAGCATTGTAAAAAGTATTAAAGAATATAGATGATATTAATATTATATGGATTTGGCAATGCAATAAGAAAGATAAAATTATAAACATACTTATATAATACTCAAAAATAAATCTCTAAAACACTGTAATATTTTATTTATATATATTAAGCTTTAAATGTAGTTTAATATTCTAATTAAGCAAATAGAAGACATCATAATTTTATATGTCTTGTATATTCACAGATAATATTGCTAATTAAGATGCTCTGATTTCTCTTCAACTCTTTTTTATATTTCCTGCATGAAAAATTATATAATTCTTGCTATTATTACTTTCATCATCAATACTTGAATCAATTTTCTAGCCATTCAGATAACATAATATTAATTATTTCCAAGTACCATGGACCTATTGTCAAGACATTTTTGCTAAATAGGAATTAAAACCAATTTGAATTTACATATATAAAAAAGTCTTCATGTTCATAACATTATAAGAAAACATATTTTGATCATGTCCTGTTATCAAATCTGCATTTAATTACAATATAAATAAAGTCTTAGTTATATAAAGAACTTGTAAATAAGCTCTTAACAAGCGAGCTTTTTATATAACATTTGTAATACAAGCTTGTTTAAGTTAGTCATGTGACATCTGATTTGATTTTTTTTGTAATAATAAAATTCTTAACTTATTCAAATAATATATATACATTTACATATATGGGGAAAGATTGCCTTGATAATATGTTGGGTTATTAAGTTTCAGCTGTTGTATTACGCATTACATTTAGTAATCAATTAGTTATTGAAAAATTACGTTTATATATAAAAAACTAAGGAGTTAATTGTAGTTTTTTTATAAGGCAGATTTATGATTTAATAACATTATTTGACATCTAACAGAAGAAAAAGATATCTCTCTTTCTACAAACATTTTGGGTACAATCTAATCTTATCACTCGTTATAGATCTTATTATTTATAAACCATGTTACAGATTATAAGATAAGTTTGAACATAATTGACCATGCAATAATATATTCATAATTTTAAAATGAAATATATCACATAATTTATGTAAGAACATGATTATTTTGATGTGGATAGGTTTTAGATTTGTAGCATATCTGACAAGAGTAGGTGATAATCAAAACATACAGATAAATAATCAATGTATTTTATGTTGGGTAGTGATTAACAATATTAAATCATAAATTTACATTAAAGAATGCTAAAATTCTTATATTTTACAAATATTTTCAAGACATATTATTATTTTTATTATAATGCTTCAACAATAAAATTAAATTTATTTTTATTTACTTGCTTCTCGAGATGTTTTCTTAGACAGTTTAACTTTGAATTTAGCATATTGTGCAGGATGTAGTGCAATTATAGAGTAGCTGACTCAAATGTTAAGGATCCAATTTAACCTTGCATCTCCAGTGTTCAAATGTTAGGTGTCATTTAAAGGTACAAATCATTCAATTGTGTTTTTAAATAATATTTAATATTCTAGACAAGATGGTAATAGGAGTATTGTTGAAGTTTTAAAGTGGATTCCAAGAAATTATAAGACATAGAGATCATGTGAGATGGGTGAATGAAATAAAGAAGCTGCTAATATAGTGGATAGAAGAGAGGCTTTGAATTAGAGAAACTGGATTAAATTTGGAGAGACTTTTATCCTGCAGTGGACCATTAATGGATGAAAATAATATTAGATTTTTTTTTTTTCAAATCTTTGCATGAAAAATTTATTTCCCTTCATTTCATTTAATTCATGTACAGATTTTATAAAGAAATTTATTTTGATTGGCAGATAGGTTGTTTGTAAAATTTGTATCTAACCCCTCCCTCTATAAAATCTAAAAATTATGAACTAGTATGCAGATATTATTTGAATTTTTACCCATAGGAAGAATGACTTAACAAAAGAAACTTTGATTTATTACATGAACAATATATTTTCATATTGATTTTGATAAATCATAATATCTTATAATTATTATTACTGGTGATTCCAAGTGTATATAAACGTATTGTGATCATATAAATAGCCCTTCTTCCAAATTATCTTTCATCTATTCAATTTTTTAAGCACAGGCATTGTTATGATAATAAAGGCTATCCAGTTCTATGCTGATTATTCTTTCATTACCAATTTTTTTAATCATTATAAAATATTTGAATGACTAAACTATCTTGTAATATGACCCAAACTAGAATGATTTCAACCTGACTATTGTGTTTTTTGTTAGGTTGAATCTGATTAACTATCTCATTTCTGTTTGTAGACTTTTCAAATATCTTTATCACTATCATTCTTTCAAAGAACCACTATTTTAACTTTGTTTTTCCATGTCCAACTTCCACATCCATAAAGAAACACATTAAACACTCTAGCATGAACAAAGATGCAGCAATTGGTAGAGGTTTTGCCGATTAAACTGTGTTCAACATCTGAGACTGATTTAAATGGGTGCATTTAGAATTATTTTTACCCAATTAGTAATTTAGAGATTAAGAATCCACTTTAGATCCGAGGCTTTTTTACTGGCTCTCTAAAGAAAAATGTAAGAAAATATGCATTAAGTTTGCCAAATATTGAATGGTGAGAATGTAATATTTTTTTCCTTTTTTGTTTCTTCCATTAATAAAGAATTTCTCAATATCCATTTACTGATATTGGATAGTTGACAGAATTAGTTATAATCCTGCAATTGGGAAAAAAAGTACTAAGACTTTTGGAAAAAAGTGTTTAAATTTACTCAGCCTAGGTTCAAACCCAGGTCATAGAAATGTTTTATATATATAATATCACAGTGAGATGACTGAATCTCTCTCCAGACTGCCCGCAGCATCATATTTGAATATGTGTGATATATGATATAGATTAGCTATTCATTATAAAATTTTTAAAGCACAAGCATGTCTGTATCTTGATTTGTGGAGTGTGTTTGTGTCTTAACCCACAATGGAATAATACCCTAATATTAAATTTTGTTTTTAAATTGGATACTGATATTGAAGCATTTGAAATGATTCAAACTGTGTATAGCAATACACCACAAGTCACAAGAATACTTTTAAATGGTTTGCATTTAACGATGGAAGGAAAAGCATTGAAGATGATCTGTGATTTGAAACACAGTTACATTTCATGTTGTAGCATACTAACACCTTAAATTGTTTGTAGTAAATAACTAAACTATGTTGCTAAGTAATGTGCTATTTCAGAGATGGCGCTGCAGGCAGCTTGGAGGAAGTACTTTTCACCCAAACTCACTGCATATGTGTTGCTATTGCATTATAAAATTCATTGTTTTATAATGAAACTAAAATAATTATAAAAGGCATTCCAAGAATAAATTTCTCGGATTTAGAAAAACAAATATTAATAATAGAAGTGTACTTATATAATGGGATTTTATTTTACAATTACTATATAAATATCTGTATATCCATTGCACATACAAGAAAAAAAAAACTCTGCAAGACTAGTGGGATGAAGTTAGAATATTGAAAAAGTATTGTCTTCAATTTCATTTCACTGGAGGAATTATTTAAAAAATTACATAGTCAATACCATGATCAATTTTGAGGATAATGAGAAATTAGAGGTACTTGGATTTCATTCAGTTTGTAAGATAATATTATCAAAACGCAAGGCAAGAATTAGAAAAACTACAAATTAAAAATGAAATGAAAGCTATTTTTAATTTGATAAAAAAAATTATCATTGATTAGGCTTGCCAATTTTCAGATAATGAGATTTAAATATTATTAATATCATTTACATTGTTTATTACTTCTACAATGCTTTTTAAAATCCACTATTGACAGTTTTGATTGTCCCAGCAATCTTCTTCAGAACTATAGTAAACACAACATAAATACATGAATACAAATATACATGAACATATATAATATATAATTATATGTTCGTGTATATTTGTATTCATATATTTGTATTGTGTTAGTTATATATAAAATTATGTGTTTATGTTTATTTGTATTCATGTATATGTATTATATTTGTTATAGTGCTGAAAAAGTTTGCTGGGGCAATCAAAACCATCAATAGTGGATTGTAAAAAAGCATTGTAAAGGTAATAATGAATGTAAATGATATTAATATTTATATTTGGCAATGCAATAGGAAAGATAAAGTTATAATACTTCATAAAGAGATTTAAGTATTTATATTCTTGTTTTACCTTTTAGCTAAAATTACTTAGATATCCATTTACATATAATATTTGATGATTGACTGTTTTAGCTTCTAGGCTAGCTTGCTGATAAAGGAATTCAAAGTTTGCTTGAAATAGTTTATTTCAGCTTCGATTTAAATCCATATCAAATGTTCAAGAAGCCCTTCCAAATTAAAGATGCATATGTAAATCTGATAATTATTCTATTCACTATGAAAGTAATGTAAATTCTTCATATTATTAACAGTGTATCTGGGTTGTTGAATCATTATTTAAGAAGTTCTTTTCAAACGCCCATGTGAGTCAAACTCTTTATTTAATCTTACATTCTATTTATAAAATATATTCATTATTCAAATTATTAGCAAAAGCTCGTTTTATTTTAAAAAATAGACGATTTTGTTTTTACTACTTAGAGTTTTAAAAGAAAATATTTTCATTTTACTAAGCTTTATGTTAAACTAAAAGATAATATGTTAATATTCACTATATTTATTCTTAAAATTATTATTTATTTTTTTTAGCATATATTAGATATTTTATCTCTTTAAAAAATAATTAAAATATTTTTTGAAAAATGACTAATAAAAGGAAATATTCAAAAATATGCTGTAATTATACTAATATCACATTGTATTATAAGAAATAGAAATAAAGTCCCTCTTTAAAAACAGCAAGCACTACTCGTAAAATAAATTTTTGCAATACGATAAAATTTTGACAGAAATAACGTACAAATTATTTTTATAAGTTAACCAGCTTCAAAATTATTCTAACACGCACGCTTTTGCTAAAAGCTAAATTTTAACTGTAAAATAAAAATTTCAGGATGCCAATTTTTTAAGTGAAGATGATAAAAAAAATTTCGATCAATAATAATACAGGAGCCTTTATATCCAAAATCGACCATTCTACAACTGCTAAGATTATTATTATTAGTAGTAGTAGTAATAATAGTATTTACATAGTCTAATGAGGCGTTGATCTTTTTAATCCATTGATTATACTTAATGTATATATTTAACCATCTTCACAAAAAGGTCATTAGTATTTCTTATCTTTTATTTTCTCTTTTATCTATTTCTTTCTTTATATTTCTTAATGTCTCAATCACATGGCAACTCTAAGATGAGAGTGGGTCTAAACAAGAAAACAAAATGTCAAAAATGTACATTAGTAGCAGTCATAAATTATTTTAAGTATACTATGCTGAAAAATTAAGGATCAACTGTAATAATGATAAGAAGTGGTGGTTATGTGATGTTTATTGGCTTAAATAATGGTAATCCTAATAATGATAAGGCTCGTAATAATTTTGAAATGATCATTGTCTTCTATCAAATGAGATGTTTCAATAAAAAGAGCTGAAATACATACGTCAGACTTATACAGTTAAACAAATTAATTGGCTTGAGAAAAATCTTAACATTTCTTCAAACCACTGGATTTTAATAGCAATATATGATTAAAAAGTGCCTGTAAATTCAACACGTTATAGGAAATTAAGTAAATTAAAAACTAGTAATGTGGTATGAAGTGGCTTTTCCTTAGATCAAGTAAAAAAAAAAAAGTACTTCTGTTAGTCACATTAAACACTCCTTTTTTTCTAAAACAGATATTTACCACAACGCACTCATCTTCTTTTCACTTCTTATTGCCAAATCATTCTTGTAAAATTGAGTCATCTTTTCATTCTCTTGCACCATTTTAATAAAAACCATTTCATTAATTCCAATGTTCTATTCTCATATTCCTATTCTTTTTGTTTACAAATTTAAATAGAAAAATTTCTACTTTTATCTTTATATTTCTCCCTCCCTCCATACAATCTATCTTGATCTTTTTTCAAGATTGTCACCTAGTTTCCAGTGTTTTTAATTTGTTTTTAGATTTGTGAAAAAAGGTGCTGTTTCTGTATAAATAAAGTACGATGAAGAGGAAGAGAGATCAATTCTAATTATCGGGATCTATGAAAAGGGTATGGATATCATAGTGTCACTGCCAAATTTAATTAATAATTCATTTAAAAGGCCCTACTTTTAAAAAAATGTAAAACAAAAAATTTGATAATTTTATAAACGTAATTAAAACAAACCAAACATTAAACATATATTTTTATTAATAATATATAATTTATGGAACACATTTACTTCTAGCTTATAATGCATTCAATATTGATACATTTACACTCTGTAAAAAAATAGAGTCAATAGCAAATGTGTTAAAGGTAGAGTCACAATATTATTTATATTTCAAGAGTTTCTGTAACGTAAGGCTTAAATTACGTTATAAATGTATATATAGATCTGACCGTGAATACAATTTTTAATCTACATGTTGTTGTTTTTTTATATTGTTCATTTTTGTGCTAAACATTTAAACTATATTTTGAGAGCAGCTTATTAAATAAAATATATACATTAATTGTAGATGAAAAAAGATATTGGTAAGAGAGGGAAGGGGGTATTTTCTACATTTTAAACTTTTGTGATATTATATTTTATGAGTAATATTTGATCAGATCTGCGGTTCAAAAAGCATCATTTATGACTGGCCTTGATGGATTTTAGATTTCCAAATTAACATGATTATTGTTAGTAAACAATGTGAGTAAATTGACATGCTGAAATGCGTAGTAACATACAAAATACATTTCTCTATAAATTTCACAAGAGTTGTTAATTACAATTTAGACATAACTACAATTTTCAAGAATTGATTTGAATATTAGCATTGTTTCCAGTTTGGTAATTACAGAAGTGAATTCATATGCATCTTTTTACAATTAATCTGAAAGACATAATCTTGGTCATGATTGACTCCTATGTTGCAGAAGTTGATTTTTCTCTTCCAATGTCAAAATTGGAAATAACAGATTCATTTTATATCCAGCAGCTATCCACTTTAATATTATAAAGGCAAATCATTTAGAAATCAAAATAGGAACAGAATGTTTCAGACGTGAATACGGAGATAATATAATTACAAATACAACTATATAAGCACATAGTGCAGTTGTGTTAGTAACTGTGATCATGTTAGCCAAAATGTATATTAAAAAAGAACATAATTGACAAAAGCAATAGAAATCAGAATGAACTATAACGTTAATTTTACAATTAACCTCTGATTCTGAAACATTGTCAGGAACATAAAGAACATTTATATATACTCACACAATCTGAAAATAAACTGAAAAAAGTGTCAGAAGCTCAAAAGTTTTAATCATCATATTTTGATTATATATAGATTCCATTTAAAGAGATTTTATCACTTCTGCATCTATAAAAATATTAACATCTCAAAGTAATGGTTTTTGATCAAAAATATACATCCAATAATTTAAATGGTCTGAACTTCTTAAGAGTAATACTTCTCAAAATTCTTATAGCTGTGAAAAAAATAAACTATCTCCATCATGGCAACCATAGACCAAAATTGTTCATTTGTTGGGTAGTCCTATGAAAAGTTGGAGCTTTAAACCCTGATGTAGTCTTGAACTGGATTAAAAATAACAGACTCCTTTCATTTAATGCTCTTAAAGCCACTGCTGTCTTCAGTCAGAAAATTTTTGCATATGACAACCTAAAAGATTCTTTTAAAATGATGGTATTTTCAAGAATACTACAATAAATAAATAACTTCCCTTATCATATCCACATTTTAAAAAAAAACAAAAGGGCAAGTCAATATTTAAGAAAATGCCACAAAAATATTAGATGTGGTCATTAAAATAATTATGTTTAGAGCTTGCTATTGATGGAATATGTTATTCAGAAGGAATTTCATTACAAAGTTAGTAATAGTATATCCTGTCTCCCCAAGGACCAAATGGCAAATTATAATGAAAAAAAAAAAAGAATTTTTAAAAGTAATGTTTAGATTAAAAATACTAATTATTTCAAAATGCAAATGGATACCAGAATCTTTTGAATCCATTTGGTTCATCATAGGAAGCATCATTCATTATAAGAGCTTTTCAAGTTTTCAATTAAACAGTCAATCAACATCATTTGTATGGGGTTTATGAGTGACAGCTTCAAAGTTATTGGATTAACTCTCGGTTTTAATAAAGGAAAAAACCTATTTGATCAATTGATGGGCTGATGCTCAAGATAGTTGAAAGGATTTTTGCTTAATCTGACATTTGATCTTTTGAATAATTAACCATATGATTACAAGAATTCCACTTCATAAAGTGAAATGTTCATTATGGCTCTCCAATTAACAGTCGCCTTCAAGAATTGAGTCACAAATTTAATACTGAGAGAAGGTTCAAATATATTCAAAAATGTTAAATATAGAGCTCACAAATAAGCTCTTAACAAATATCCCCAACTCCAGATGGGTTTCTGCTACTGGTTTGCTCAGTGAGGTGTTAGGATATTCAAGCATTATATTAAAAATACCAGGACAAGCCCAGCGCTTTATCTAATGAATAACTATTAAATAGAAAATCTGAAATTTTCAGACATCCATATGTTATGAGCTTATTTGTGAACTCTATATTTAACATTTGTGATACAAGCTTGTTAAATTAGGTCATGTGACACATAACTTGATTTCTTTGTAGATTTTATTTTTTGCTATTAAGGCTTTGGTAATTTTATATTGCTAAATTTATTAATATATGGTATATCAGAACTTGGTTCAATCCCATATGGCTATTTCAGTTAGATAGCTGGATTGGAAGACATATGGATGTCTGAAAATTTCAGATTTTCTACTTAATAGTTATCCATTAGATAAAAGTGCTAGGTTTGTCCTGGTACTTTTAATCCAATGCTTGAATATCCTAGCACCTCATGGAGGAAGCCCATAGCAGAAGCCCATCTGGGGTTGGAGATATTCTGCACAGCTTGTTAAGAGCTTATTTGCGAGCTCTATATTTAACATTTGTAATACCAGCTTGTTAAATTAGATCATGTGACATATGACTTGGTTTATTTGTAATATTCACACATAATTTTAAATCCACTTGTCAAAACTATTTGTAAGCTATGTATTTACATTTGATATGGGCAATTGGAATATACTGCCAAAATTCATAAAATCAGAAAAGTAGAGCACAAATTAAACTAAATCTTTGCGGTTCTAGATGATTGACTATATCACCCAGAGATTAAACAATTATGTATCCCAAATTGGCTCTTTGATATAGCTATATACTATTATTTTTTCAGGTCATTGCATTTTCATTAAATCAGAAATGAAGACTAACCAGTGTTTCATAATTACAGATCCAGATTTGAACACCCTCAATGCATCATCTGAATGAAAGCATACTAGTCATTATCTTTTACAAATCCATATGCTTCAGCCTTTTTTAAAGACACTTTTATTTAAATAACTTCATTTTTAACCTGTCATTATAAAATCTTGTAATTCAATTTCCATCAACTTCCCAATCTAGTTGAAACTTGTATACATTTGTATTCGCAATGACTATATATATATATATTTTAAGTTTGCAAACAATTTCAGCAAAAAAATTAGATATTTAATTTTGTATGTAATGTGATGCTGGCATTACAAACTAAATCAACAATTTATACTCTTTTTGATATAAATACTTGGAAATACTGTGTAAGAAAAGCTTAACAATAGAAATAACTGAGCAGCTTTTGATATCTTAATCTTTATATAAAAAATGCTCAGCATATTGTAATAAAACTTTCTATTGTTAAGCTTTTCTTATGCAGCATTTCCAAGTGCTTATATTAATTAGAATTGTTTAGGAAAAATGAACCAATATGATATAGAATTATGCATTTTTATTTAATTTACTCTGATTTTTACATTTTCTATCTAGACAAAAATCTAATTTAAATAATTTCAGTCTTTCTGTCTAAGTAAAAATTCTAATTTGAGTAAATTTACCTCATTTTGATAATTCATTATTACATATATAAAACTAAAAAGTAGAAAATAAAAATATTTAAAAAAATTAAAGTAATGTGTATATTCACATAAATGCACTAAAAATACATTTTCTTCAACTTTCACAAATAAAAAAGCATAGATTGGAAAATTGCATTTTAATTTTATAATATCGCTAAAAATTGTGAAATTTGCATTTTCATTTTTTAATCATGTGATTAGATTTTTATAACTATATGAAAAAAAATTTATTATTATTATTATTATTGATGAAAATGATGATTTTGTAACGAATGATTGGGTTGTGATGTATAGATTGATTGATGTCTGCTATCACTTGGATGTGTCAGCCTAGGTTTTGGGTGGTTATTATAATTCAAAATGGCCATGATCGCATACGAAATCAATACCCATTTTTGTGAATCTTCACTTTTAAATAGGATTGAATAAATAATTTATGTTTTTAGCCGAAGTAAATAATGCCATTTGATGCCATCTGCATCAAAGAATAGAAATAACTCACCAAATGACATTAAAAGAATTAAAGAAGATCCACTCCTATAATAATAGAACATTTATTAAGCTGTTTATCTGATAACTCAGCACTACTGAAATAAATGTTGAAAGCATGAAGACAAAAGAGCATCTAAATTAATGACAGCATACTCAGATCTAATTTTCAATCTTGCAAAAATGCTGATGGTGAACTTAAATTTTTGCAAATTAAAATAGACATGCATATAAAACACAAATTCATGTTGACTATTTACAGAATCCTGGACATACACTGAAACAGAACACTGCATTAAAACAAGTTTGTCCTGTATAATCCGGAGTGCCTGATTAACTTATGTAAGACTCTTCCTTTCATAAAATATATTCTATATTGCAGACTTTGCCAAACTATAAGCTTCCTTTATCCACTTAATGTGAAGTTAATGATCATCAAAAAATGTAAAATGATTTAGATAGTCAAGTTTGTATACTATAGATAAAATGTGTTTTCTTTGCCCATGTAGCCAAGATTGACTTTATACAAATAAATGTTTAGATGCTGTCTATATTGAAATAAAATAAAAGAATATGATTTTTCTGGATTAAATAAATGTATTTAATTCAGAAGTTAATTAGTTTACAGAACTTTTAAAAGTCAAATGTTCCAAAATCAGATACAAGATAATTATTTATCTCACACTTCTTGATCAAGTTGCAATCTTTAGTGTCTATAAAAACATATCAGATCATAGATAAAGGTGGTATCACTTTTATTGTTAAAGGAAGTTGCTGTGACTCAATTTGAAATTGTTGATAGCTTAAGGGGTTGATTGTTATCATCTACATTTATAAACTTATTAAAGCCTTGAGTAATTGACTTTATTCTCTTAGTGATAATTTGTACATATTCAAAATAAATTAAGGTGATTATTTATCTTTTCAGCATATATGTGCTTGAGTGTATCAGTGATATTAGATAGAGTGATGGGTCATCTGAAAGTCTGTGCTCATATACCCTATATAACATATATAGACACAGGTATATAATAAGCAGATGTCTGCCCATCCTTGCACATGTATTAAATGGATTATGTCCTGTACATGTGGAGTTCAGATTGACCTTAGGTCAACATGGGTGTGACAAGAATCTCAGCCTCAGGGTGGCCTTTGAGCATTCCATCATCAGATTTTCAATTGGATGGACGGTTGAAGAGTTGGAGGGTGTAGTCGATTGGAGCCTGTCCATTAAAGTATGAAGATTGTCTATCTTAATATATATCTGAGTACTTATGATATATATGTGTGGGAGATGATAATCTGGACCAACTGATGATTGCTGGTTTAGCATGAAATACATATATTGGTGATTATTTATCTTTTCAGCATATATGTGCTTGAGTGTATCAGTGATATTAGATAGAGTGATGGGTCATCTGAAAGTCTGTGCTCATATACCCTATATTAAAAATAAACTAAAATATTAAATTAAAAACGAATCAAAATCTAAATATAATCTGTAAATAATAGAGCAAACCCACATTAATGTGTTAAAATGAATAATACTGTGAAATATTTGAATAAATCACACAATAAGTATATCTTTATATAACAGCAATAATTATACATATATATAATGTTTAAATACAAGTATAATTTATATACTTGGAGTTTTAGATATAATTATAGGGGATTTGAATACAGACTTTCAAGCTCCCTTCAGCTATCCACTTTATCTCATACAACTAATACACATGACCACACACATGTGAGAAAGATAAATGGTCTCCAATATACCTATTTCATGCTGAACCAGCACTCATCAATTGGTCTAGATCATCATCTCTCACACACATATATAATTAGTGCTCAGTTTATATTGATAGCAAATCTTCAAACTTTAATGGACAGGCTTCAATCTACTCCATCCTCCAATTCTTCAGCCATCAACACCATTGAAATTTCTGATAATGGAATGCCCAAATCCTTTGTTGATGCAGATTCAGCCTGTATCCTGTCTACCCCTCTTTTGTGTCTTTAAATGGACAAGGTCCTATACATGAGAGATCAAAGTGACTTAAAAGTCAACATGGGCATGACAATAATATTAGCATCAACAAGGGATTTGGTCAGTCCATCAGATTTTCAATGGTATGGATGGCTAAAGAGTTGTAGGATGGAATAGATTAAAGCCTGTCCAGTAAAGTTTGAATATTTTCTATCTTAATATAAACTAAGCATTAATTCTATATATGTGTGGGAAATGAAGATCTGGATCAACTGATAAGTGCTGGTTTAGCACAAAATATGTATATTGGAGATCATTTATTTTTCTCAGATGTGTATTGGTTGTATGAGATAGAGTGAATAGCTGAAGGGAGCTCAAAAGTCTGTGTTCAAATCCCTTTAATTATATATATATATATATTAGTATTGCTGTTATATAAAGATATTTTATATTGTGTAATTAATTTAAATATATCAAAAAGCAGCCTAATGGGTTAAATTTCTTTCCATTTTTAATGTCTGTAAAACATTAATGATCCAGCTGACTTTCATTGCTGAACATGATTCATGCCATATGCTTTAGAATTCTGCTTATTGAACTATGTTTGTTTTTTAAAATGTAGTTTATTGCCATGAATCTTTGAATTTTGTATTGAAAGTTGCTTGACTATTAGTATTTTATAATTACTATGTTTAACTCATTTTTTTTTTAAGTGTCATAGCACCGGCCGGGACGCGAACCCGCAACCCGGGCAACCGCCCGCAAGTGCAAGACAGTCGCACTGACCTCTCGACCACCAATGCAAGACTATGTTTAACTCATTGATGTATATGTTTTATTATTTACACAGTATTACACCTATTGCATTATTAGTCTGAAGGCTTACAAAAATTGTAAGGTCTGGAAGGTGTAATAATTATAGAGAGCAGAAATTTCAGGAAAATAAGCACATATTTTATCTATTAGTTTCTCTTTTCTGAATTAGTTTCTCCAATTTTTTTATATTCTTGTGATGAAACCTAAGGTTAATGGGTTAGTCACTTCTAAATTTTTAATCACCGAAGGGGTTAACTTTCTATAGTTCATCAAGATTGACCTTGGAAGTGTAATAGCTTAAAATTTGAATACTTTGCAATATGTTGCTTAGAAGACATTATTGATTCAAATACTATATGTTTAGCTATTCACTTGCATAGAGTTAATCTCAGCTGCTGATTTAAAAAAATACAAAAACAAAACAAAGAAACTATAATTTAAACCAAGCACACATTTAAAAATATGTAAATTTATTTTTATAAGAATGTTATACAGAATGTTTTGCATATATTACATATTCTGTAATTAATTAACATTAATCTATTATCATCTTATGACTAATTTATGTACAGTAGACAAATATAACTAAGCAATGTGATCAATTTATTTATTAACTTAAATATCAGCATTATGAATATTTTAATAATAGTATTAACTATAGCTTACATTCTTTCTCAAAAAAATTAATAAATGCTTACAGTGATCACTGATAAAAGAGAAATTAAATAATTTGAGTAAAAATTAATGCAAATAAAAATTTATATCATAATTAAAAGATTTGCTAAAGCAAATTATTTTACACTTTATATTGCATTTTGAAACTTCTAAAATATCTTACAGTATTTTTTATACAATTATGAATATGATCTTTCTTAGAACCTACTTAAAACATTCAGTTGATAATAATTGGAATTTCCAACTTTATTTTTATACTTTTCTATCAATCCCAAAATATCCAAATTTGGCTCTCTGACTCACCATCAGAATTATGTAAATTGATCCCATTTCCTAATAATGCTGTTATGACACTCATCTTTGAAGGGATCTTGAATTGCAGTTTATCTGCCTACATGGCTATGGCTTAGATTCAATTCCAAGCCAAGTAAAATTTGAAATTGTTTTTAAGTCTATAAGACTTGGATTTTTTCTTTCAAATAGCCAACACGTAACCATTTTAGTACCAATCTGATAATGATCAATAAACAGACATTCTTTGTTAGAAAATTAAACAAAGATGGAAAAACAACCAAGCTTTCCCAGTCTCACACTTGGCAAGCTTAAAAAGTATTATGTTTTCCTAATTCTTCCTCTATAAGGAGATGTTAAAGAGGCTTTTATTTTGCTATCTGTTACTTAAACGTTTTATCTTTTACACTTTTCTTGCTTAATGGCAATGTTGCCATACTTTATTGTTGTGATATTTGTAATTAATTTTTTTTTCCCCCAATGCACTATAATAATACAGTAAATAATTAGAAACAGTTTTAGTGTATAAAAGTCATAGATCAATTCATAGATCATCAATAGATAACAGGAATATAAAACAATTGTAATACAGATAATCAAATACCTGGATGTAGATCTGTTATTGACTCATATCTTGGATTTAATTAAAAGCTTGAAAAAATTTAAATGAAATTTTAATTTTTGTATATATTATGCAAATTAGTGACTCTGATATATCTTAAAAATTAGATGTTATTTTTCATATATAAATATGTATAGGCAATTATTAAATAAAACCTATGTATAAAATAAACTGACCATTTATGTTTTTTTTAAATATATAAATCTATAGGAAGATTTTGGGCTTCTTAATTTCTGACTTTACCAGTAGGAATAGTAGTTGTAAGTCAAAAAATTTGCCATCCTCCATACTACATTAAAATATATTTATTAATTTTTATCAATATTAGTGTTATTTTCTCAATGATATTGCATTGCAAGGTTGCATTTTAACTATAATCAATCTATAATTTCAGTTTAGTTCTTAGATGGCAGGCATTGATAATCAGGAGATGATGTTAGCTTTAAAATACGTGTTCTTTGCACAATATTTTTTTTCATTTTTAAAAAAGATACTTTTAATAATAAATAAAAATATTTCTTTTGTAACTACTACTATTTTTGAAGCACTGAAAACAACAAGGTTAAAAATATGTAAATAGAGGAATTTGAACTCAGGATTTTTCAATCTATTCATCCTTTGCTCTATCTCAAGCAACTGATACACATAACCACACACATGCAAAAAAGATACATGATCCCCAGTATACATATTTCATGCAAAACAAGCACTCATCAGTTGGGCCAGATCATAATCTTCCACACTTATATACAATCAATGCATGGTTTATATTAAGATAATTCCTCAAACTTTGGACAGGCTTCAATCTTCTCATCCTTCCAACTATTTAACCATCCATTCCATATCACAGAGATGGGATGGGGGGGGGGTCAATATAATTTTTAAAATATTTTCATTATTTTTATTAGTTTTAAACAATAATTAGATTAAAAATAATTTTATATTGCCACTAACTCTATTCAAATAGAAGGCTACATATATGAAAATTAATTATATATTCTAAGCAGTGACTTAATTATATATAATACTTTAGGTTAGTATTTCTCAGTTTTTGTACTCCTGGAACTTCTACAGATTGATCAAAAAATTACAGAATCTAAATGATTGTAGAAATAATGAAATGTGATATTAAATTTCATGCATTCTCTACAAGATATTCACATTTTTATAAACATTGTCTTTAAAATACAGTATTTTCTTGCTTCTGTGCAATATTATAAATATGAAAATATTTTTTCACAAGCTGTTGAAATCTTTATATAATTGTACATCTGCAAAGCATTATAATTTTATTTATTTGGATTAAAATATTATATATTTTAAAGAATAAATTGAGAAAAGCAGAAGAATTATTATAAGTTTATTTTTCCATATATGGTTTTTGAAAATTTTGATTTAAGTTTGGCTTTTTTAATGAAAACAAAAAATAATGCATTAGAGATATTTGGAACAATAAAGAAAAGCAGTAATAAATTGCATTTTTTTTTTTATAAATTCATTATATATCACCTTTATTTTATTTCATTAAATTTGGTAGATATCTTTTCAGAAAGATACCAACAATATGCAATAAAAATGGAATTTGGATTTTTCATCATAATTCTCAAAATTTCCAAATATAAATAGTTTAAGGGAGTGAAGTCAATAATAGCTTATATGGAACCTCTGGATTCCATGAAACCCAGATCGGAAAATGCTGCTCTGGATTAAAAGTTAACGAAAATGAAGTGTGTTTCTATTGTCTATACTTGAGATAATTTGAATTTATTTACTTCATCTTTTTTTTATTTATATGTCAAAGCATTCGGGACGCAAATCTGGGCCAGCTGCTTGGAAGACAGCTATGCTAACTGCTAAGCCATCAATGCTTGACTACTTTCCATCTTATTTTTTTAAAAAATAAATTAAAAAGCTTGTTTACAACTTAAATTTTCTTTCCATGATTTTTAAAAAAAAATATAGTATGGAAAATGCGTTTTTAATGAATATTTTCAAATATTATTAGTTGAGTTGCAGAAGTGGATCATACAAGCCTTATGGTGATCATGTGATGTTTATTGGCTTAAAGCCTTATTTTCCAAATGAACAATCCAATACCAATTATTCTTGAACTTTTTAAATTTTTTTCTGCCTTTTCCCAAGATAATTTACTTTTTATTTTCATACTTTTCACCCAAAGTTCTGAAAAATGTAATGTTTGATACATAAACAATTTTATATTAGAACAACCAATATCAATTGTTCTTAGTTCTCATGGCTTTTTAAACAAACAACATATATATAATAAACATCAGTCTGTTACATAGAGCTCAAGAAATAATACATCAATTTGATCATCTTTTTTCTTCATAATTCTAAAGAAGGTTTTTAGATTATTTAATGTTTTTACTTTATCAGCTGGGGCAATTCCAGAGGCAACAAATTGCTATGTTTTACAGAAAATTGAAGAAATGTAGCATGCTTTGTCAAGCATTGGTGGTCGAGAGGTCAGTGACAGCTGCTTTACAAGCAGTTGTCCCGGGTTAGTGGGTTCGCTACCCGGCTGATGCTATGTCACATGAGAGAAAAAAAGTAGCATGCTTTGTGCATGAATCATATTTAATATTTACAAAAAAAATTATGTGAAACTCAGCACTTAAATTCAAATTAATCTGGAAATAGATGATAGAAAAAAATCAAAATTTAACAGGGGGTATTGATTGTTCAGGTACTAAAAAAAGTAAAAGCTTTCACGTAATAACTACACTACATCGGATATGCACATAACAAGAGATGCTAATGATCATAAAAATATGATTCTAAAGATATATTTTGAAGCTAAAGTTTTCACACAAATCTAAATGAGTTTTTTTCAGTAAGTATTGTTTTAAAAATTTTCTTAACATTTATAAAATACTGAATGAGTTTAAAAATTTTAAGAAATGAATAAGCAGAAAGACCCTCATAGATAAGTATATAAAATTTCTATTAAATACCTTTAGCAGAATAGACTAATCAGTTTGGGTATCACTTTAAAATTCAATATTCATGAATATAAAAATTACCGGTTCAATTCCATGCTAGGCAGACCCTTGAATAGGTTAACATTATTAGCTGGGGGAAAAGCAGATAAATACCATTTGAAATATTATACTCTATGGTGTTCTATATATTACTGGAAAAATATAATTTGAATTTTTCTAAAAACATTTAACTTCATGTAGATGATGTAAATATTCCAATATATAATTACAAATGAAATGTTATCATTACATATCTTCAGATAAATTTTTTCATTTATATTTTATTACTTATAAAATTTAATCAAATCTATTACAGGACATACATATAAAAATGTCTGCAAAATATCTAATCATTATACTTTATATTAAGCCTGGTTATTTGTATGTATCTCTCATCAATAGTATTTTGTCTACGGATATGTTCAGAGAATAGTCATATAGCAAGTACATCAATTTCTGTAGTTCAATATATTTATTACCCAGATCTTCAATTCAACATCTTTTTCCTTCTCTTATATTATCCAGCAAGTCAATCTTTTCCAGCCTTTTTTTTTTCATTTCCATTCACTATTCTCTCCAAAACATCTTTCATTAAACTATTCTTCCTTCTTAATATATGTCCAATCCAATTTCTCTTTCTACCACTAATTTCCCCAATCTATTTTTTTTTTCATTTACTGTTTCCAAAACTTCTTCATTCATCACTTTATTCATCCAACTAATTTTTTTCATCATTCTCCATGTCTACGTCTCAAAGTTTCCAATCTGTTCCTAATTTTTTTACTCATTTTTTATGTTTAGGCCCACAAAATATTTTCTCTTTTAATTAACATCTTCTTTACCAATGATCTTCTTCTTTTAACTTCCATCTTTACTTCTTTCATTATCACTCAAACAACTACTCAAATATATAAATTCATTAATCTGTTGAACTGTATTATGAATTTCAACTTGTAGTCTTTTAATATTCCTCTCTATCTGCCATAAACATTTGGTCTTCTCAATATTAATCTTCATTCCATACATCCTTCCTCCAATTAATTAAACATATTCTAAAGACACTTTTCACCCTGTCATAAGAGCCATATCATTTGCAAATCTTATATGTTTTATTATTCTACCTCAAACATTAGCTCCTCCATATTCCAAATATTTATCCATCAGATCTTCTAAATGAATAAGTAAAAGCAGAGGGAGCATATGGGAATCTCGTATAACCCCTCTTTTTATAATCTCATTATTCTCTAGTCTGATTTTTATTCTTTTCCCAGTATACTTATTCCAAATCAATAATTTCTCTTTCCAGAATATTTATTATTTAAGATGGTTGTAAAATTTATTTCAGATTACTCTATCAAATGCTTTTTCCAAATCCACAAAACATTTACCAGTTCCTTATATCTTTTTCAAATCTCTCTCTGCAATTGCTTCAACAACACAAATACCATCCCTTGTACTTTTCTCTCTCTGAAAACTAAACTTTTCTAATATATTCTACTTTCCTAGAAATTCTTTGAATTAAAATATTCAATAATAAATTTGAAGTGTGAGATGACAAACTTATTGTCCTTTACTCTTCACATGTAACAGCTGTCTTCTTTTTAGCAATTGGAATCATTATAGTCCTCAAGAAATCTTCAGGCCAAACTCCATTATTATATATCAGATTGCACAGCCCAACTATTTCCTTCATAGTATAACTCCCATTTCTATCAAAAAATTCTATAGATATTGTATCAGGTCTAATAGTTTTAGCATTTTTTATTTGTTCAATTGACTTTATTATTTTATCTGAAAATATGCCCATACCTTTATCATCTACTTCAATATATTCTTCATTTTCAAGTTTATAATTAATTGCATCATTTTCTTTTAAGATATTGATGATATTATTTCCATCTTTTCAATATATCACAGTTATCAGTTAATCTCCTTCCATTCTTATCAGCTAATTCACTCATTAACCATTTCTTTTTCCCCATGTGACATTTCTAATTCTATCAAATACCAAATCATATCTTTTCACCTGTTGAAGCACTTCTATCTCTCTATATTCTTGTTTCAAACATTTTTCTTTGACTAAATCTGTTTTCTTGGTTCATTTTTTTTCTATATGCTTTTTGCCCATTCTTCCATCCTCTTCATACTTCTATTTTTTCCCACATATCTTCCATTATCCAATGATGTTTACTTTTCTTTAACTAAATAGTTTCTATTTCATTTTTTGCTGTTTTTAATATTCCTTTTTTTAAACTTACACCAATGTTTATCAAAATAATTCATATATTCCTCGTTCATCAATTCTCTTTATATTTTCACATATGAAACCAAATCTGCCTTTCTCCAAATTTATTTAAATCTCATTTTATACCCCCCCCCCATTTTTATTCTTTTTAAACTCAGTTTTAATTTATTCATAATCTTAGTATGATTAGAGTTTATAACACCAAGTAAAGCATGTGAATCCTTAATAGCATTCTATCTATCCTGTAGCAATAAATGGTTCATCTGATATCTTTCTCTACCTGAAGATTTCCATATATGCAATCATTTGGGTGATTTTTAAATCAAGCATTTGTAACTACAAACTTATTCTTCTTACAAAATTCCACAAGATGACTATCTCTTTCATTTTTTTTCCTTCCTTAATTTTTACCCACATTACATACTTTCCTCTATCTTTTCATGTTGCTCATCAATTTCAATATCATCATGACTACTATGGCCTATAAACTTGTATGAAAACCAAATCCCTATCTTGCAGCTATCCTTATCATTATAAGTCTATCATCAACACAATCTACCTTTGCCATACTTTTCCAAAATTTCTTTCCAACAGCAATACCAACTCCATTCACTGCTCTATAATCACCAGAATAAAATAACATCTCCACTACTTATTTCTCCACATTCCTCCCATCTCACTTCACTCAATCCTATAACATCAATATTATTTATTTTCCTTTTCAAATTTCCCAGCACTCTTCAATGACCTTACATTTCAAGTACTGATTCTCAATGTGTCTTTCTTTTAATTGATTATCTTTATGAAGATTTATCAAGTTTATGATCTGAGTAGCCTCATGTCTATTTCTGCTAGGCAAGACATCAAAGTCTTCCTTTGCTAAGGACTCAACATCAATCTTGGAAAAAATACAATAAAAAACAAGAGAATTGTAAAAGTGGTTTCTCATTATCTTCGTTGCTCAGAAATGATGGAAAACCTATGGCACACATGCCAGAGATTTCACGTTCAAGTTTTTTACTGGTATGTGAACTATTTATATATCATAATTTTCTTCAATATTTTTTTGTTGCAAAAATCTGTACTAATAAAAATTTACTGTAAACTAAAGGTTAAATAAATAAATATATTATATTAGAATTCAATTTACAATTGAACTCTGATTAGAAGCAATAAATTATGATATTTTAAGTCAAATGAAGTGGTACTGTATACTGTTGTACCATATTCTATAGACATGTCAAATGATTCCAATAAAATTAGAAAGTAAACTCAGTAAAATAATTAATTTATAACTCTTTGAAGTAAATTTTTTCAAGTCTAAAGTAAAAGTAAGCAAATGGTTTTCTGTCCTAAACTTTTTGCACCTAAATATCTTGAAACCATTCATTTTTTTAATGTAATCAAAATTGTGAACAAAGGAACAAAATGCGTAATCAATGTTGTTGCTTGAAGTTTTGCTGTAAAAGTGAAATGATAAATCTTTGATTCATAAAATTATTAAAGCTCATTTAAATTTGCTTTTAAATAAATTTATATGAATAGTGAAAATATAAAAATTATCAAGCAGTAGAAAATTTCAAAATTGGTGGACGGATGAATATGGAATGATTAACAAAGCACCAGGGTAGTGTGTGTTTTATATTATGGAACAGTTGTATTGAGAGCAATCATCAGTAAAATGGTATTATGAGATCTATCATAAATCGCTCTGTCAAAAAAGTAAAGATGAACAAAAAAAAATACATTGTCCAAGTATTTAAAAATATAAATATTCAATCAACATCTATAATGAAATATATCAAAATTCATTCAAATATAACTACTGCTAGTTTTTTTTTATTTCAAATGTAATTGCCAAATATGGGGAATTTTTAATGATGGAAAATATATAAAAGAAGCTTGGATGAAATATACATCAGTTCTTTTTGAACATTTTGAAAACAAAGCAAAAATTATTCAGAGCATAAAAGATTTATCATTCGCTACTACTAGAAATATAGTTAAAGAAAGAATCCTGATAATGGGTAACAACATAACTTATCAATAAAAAAAGTTATAAAATCTTCGAGTTTAATTTCTACCTTAATGAAAGTACAGACATAAATGAATCAGCTTCTTTCACTATTTTCATGAGCTATTGTGTTGGGAATAATATCAAAGAAGAATTGATCAGTTTAACTTCATTAGTAACAACAACAAAAGGAATAGATATTTGCAATATAGATGTTGCCAAAATTGTATCAGTAATTACAGATAGTGCTTATGACTGGAAAAGAAAATAGTTTTCTCAGTTTATTTGCCAACCATATTGGACATTCAATTTTGAGTTTACATTACATTATATATCAGCAGGTTTTATACACGAAGGCCAGCTTTAAGCCACTGGATGATGTTATGAATATTCTGAATAAGTTAATCAATTTTATATCTACACATTGAGTGAGGTAAACTCATTATACTATGACTTACTTATATACAACAATATCTAATGGTTAAGTTGAGAAAAAGTTCTTGAAAGATTCGTTGTGTGTTTAAAAGAAATTAGACTGTTTTTACGTAATGTGAAAATCATTGGAAAATGTAATGAATTAATGGATGTTGAATGGCTTTCAAAAATATGTTTTTTACTGATACATGTTCACATCTAAATGAATTAAATATGAAACTGCAAGATTATAATAAGACAATTGTTGTCATGTTTGATTTGATCAAAGCAGTTGCAGTTAAATTACAAATTTTCAACCCTGATGTTATTTCTTACACTTTCAAATATTTTCCAAATCTAAAAAACTTCTTGACTGATTTAAAATTTCATGAAAAACCAGATCAAGTAAAATTGATGCAAGACTTTTGTGCTGTTATTCAGTTGATAATTGATGGGTTTTTTTAAAGATTTACACAGTTCAGACATATCAAAATTTATTTTATACCCAGACACAATATCAATGGATGGTCTCAAGTTAGAAATTTTTGAATGGCTTAATGAAAAATATGGAAATGCAATCAATCGATTTTCAATCCAGTTCTATATGGAAACAGAAATTTATTGACTTGAGGAATGAATTAGAAACAATGGAAAATGATCTACTACTGGATATATGTAAAAAGAATGCTGAAGAGGAACTATTGCCTAATTGAAATGCTATTTATTCCTGAAACATTTAATTGTTTAAAAAAATTAGCGACCATCAATTTTCTGCTCTACATATGCATGTGAATCATTGTTTTCAGAAACGAATTTAATTAGACAGTTCGAGAAATAGAATGACAGATGAATCTACATTGTTAAAAATGACAAAATATGAACCATATATAAAATATTTGACAACCACTGTACAACAGCAAAAATCTCATTAAATAATATCTATTTATGTTGATTATATATATTTATTTTCAAAATTTTGTTTTAATTACTATTACATTTTATTCAACTTGTACTCTTCTAAATAAATACCGTTCACTTGTAATTAGTTTACTTAGAAATTTTGTTTAATTATTATTGTTATTATTTCGTTTTATAAAGTTTAAAAAAACTGCAATAATTAAGTTGTTTATAATTTGATTTAATAACTGTATGATACGTCAATAATTCAATAAATATTTTTTGGAAATTTTTGGCACACACAGGTAAAAAGGTTCGCCATCCCTGCATTAGCTGTTCCCCATAAAATAACTTCATCTACTGTTTTACTTCTCACTGTTGTTACCTATAATGATTTTCCGCTGATTTGGAAGAATGCAATTTTGATGGATTTTTTCTTTCCCATAAATAAATACATGGGTTACAATAATATTTTTAATGCATCTACAATTGAACTATTCTTATGAATGGATATACTAGTTTGTATAAAAAACGTTTTGGCTATTAATAAATTGATTTATATATTCAAAAGAACATGAGCAACAAAAGATATATTAAAAGATAAAAATCCTGACTAAGAACCATTCCTTTGATATTTAAGCATCAAGTTGAGATACAAAAATTATAAGATTTAATCGCCGTCACTATATCAATCAAGTTTTAATATCTCCCCACAGTAACGTGTGTTTTTTTTTGATAATTTTAGTGTTTTTTAAATCATTTTTTTTATTTTAAAAAAGACATAAATAAATATTATGTTGCCTATATATATTAAACATAATTATTTTTTATTAATTTAATCTTTTATACCATAAATTTGGAATCTTTTTTTTTTCGTTATCACCAACATTTCAATAACTTTTTCAATTTGATTTTTAAACCATCTTTTGTTAGACCTTGATTTTTTTTTTAAAATTCTTTCACGTATAGGCAATGAAACATGCATTATAAACAAAACTAAAGATCACTGAATGCATGATTTATTTTTCTAGGTATTTAATTAATTTCAATTCTTGGAATTGTGAATTTAAATTTTCATTCAAATAGTATTTAAGCATAAATTATTATTACTATATTACTCCCAACTCCCCACCCTCTTTTGCTCATTTTTTAGCAAAATAAATCACTTGGCTTTTTTTTATATTTGTTGGAATATTATAACTAAAAAATAATGTCACAATACACCTGCCACTTTTATATTTTTTCTTCAACAAAACAGGATTTATATTTGCCATTCAGTTTGATAATTTTCATAAATGTGGTTAACTATATATTAGATGACTTCAGATCTAATCATGGTCTAAAAAAAAAAAGCCTCAAATCTGTCTTTTTAAAAAATTAATTTTCGCGAAACAGGATTTCAGAGAAATCGATTTTTCTTTTTTTTTTAAAAAAAAAATTACACCGGATTAACAAAGTAGTATTTACAGAATTATCAATTTCCGTCCATTTTTCACAGCCGAAAGCTATAGCAGGCTATATCTCATTATATAGTTTTCTTTTTTTTTTTTTAACTTCAAAACTGCCTTCTGCTATACTATCACCTTCCAGACGCCTAACGGTCGGAGATAGTAAATAATTAATTCAAATGTAAACACAATTGTTCATAAAAAAAAATAATAAAAAAAATGTGAAACTCAAACCTATATTAAAAAAAAAACTTCTAAAAATCAAAACTAAGATATTAAATTTCAGTTAATATCATTAAAAAAGGAAAAACGTGTATGGATGTAAATTTTCAATCTTTTACATAGCTTTTAAATATCTATAAAATCATAGATCAATTTAAGCTTTACGGCAATTACCAGCCATACTTAAAGGCCCTTTATTGGCGTCACTCCAAACGTCATTTCCGGCTTAAATAGTCAGCGTCGTTAGAGGTATTGTACATCTGCTTTCTTAATTTTTTTGTCATTTAATTCCTATTAAACTACTATTTTTAAACAATTTTTAATCTTGTAAAAGTATTGTATAAAGTAATCAATTGTAATTATTACTCAATGATGTTTATCTTTAATAATATTTTCCAACTTGCCCATAAATTAGGTAATAAACGGTCGCGCCATTTCCAAAAGATTTTTCATGGCGACTGGCCTTAACGTTGCTGTTTGGGAGATTGTAGAGCTCCGGATAAATTAGAAATAGCAGAAAAAAAATTTATAATCTACAGTTTTTAAATATTTTTCCGTCATCGATTATTTAAACTATTTATTTGTTTCAGAAGTTTTTGAAACTATTAAAATAGGGAGTCCTTGAGCAAAATTTTTGACGCAATTGATATTTTGTTGGGATGAATTTCATTTTCAGCTTCCATACATAATTTAAAAATGCTATCAAACGTTATTCAGCATCTTATAATTTCTGAAAGTAATTTTTTTTTTTTGCTTGCCTTTATAACTTTGCTCATCTTTTTTTTTTTCATCTAATTGTGACTGTAATTTCCTTTCATTTATTGCTTAAATAAAGTTGTTTAAAAAAGATGTATATATATTTGTTATTGATGTTTTGTTAGTTATCTTGAGCCCAAGCCTATAAGCATTTGCAAACAAGGAGGCTCCTGAGTTCGTTCACTTGGAATTATGGAATTTTCTATAATCAAACATAAATTCCAATATAACTGACTATTACCCGAGTTTTTTTTTTTAATATAGTCATTTGTTAACTAATTGATAATAAATTATTGAATAAGCAGGGGAAAATTGATTAGCTAATTATGAAATAACATTAGATTTGACCATATCTATATCTGCATTTTTCACATTTGCTTGTCAGTAAAGACAAAATACTGGATAAGCAAAGCTGTTTGGTTTCCCGCATTTGTCTGACAGGCGTCATGTTTTTATAATGAGCCTATTGTGAAAGATTAAATTCCAGAACAGATTAAATTCCAGAACGGCCCTTATCTTAAAGTAATTAATCTAGCTCATTTGTTTTTATTGTTTGGAATTATTAACCATTTTAGATAGAAAAAAGAAAGTTGTATGTGTATATTTCTAATTGTATATTGATATAGTTTCTCTTTAAAGATTTTGCATTAGGAAGATTTATTTCAGATCTTTATATTGCAAGACTGAATAGTCAGTATTCACTAAATGGTAGTTCAATTTTCAAATCTTCAGACTATTTTCTGGCTATTGTCTTTTTTCAGGGACAAATATTACATTTGCACCTATGCTTAGAATATCATTTACATCTTTTATACTACCCAACTAATAATTTGAGTTTTGATAATGCTCAAAAATTTTGAAACCTAAGTTGACTAGCTTGTTATATAGCTCTAATATACTATTTTATTGATTTATTTTGTTAATTTTTAAGACACTAATGATACTAAATCCAAACAAATCCTGCATAAATTTTACAAGATTACTTTTCACCTGGATAATGTAATTAAAAATTTTTAAAAATGCTCAGATTAACTGAATGGATCTCTTTATGCACTGTTGATTTAACGTCACCTGATCTCACAAGCAGTTTACCATATCTTTATTTTTGTTGTTTATAGTTTAATGTAGCATTTAAGTGTTGAATTTTAGAGTTTAGGGTCTTTGTTGCACTCTAATTCTAAGCTATACACCATTGATATATATTAAACAAAGTTTTACATTATTATTATTTTTTGCTTGTGTTTAATATCTATATTAGGAATAAAAAGTTATATGGGTGAAATTTCAGTACTCGTCACAAAAGACTAATAGTGTTACTAATTGGGAATTTAATATACTTCTGCCATCTAATGTCAAATGGTTACAAAGCTTTACAATAAATGACTGGTATATGCAGATATTAAAAGTAAGCAGAGAAAGTCATTTGAAGGTTCGATTAGTATATGACTTGAAAGAAGGTAAATGTAAGTAGTTTACAATTTTATTAAAAGTAAATAATTACTTTTTAAAAAAAAAAAGTGTCAGTATTTTAAACAGGATTCATCATCACCTTTATCAATCCACTGCAGGATGAAGGTCTCTCCAAGTTTAATCCATCTTCTCCGATCTCTAGCTTCTCTTCTCCACATCACCCCTGAACACTTTCTTATTTCATCCATCCATCTCACATGTGGTCTCTTTCTGGGTCTTTTACAATATCTTGGAATCCGTTTTAAAATTTCAATTGTCCATCTATTATCATCTCTTCTAGCAATATGTCCAGCCCAACTCCACTTCAATCTTTTAATTTTTTTCAATGAGGGCAGTAACACCTGTTTGTTCTCTTACCCATACATTGCGTTTACGATCTCTTCTTGTTACTCCCAACATACATCTCTCCATACTTCTTTGAGTGGTCTGAAGTCTCTGTATTGCTCTTCTATTAAATGTCCAAGTCTCAGATCCATAAGTAAGAACTGGTAAAACACATTTGTTAAAAACCTTCCTTTTCAAACACATAGGCATATTTCCTTTTAGTATCAAGTTATTTCTACCAAAAGCACTCCAACTAAGTTTAATTCTATGATTAATTTCCTCCACTATGTTTCCATCTATATTAATAATCTGACCAAGATATTTATAACTGTTAACTTTTTCTAATTCATCATAATCAATCTTTATTTTCATATTTTGAGCAAATCGATTAAACATTACTTTAGTCTTTTTAACATTTATCTTTAGTTCTACTTTCATCTGATAACTCCTGCAACATTTCCTGCAGTTCTGAAGCATTATTTGCAAAAACAACTACATCATCTGCGAAATCTAAATGACTTAAATAATCTCCATTTACTTTCACTCCTTTAGTTTCCCATTTTAATCCACAAAATACTTGCAGCAGCATTGCTGTAAAATGTTTTGGAGATATGGAGTCACTCTGTCTTTCTCAATGTTGACTTTCCCAGTATCATTATGTAATCTAATTGTTGCTGTTGCATTTTTATATAAATATTCTTTAAAATATGACAATATCCTGGATCTATACCTTGATAATCCAATGCTTTAATCACTGAAGAAATGTTTATAGAATCAAATGCCTTTTCATAATCTACAAATCCAAAACATAATGACAACTCATATTCATTTGTCCTTTCTATAACTTCTCTCAACACCTGGATATGATCTACTGTACTAAAACCACTTTTAAATCCAGCTTGATCTCTTGGTTGGTGGAAATTCAATGTTCTCTGTAGACAAGTTGTAATTATCTTGGTAAAAATTTTATATAAAACTGATAAAAGACTGATAGGTGTGTAATTTCTAATATCTTCTTTATCATCTTTTTTAAATATTAATATTATTACTGCATTCTTCCAATCGTCCGGTACATCTTTATCATTTAGACATTTGGTATATAACTTTGCTGAAAAAATTTCTATTTCTTCACCTGCTTCTTTTAATATATCAATTATAATTCCGTCATTTCCTGGAGCCTTTCCTTTCTTCATACATTTAATTGCATGTCTCACTTCTTCATTTAAAATTCTGGGCAATTCGGTAGATGTAATAGATATAGGAGGTACATGTTCTTTATTACTATATAATTCTTGATAAAAATCTTCTACCAATTTCATGATGTCATCTCTCTTTTAGTAATAATTCCATCTTTTTTTCTTATTGCAGATATAAATTTCCTACCAATACTAAAATGTTGTTTTACATTCTTAAGACTTTTATTTTCTTCTACAGCTTTCCTTGCTAGTTCACAGTTATACTTTCTTATATCATTTTCAACTCTTTTCCACACCATTTTACAAAATTCAAGATATTCAATTCTTTTTAATGCATCATTTTTTTATATCTTCATATTCCTTCATAAATTCTCTAGTCTCAGTAGAAATTTTATTGGTCAATTGCTGCTTTTTTCTACCAGCTATCTTTGTTGCAGTTTTTAAAAGTTTATCAGTTATTTTCATATTAATTTCATTCAAATCTGAATCGTTCAAAATCTACTAATACTTGAAACCGATTTGTAAGTTCTAATTTAAATTCATTAGAATGTTTCTGAAGATTAGGAATATCAACTGTAAATATTGTTTTCTTAATAATTTTTGTCTCTCTAGTTTTACATTAACACGTATCTTACACCTTACTAATCGATGATCATTTCCTGTGTTAAATTTATTAAGAACATTACAATCTTGAAATATGTATTTCCTGTTAGTCAAAATATAATCCAATTCTGCTGTACCTCCATTTGGATGCTTCCATGTCCATTTCCTTTTAACATTTTTCTCAAAAAAAGAATTATCACTTCGTTTTTCTTTGTTTGAAGACAAAAAAAAATGAGCAAAGCAATAGTCCAAATTAGTTAAAAAGTTCTTTATAAAAAATCATTTATTGAAGAATTTGAAAGTAAAAGTACTTATCGGAACTTAATCTTTAAATAATATAATAATATTAATTTCTAATATACATATATTGTACCGGACATCATTTACTCAGTCACATGAGGATGTCACCAAACTAGTCTACCAATTTAGAAAACTTATTTTGTGTGGATGAATATATGATAATGCGGTCATATTTTGATATAATTGCTCCTGACGCTAGCTCATCTTAGAGTATGAGGCATATAATTATTAAGCAATTGATAGATAGATATTAGCAAACAAATAGCAGGCAAATTTAAATAAACATAATAATATTTATTGATTACAAAAATCAAAATAGAACACAAGAAAAAAAATCAAATTTAAAATCCATTAATTTCAATTATAAAGGGTTTTACTAACTAAATGATTCAAAACAGTTTATTGTGTAATAAATAAATCTGAATCTTAATTACCTCTTTACTTCAATTGTTTTTTAAACGGAGGTGCAATCTCTTTAATAATATAATACCAAAGTCATAAACTTATGACCTTAATTAATTTAGAACTTATATTTTGTCTTATACTTGTGTATGTGCCAACCTAATCCAAAATAATTAGAGCTTTAAATGAATAATATAAAAGTAGTGCTATTCATACGCTAATCTCTACAATTCTAAACATTGAGAAAAGGAGCTTATCGGAGATATTACTAATAGGGGCTCTGAAAGATTCGTACTGAATCTAACGGTGATAAAACGGAAGTCCGTGGTAACTATAGTAAAGCTTAACTCAGGTGAAATAAAGACGGACTACTTATTCAAAAAACATTACATTAAAATAAGATTATAAACCTTGAGTAGAGACTTTGCTGTCAAGGACAAGAAAAAACAGGCTCCTGGAAAATCTTAAGATGGACAAATATGTATCGTACATCCACAACTTTTTAATAACATACTAACAAAATAATACAACAAATCCTTAAAAGCAGTAAACTGTTTCTTAAATCTAACAATTGATAAATGCATATTTATATAAAATTTGTGATTAAAGTCATTAGACAACTTTCTCAAGAATACTCTAAAATAATGGAGAATCAAAAGAAGTAATTCTCCGGCTACAATAATAAACTTTATCTAAGTCTTAAATTTAATGATAGTGATTTATAAATGAATATTTATATAAAATACTCAACATTCCGAGAAAATTTTTTTAAGAGTTAATTACTAAAAAAAACAACTAGTAACTCATCTATAGAGGGAAATTAATAAAAAGCATAAAATATATTAACTATACATATTAGTTATGAAGTCAATTTAAATCTCACAGAACTGATTTTATACTAAATATATTTATCAAACTACAGTGAGTAAAGACTAGATTATTGGATATAAATAAAGTTTTCATGTCGGGAGATTTTTATGCTGCAAACTTTTGAATTTGGGAGTATGATAGCCAGATTGTTGATCACTGAAACAACAAGTTGTTTGAGTCAGTAGTTTATACCATGATGGGAATTGGAGTTATGCCGGAAAAAGTGAGTTCGTCATTGGGATAGTCTTTAGCCACACATACTATCAATGAAAATACTGGAAATGGTTGATCCTTTTATTTTTCTGGTGGCTGCTTGGTTTCTCTTAAATGGGCCGTATATTGCACTGTATAATCTTTGGAAAATTTAATAGTGATGAGTCACGAAGTAACTGGGACTTTTAATCGTGAAAAAGTGTAGGATAATAATAGACCATGCTCACTAAGAAATTGAAGAAAAGTGATTGAATGCACTAAAATTTTTTAGTTTACATATATCTCCAGTTCTTTTGTTGGACCATCTGTTTTATTGAAAGCATCTAGAATTGGCATTAATTAAAAGTAATTCCAGATAATTTAGTATTTGTAACTACTAATTAAATTCTTAACATTTCAAACTAATTACTTTTATTACAATGCTTATTTTTTTATTATAACATTAAAATTTCATTTGTAGATTAGATATTGTTTTACAAAGTTTTCTTTTTTTAAAAAACAAAAATTTGACATTTTATTAAAATTATTTTATTTGTGTCTGTGCATATTATATATACATGTGAACGCACTTTTACAATACATGTTTAATTAAAAAAAAGAAATTGCAAAATTTTAAAATCAACTTGCAAACAGAAATTTTCCCTGAAATCCCCCTCAAATACATATATATATATATTTGAGATGTAGCAAAGCAGCCACGTCAATATATATATATATTGCTTAAATGATAGTTATTTTAAAAAAAAATATATTGTTTATTGAACATTGTTGGATTCTTAATTTTTGCTGATTAGCATATATATGCTGCTAGAAAATTAATTATGGTACTCTTCTGATAGCCGGGCATGTCTGCTTGATGTCATTGGTTCTATGCAAAAACAATCAAATGTAAGGTTACTGTGCCGCAAACGATTTTTTCCTTTTATTTTTTCTACTATGTCTTTAAATTATTTTTCCTTACACACAAACACATCTTTACCGCTGGTATAGTAAAACTTATTTTTAAAACAAATTTTTATTACATTTCATTTCTATTACCTTTTTTTTTTTTTAATAAAATCTTGTTATACCTTTTTTTCCTAATAAAAACAAAACAAAAATATTTTCTTTTTTGTTATTGATTTGTGTCATAGAATCACAACCTTTTTTTCTACTAACAAATTACAATAACAAAAACAATACACAAACCGATCTTTACCGCAGATATAGTAAAACTTATTTTTAAAACCAATTTTTATTAAATTTTATTTGTATTATTCTTTTTTTTAAATAAAATCTTGTTCTATTTTTTTTTTTTAAATAAAGACAAACAGTGATTACAAACTGTTTCTCTTCCCCCCTCCCGAAGAAAAAAATCAAATAACACCAAAACATGACTTTTTCAACTTTTGTTTTTTTTTTATTGAAGATTTATGTCATACAATCACAACTTTTTGTTTTGGAAATGTGTGTGAAACGAATAGCTTCGCTTGCAGGAGCGTGACTGACATGAATTGCGAAGTTGTTTTGCAAGTGTAGTTTCATGGACTTGCCAGTGCACTACGAGTGACAATTCTTAGTGAGTCAGACTGTGATTTAAGTAGAAATGAAATTACTCTGCAATGGAGATTTCAAAACTTGTGGCCACTTGAAATTCAGCTAGCTTCAGACGATATGATAGCCAACTGTCAATTGTGTGAATTTGCATCGTGTCGCGAATCACCAAACAGGCTGTAATATTCCTTTGCAGTGCTATCAAGCGACCTGTAATGGCTAATACAACAGAACTAATGTATTAGCCATAAGTCCGGCCGCATAAATACACCACTGCATACCCTGCTCCTGTTGTCAGCAACTACCACAATTTGAAAATTTGCTTGCCGCAGAGCACCATTTGTTTGGCTCATATTTTCTCGTGAAAACATGAGTTTCCACATGAGCTCAGCCGAATCGTGTTCGGCCCTACCCTTTGCCATTGTTTTGCACATTCCAAGTTGTATAGGGATGGGTGGGGACAGTATGACAATTCTTAGTAAGTCAGACTGCGTGATTTAAGTAGAAATGAAATTACTCTGCTATGGAGATTTCAAAAGTTGTGGCCACTTGAAATCCAACCACTCTCAGACGATGCGGTAGCCAACTGTGAATTGTGCAAATTTGCATAAAGTGTCGCAAAGCACAAAACAGGCCGTAATATTTCTGTGCAATGCCATCAAGCGGCCGGCAATGTCTAATACAACAGAAATGTTCTGTTGTATTAGCCGTAAGTCCGCCTGCGTAAACGGCATTTTTATATGTTTTTGCACATAAACAACGCTATCAAGCGGCCGTGCCCGGCTATCAGAAGAACACCTTAAATATTAAGCACAATAAATAATTTCAATATATATTGTCTATGTAATTAATAATGAGAAAAATATATCACTATGATAGCGGAAAAAAATATATTCGCAATATGAAATTAAAAAACAGCAGTAACTACAGAAATGAGATGTGTCTGTCAGCAAGTTAAAATTAGATAAATCTTCTGTGTTTAAAATTTATAAGAAATTGAATAAAAAGATAAAATGCTTATGTATATAAATTTTATTTGAAATCAGATTTATTTATAATTGTATATAAAATGGCAAATTTCTATCCAAAAATATGTTACAAAAGATTAAATCTGAGAAATTGCTATACAGAACAATTTAAAACATGAAATATAGTCAATTTCAGGTGCTGAACTCATGCTTCCTATCATAATCCACAGATGGCTGATAGTTAAGTGGTAATTACAAATAATCATAAGTATTTTGAACATTTAACCAATAAAAGGTAATACAGTTATTATTGTTATAATTTGCTGTGCGAGTTCAACTTCTAAGCGAATATTGTCACTGTGCATATAGGCCTGCAACACCTGAAGAAGAGTGGAGAATTATACTACTCGAAACATGTAATTACTAACCTGTATTGTCCATTTGTGTGTTATTACTAACAAGTTGTTTGTATTTGGAAAGTTTAAATAAAGTTTAAAATTTTCTATTCATTCAACATTCACTCATAAATGATGGAAATAGTCCAACATATCACATCTTATAATATACCATCATTACAAACCTTCAGACAAATTGGACAACTATTTACATACATTCGTAATTGAATTTTTTCTAAAGAAAGGTAAACTTTGGAGTTTAGAAAATAATTAAAAGTATATTTTAGAGAACAATAAAACCCATATCTTCCCATCTCTCTTGACATTGATTACTTTTATTTTTAGCATCATCACAGTCTGTCTTGATTAGTGCTTATTTTTAAAAGTAGTTTGAGAGTGATTACTGAATATATTTTTGTTTTGGTAAATTTTTTTCATTCTTATTAATTAAAAACATGAGTGAGAAACGAAAAAACAGTAGTGTTGTTACAACTAAAAAGAAATCGAGGTCTCATAAACCCCAAACGGTCTAGATAAAAATGGATATAATTAGACGTTCTGAAAATGGTGAATCTTTTGCTTCAATCGCACGTTCATGTAATTTAAACCGATTAACAATATATGCAATTATGAAAAACAGAACAAAATTAAGGAATATGTTAAAAATTGTGGAAATATTTCTTCAAAGATTGTTTCAAAAAGATATGGCAGAGTAATGGATAAAATAGAAATCTTTGGCTTTATGGATTGAAGATCAACATCACAAAGGCTCTTAGTTTACATGAAGATTGGAAGAAAGAATTAAAAGAAGACTGCTGTTGAATTTGTAGCAAACAGTGGCTGGTTTCACAAATTTAAAATGAGATATTCCAAACATAATATTAAATTTACTTGGGAAGATACCAGTGCAGGTAAGAAAGTTGCTAGTGAATTTATTTCCACTTTCTCTAATATCATTAAAGATGGAGCTTATTTTCCATATCTAGTCTTCAATGTAGATGAGACAGGATTATTTTGAAAAAAGATGCCTGCACGTACATATTTAGCAAAGAAGAATCAGTTGCACCTGGGCATCAACCTTCTAAAAACAGATTAACATTGCTTCTTGGAGGTAATTTAGCTGATTTTAAATTTTAGTCAAAGCTAATTTATCAGACAGAAAATCCTAGAGCATTGAAAGGAAAAGATAAAAGAATGCTTTGAGTCATTTGGAAATCAAATTCTAAAGCCTAGGCTACTGCACATCTTTTTCAAGATTGGTTCTCACATCATTTTGTGCCTTCTGTTAGACAATATTGTAGTGAAAATAATTTACCATTTAAAACACTATTGCTCTTAGACAATTCTCCTGGACATCCAAAATCCCTGCAAAATTTATATCCAGAAGTTGATGTTGTGTTTATCCCTCCCAATACCACAAGTGAAATACAACCTATGGACCAAACTGTGATAGCTACCTTTAAGCAGTATTACATGAGAAGATTAATGACTCAAGCAATCAAGGCAATTTATAAGGAAGGTGGACCTACATACACTAAGAGATTTTTGGAAAAGTTATGGATTGCAATAAATAATAATATTGGAGATGTGTAGGCTGAAATAAAAGAATCAACAATGAAAGGTTGTCGGAAAAAAATATATCCACAAATGATGAATGCTTCTATGGACATTGAAGAAACTCCTGAAGATATCACAACTGAAATAGTCAATATAATAAATGAATTAAATTTAAATGTCACTGATGAAGATATTGATGAGTTAATGCAATCTCACTCAGAATCTCTGTCAAATGAAGACTTAATTAAACTACAAGAGATGAATGAAATACAAAATGAAGAACCTGATAATAAACTTATTGTTAAGAGTTTGACAATCAAGAATATGAATGAAGCCTTCATCTTGAGAAATTTTTGACCATCATGAAAGAATGTGATCCTAATGAAGAACATATATCTCATGTACGAAGGGCAATAGAAGAAGACAATTACAGAATTCTTTATCAAGAGAAGAAAAAGAATACAATTCAATTAACTCTGCTAAATTTGGAAACAAAACTCCAGATACTAATCAATAAAAAATAAATACTGTATTTTGAAAACCCTTTTTGATATTTTTTTTAACAGACTTCTACTTTCAAACAATTTCAGCTTCCAAACACATGTCAGGAACCAAATAATTTTGTAACTAGGGTACTGCATGTATTCCCCCCCCCCCCCCAGATGGAGTAATAGTGTACTTGATCTCTCAAAAATAAATATGTGATGAAAATTGATATGATGATTAAGAAATGCAAATAGTGCAATGCCTGCATTTCAAGCATACTTATCCGAATAACATTAGCCATTTTATTATGTTTTTCTATCTCTTAACAGCTTTTGCACTATAAATTAGAAAATTAAAATTTCATTTAAAACTCCTAAAGTATAAAGTTAAGGATTGTAGTAATTCTCCAAGTGTAAAAGGTGTGGTTTATTTTTTAAATTTGTCTCTGTTTCTATATTGATACAATTATCTTTGTTCATAATAAAAAAATTGATATTGCTTTTTTTAGTAGATGTTTTGCTAAAGTTTTCATATATTATGCTTACACAATATGTTAAGAGCACAGCTATTATTTTGTTCATTCCTCTGTCCACAAATTTAATGCTTTTCAGTCTTCATTAAGTACATATCAACTGTTGTGGTCAGTAATTTTTTTCCCCCCAATTTCAAAATTAAGAATGTGTTATTCAATATTTGATCATTTTACTCCCACCTCTCCAAATGTCTGGATTGCTATTATTGTTAACTTAGCATTTTGAAGCGATTTTCAACTAAATTTTAGTTTTTAGATTCACAGCAGCATTACACCATCATGAGTGTTAATGCTGACCATGATCACAACAATACCTCTGAGCACATGGTATGAAATGGACATGAGAAATTTATGATTTTTTTTATTTCATTTAATACTATTTCCAAATTATAGATTATTGAATCATTGGGTTTGAGAATATGAATTTTATAGAACTGTTTTTCATTTTTTTGTTGTAAATTTACCTTCAGGAATGTTTAAAAATTTGTTTGATGTGAATTGTTTAACATCTAAACATTAGTGTTGGTAATTAAAGAAATAGCAACATTTAAGTTAGATATAGATTTTTTTTTTTTAATAATTTTCATTTTTTAGAGGAATGGTAGATGTTTTTTTTTAAAGCAGATTATTGAACGAAGGGAGACTTGTCATGAGATGTTGGATTGATATCTTTTTTTTTTCGTAATTACTAAATTAAAAAAAAAAAGAAACTTTTTAATTGAAGACCTAAATGCACATAATGTAGAAGCAGTACATTTTGGCCTAAAGTTATTGCAAATAATGTTAACTATAAATTTGATAGTATTCTGTTATTCAATTTTTGTTCAAATCATGGTTTGGTTATCAACAACAATTTGTTTAGATAAAAAATAGCTATATGAACTTTGTTGCATCCACCTCCAAAAACATCATTTTAAAGGCTTTGTTATAGCTATGAGTCAGAATGTAAAAGAACTTCTATTGCATGATTATTGAAAAGATCATTTCAATGTTAAAGTAATAATTGCTTTAAAAAAATCAATTCTATTACAGTCATACTGTCACTTAATTTAATGTTTATTCTTTAGAAGTTACAATTAGTCATATTAACTTTCAAGTTTGCTTGCCATGTTAACTATTGCAGTTTTTTTAAACTAGTATGTTGTGAATATGAATAATTAACTATTCTTGGGTTCATTCAAAAGAAGAATCCTGATTGGGTTTTTTTTTCTTACTGATGTTATTAATGACTTGATTAAAAGAAAATATGTCATCTGTTTGATGGAATAATTTTTAAGCAGTAGAGAAATTTGAAAATGAAAATCCAGGTGACAAGATAGCTTAAGAATGATTAATGGATTTATTCTATAAAGGAAATAGTCATTTACTGATTATAATTATTTTTGATATTTTTGTTTGTGACATTTGGATCTGAAAAATGAATAGATAAAAGAGTATTTTGAAAAATAGAAGAATTCAAGTGACTTTTATAATATATTCATTATATCTATTGAAAATTTTACATTTGTTAAAAGATATTTAGTTTGATGAAATTAAAGTTGTTTTTTGTAATATTAAAAATATAAGGCTGCAGGTTGCTACAATATCTGAAAAAGTTTTTAAATATGTGGTGATATATTAGCTTAAAAGTATTACAATATTTTAGGAATATGTAAATCGACAAAGTGGTTCCATTTGATTTTAAAGAGTTCAAACACAATATCTGCTTTTTAAAAAAAGTATACTATTTATTTATGATACAATTTAATTTAAAAATTATATATTAAAAATAGCAATGTAAATAAAAGAAATAGAATATCTTTTTTAAAAAAATGAAATGGACAATGGAGTAATAAAATTGAAAAAGTATGTTTAGTCTCTCAAAATTAAGTAAAATTTAGTATCCTTCATTCTCCTGGTGTTGAAAATTGATATGATTTTCTAAAAGGATGTTTAACTTCATTGTTTACATTGAAATAATATATCTCATCTATATTATAAAAATTATTTTTAAAAAATATATTGAAAACGTTCATTTGTAGGATGTGATAGGATAGAATACCAATAAAGAGTTGAAATCAGACTTAATTTCAGAAAGAAAAGTTTGCTGCAAAAAAGTTAAAAGAATTTATCACAAGATAATGACCAGCAAATAATAAATGTGAATGTCTTAATTTCTGGAGTTAGAATGATCTTACTCATTTATGCATGGTTGCAAATTTATTTTATTCAATAATAAAAAAAGTAGTTATTTATTCAGTTTTCCCACTGTTTTTTTTTTCATCAAAGTTTATATTACAAACATTTCAGATGATTTAAATGTTTTTCTTTCTTAAACTCTACCTGAAAACTTTTATAAGCTTTTATTTAACTATATTAAGGGCTTTGGTGCCATATTGAATTGTTAAAAAACTGACTTGAGACACAATTTTCACAATAACTTCAGTTTTAATAATATTGGAGCAAAATGCTATATATTGACAGAAAATAAAAAAACTAAGGAAACAATAAAGCTAAGACAAATAGTGATTACCATTTAAAAAGTAAAGAAAAAAAGTTTCAACATCCAAAATAATAATTACTTTAGTTTGTTAATAATTTCTAATTTATCATTAATTAAGTTTAAATTACATCTTCATTGCTAATTTCTTGTATTTTTCACAAAATTCTCATTCAAACCATATACATAATACTTCTTACCTGAGATAATTCATAGCTTCAGAATCAACAAAAATAGTTGCATAAGAATTCTTCATTTTTATCTTGTACCCCAAACGTTAATAAATCTCAAGGCGTCTATAAGAAAAAAATTCATCCTAATAAAAGATACAAAATAAATCCATTTCCAGAAGGTGAATATGTATTTGTTATTATAGCAATTGGCTTCTTATGTTTCCAAAACTAGAAATTGAAGACTATTGTTTGTATCAGTGATAAAATTAATTTCATCTCTTCATTTTATATTTTTTGTGTATACCAATGATGTTTATATTCTCTGTGCATAGCAGTGATGCTATCTTGTTATATTTATTGTCCCACAGATATAATTTATTTGCATATAGCTCATTTGCTAGCTATAGACTTGAAAATAATGTGATACAAGATGTGGCAAATAACTGACTCTACAGCTTGAGGACCAAGACATAGGCAAGAATCAGGATTTGATTCTTTGCCTGCATACAATTCCATTTAGTATACATAACCATTGTGGCTATCACCACACACACACCACTTGAAACCTCTCTTTATTGGTTTTAAGAGTACTGTATATATTTTCACATGGTACTATTCCCACTAAATTTTGTGATTGCTTTATCAACTGCAACCTTTCTGTATATCTGAAAATCATTCTTAAAATTTACATTGCATTGCTCTGTAATACCTTAATTTTATGTATAAAAATCATTATGTATTATACAAACACAGACATGCAAGTGCAAACATTAACATACTAATACAAATATAAACACACTAATAAATTATTAAACAACCTTTTGAGAATCATTATGTCTATAAAATAAGGTTGCCTCAAACTTAGAGTATCAAAATTACATTGTACATAAACCACTTTTGTTATATTTGAATACAAATATAATTTATATACTACACAGACACACCAATACAAATGCAAACACATTAATAAATTATACCATTTATCAAATAAAAAAAATTATAATAATACTATTCAAATAATTAAAATTGAATACTTACGACTGATATTCCAAGATTAGGTTTTTATCAATCACAAGTTTATAGTTTTCCTGTAATTTTTAAAAAGAAAAAATTTCAAAGAATCGGCTGCCTCATCATGATACTGCCGTTAGCTTAAATCTTTTTTTTTTTGCTCGTCTCTGAAAGGCTTATAACTCAATTTTCACTTACTTGTCAATCTAGTTGAAATTTTCCATATATATGTATTCCTGATGACAATTTTTTTATTATTTTATGAATAAATTTTATCAGAAAATCTAATTTTTTAATTTTATATGACATTCAATACTCTTTATTATAGTTCCGTCTAGCAGTATTAATTGTACCTAAACTTATAATTTCTGGAACTATATATAAAACTAGAAAGTAGAATATATAAAAAATTTCCAATAATGAACAATATTTCTGCAGTGTGATTTTCACAAAACTACTCTCATGTAAGGTAGGGACTGGTTTCTATTCACTTTTAAATGTGTGTGTGTGTGTGTGGGGGGTAATAATAAATACATGACTAAAGATGTATGATTCCCAAGATTTGAACCAGCACTCATTAGTTGACCCAGACTACAATCTCTTACATATAGATTTATCATTGTTCAGTATATATAGATAGAAAATTACTACAGTTTAATTGATGTGTCAAACTTGCTGCCCTCATAACTTTGATACAAATTATTTTAATGGAAGTATATTAATAATTTTTATTAGTCATTCTTTAGGCGAGATTGTCCAATAATGAATATTTCTGTAGTATAATTTTCACTATATTTACTGAATAATGATAAAGATATATTGTAAGAAATTGTGGTCTGGGCCAGCTGATGAGTGCTGGTTCAGCATAAAATGTGCATCCTGGGGATCATACATCTTTTTCACATATCTTTGGATATATGTTTATGATTATATTTTTCCACAAAATGGATAGAAACCAATCCCTATCTTGCATGAGACTGGTGAAGTGAAAATTACATTACAGAAATATTCATTATTGGATAATCTGTAGTCTAATGAATGAGTAATAAAAATTATTAATCAACTAATACCGACTTTGAATAAATTGGCATTGATATAAGAAATTGGACATGATTCTTTGGGATTCTGACTTCTAAACATGATCACTCCATATTTTTATTTGTGAGATTTATTTTTTAACGTATTTATATGAGTAAAAGTATTTCTTCAAAAAAAGAAAAAATTGTATGGTTTAAAACAAAAAGCAAACTGATTAAAGAATTAGAGAATCATACTCTTGAATACATCTGTACATGCAATATTACATTAAAATTCTTAATAAAATATATCTTAAACAATGCTAAAATAAAGTCTGATGATCAGTGAAAAGAGGTGAGTTCTCCTATAATTTTGCCAGATGGAGGAAATTATTATAAGAAATTGGATTAATATCATTGTATGTACATGAAAACTGATCTACATAAAGTGTTAGAGAAATTATTACAAAATATTCTAAAATATAATTAATTTTTAAATTTTTGACAATAAAAATGATTAAGATTTGAGCTGCAGTGAGTGAATTTTCTGTTTATAGTTTATACATATATCAATTTATTCACATGCATTATTTTATTTCTTTGGTCCCAAAATCAGTGCCATAGAAATATTTTTTTTTTTAACTTATCCATTATTTTTCAAATGAGATTTGTTTTTTCACATGGATAGTTATTTTAATTTGAAATGATATTATTTTATTAAAAAATAAAATCTTTTTCCCTTTTAATTTACACAATTCTGATAACTTTTATTTTATTTCGGGAATTAGAAATCTTGAAAACAATTTCTCTTCCAAATCTCTCTTATTTTCCTGCATGTTTTTTGAGAGATTTTTGTTGTTATTTGTGTGAGCAGTTCATTTTTTTAGTCAATAAATCCTTTATTTTCAAAGATCACTTGAAGTTTAAAATCTATTCCAAGCAAATAATAATTTTTTTCTTTTAGTTATAAAATTAAATCTTTTATAATAATTTATAATTAGATAATATTTTTTATTTTTTTTAAAAAACATATATAAGTATTATGATATGGAAGTTGTGTATTTATACTCTTGCAAATAATAGGTGAGAAATATTTTGAATTATAATATCTGAGTTATATTTAAAACTAAGGCTTAATTTATACTTTATATGTAAAATATTTAAGTGAATAATAAATTGTTTTTATTTATATATTTTTTAGAATTTCATTCTTATAAATATATGTTTAATTTTCTCTAGTCTCTTGAGTAAGGATAGATTGAGAATTCTATATATAGTATTTTGTTATTGGCTTATAACTTACAATCATTTACATGTTATATGCATTGAAACTTAAAGCAATTCAATCTTCATGCAGCATTTTACACCATCCCTGTTTTAATAGTAGATTGATGCTATTTTAAAATTCACATATTTTGAGGATGTAATCTGGACCTATAATTTCTGTGCTTATCCGGATTAGCATTTGTTGTAGATTTTAAAGACTCCATAATAAACAGTAAAACAAAAAGCTTAAAAAGTATTAATATACAATATTATATTAAATGGCATATTGCTTTAAATAATTTAATAATTAAAATAAAAGATTGTATTTGTTTACAGAGAATGTTATTGCTTTGTGAATACTTAGTAGACTTTTCAATGCTATGAAATATGATTTCTTCAAAGTTTAGAATGTTATTTTATATCTTCTGAATTAATAGTACATCATTTTCTCAGCATATAAATGAATTTTTTTTTTTTTTTTCGTATTGTGTTTATGAGGAATATTGCTTCACTTTTGTGAATATTTTGAAGTGAAATACTTTTGTACTTGATTTTATCCAGATACAATTTTTTTTTTTTGCTCATTAATGATTGTACATTTCTCTTAATCTTTTGATTAAACCATACAACTTATCAATAATGAATATCTTTTTTTTTTTTTTTGTATTTATTGGAAAGCAGATGGTTGATGAAGCAATATTGTATTGTTTATGACCCTTAAGGATATATTCATTTCATTCTAACATTTTAACAGTTTGACTTTTTTAACTTATTTGAAAGGCTTCCATTAGACAGCACTTAATATTTGTATATGTTTTAATTCATGGTTTCTATAATTAAAATATAAGAACATTTCATATTTTATTTCTGCATACATAATCTGTAATAAAAACACATCATTTATGTGCACTATACATATTGTAGTCTTATGCAAATTTAATACTTAATGAAGAAAAAATGTTGAATATGAGTTTTTATTATTTTACCTAAATAATTCTAAATTAATTTCAAATCATTAACTAAAATAGAAATATTTCATCATATTCCTTTTTTATATATTTGTTTTATTTTAAATGAAATATTTTCATTGCTTCATGGGCATTCATCAGTTATATAGCTACAGAATCAAAAATTATACAATGAAACTTCATCACTGTTCCTTCATATATCATTTTCTGATTTGCTTGATCCCAAAAGTGAGAAAATATAGAAGTACTCATGCTTATTATTTTTCTGTATATCATTTATTTCTCCAATCTTTGGAAAAGTGATGGATAAAGACTTACTGTACTTCAATAGTTTTTTTAAAAAGTATATTAAAACATCTCTTATTTTATATTCTATATTTTTTGCTACGTATTTGACATTTTACAATATGAACTAAATAATAGTGGACAAAATTAAAAATCCAATTATAAAAAATTCAATATATATAAATTGGTTTTTATAATAGATGAAGATCAAATATGTAACAAGAGTCAAATCTCCATTGGAATAATGTATCATTAATTAGTACTATAGTCCAATAAAACTGCCAATATTTATAAAAACTGATACAGATACATGGTTTATATATTGTACTATAATGTATGTATAAGTATTTAAAACAAAATTATCACAAAGATTTAGTTTTTTTAAAGAAATTAAAAACAATGAAAACAAGATATGAATTAATTAAGAAGTGCAAAAAATTAATGTTTTCTTTGTTCTTATCATTAATTTAAAAAAAAAAAGAGGAATGTTGTGTTTTTTAACAATTTATCTTCAACTTTAAAACCACTCCTAAATTTCTTTAATATAATGAAGGTTAAGTGGTTTTTTATTATTAATAATATCCTATTAGCTGGCAATGAATACTTTGCATTATTTTCAGAATTTTCATTTTTATAGATCAAAAATATATTTTTTTTACATCACTGTCTGTTAAGCTTTTGTCTTTAATGCTTTTTAAAACCGGAGTTATTTTTTTAATATTTCATCTCATCAAATGTTTAAAATTTATTTTTAGATATTCCAGATAAACTAATTTTATTTTATAATTTTTGATTGGGGGTTTTTTTTTTGCACATTGTTTTAGGAATAGAAAATTTTTTTCTTAGACAAATTTGCAGAAGTTTAGTTAAAAAAAATATTGTGCATTAAATGTATAGATAATCCTGTAGATTTTAGAAGAAAAAAACCCATGATGGTCTGAAATATAGCTATTTTTTATCACAATTTGTTACAGCATAGTTTTAAAACATCTTTTTATGTATAATGAAAGAAAAAATATCTTAATTAGTGTAGAAAACTTTTACAATAAATTAATGGGTGGATTTAGGTAGGTATAATTTTATTTATTATTGCATTTTTTAATGTTTTATCAAAATCGATTCTTTTCATGCAACACTATTTTTAATTATAAAAATGGTTTGATATTAGTTTGTAAAGGAATGGGCTAAATAATATAAACAATATATATATATTTGCTTTTAATATATCGCATTTGATATATTTGTAGTTATATGGATTTATGCATAAATCAATCCACTTCAGGTTTTCTTGTGTTTTGGTTTTCTTCTTTATCAGTGTTATAAAAATAAATATTTGAAAACAAATTATATCAAAAATAATATTTATTTTATTAAAGAAAAGAAATACTGTAAATGAACATCTATCTCTGTCATGGATTCCTCTGGATGTTTGTAAAACTGTCTTTATTAAAAAAAAAACTGTTATTAATAATGACTGAAAATACTTTTATACTTCATTCTTTTCATAATTAAATGAGTAGTTTAATCTTAAAACATTGTAAACGTTCTTATTTTAAAATTAACATTTATCAAAATGTTTAAATGTTTTATTTGTTGATAATTATATTTTATTAGATGAATTGTTTTTTTATATGTTAGATTTTTGGAGCATTTAAAATTTATTTATTTTTAATGATGGATTATTAAGTTATTGTGAAAATTGCATTTTCAACAGATGCATAAACAATTCAGTATGTTTGGAAAAAAGTTAAATGTAGGCTTTTAGATAATTATTATTTTTTTACTTTTAAGTTCTAAAATAGGCTTCACATATGACATTTTCAAATATGGTAGATCATATTATATTTAACTTATTTTTGATAATTTTATAATATAATGTGAACCATTCATTTTAAATTTAAAAGATATTGATGTCATACCATAACTATAGAAAATGTATTATGATAATTCTATATATGTTTGATATGATAATGTTAAAAAATGGGCATAGTATTTTTAAATTACCCTCCCCCCCTTAAAAAATGTGTATCATAAAAGGGGGGTGTATTTGGAAATTTTCAGTGAATGATGCTTCTATTTTGTGAAACAATAAGGGCGTTTATTGATTTTTTTATAATATTGGATTATGATTGTTTGAACTCATTTTATGAAAATTTGAAGGATCTCTATATCCTAATTCCATATTTTGTCTTTTATTTTTGTTATAAATTAGTTTAAATTTAAGTACACTAAGTTTGTGAAAATAAGGTACTAGATTTATATAATGGTTGTTTTATCATTAAAATATATTTTTGTATTTACTAATTGTGTAATTAGCAACAAATTATTGTGAATTTTATTTGTTACTGAAAAGAAATGACATTTTTAGAAATATGTATTTATATTCTTGGCAAGGTTTTTAAAAAAATGAGATAGTGTCTGTCCAGAATATAATTGGATGTGTGCTTATTGATTGTAAAAATAATTAGTATACAGTATTTCATTTTTCACACTGTAAAATGAAATCTTAATTTAAATATGATCTAAATCTATTCTTATTTGTGAATTGATGATATTCGAAGGTTTGGCACAGTTGATAAATCAATGCTCTAAATCAGGGGTCCCCAACCCTATGCCCATGGGCACCATGGCGCCCGCAGACCATTTTACGTGTGCCCGCCGCTGTCCGAACACGATAAAAAATTATTTATCTGATACAAATAAATTAAATTTTTAAAATTTTTTATAAATTATTGTAAAAAGAAATTATTTCACACTCAGCTGCCTGCTATATATATATATAATTTTAATGCACCAATCAGCGCATAACAGCAGAGCTTCTTCAAATTAAATCACAATTTATTATAAACTTAATATAAATTATAATACATAATAATTAGTGCCCGAGCGCTTTCAAGAGAACTTAGCTCTCATAATCATGGTCAACAAAGAGTAAGCATAACCAGATTGCTATATGCAAATATATGCAGATACATGTAAGTTAATTGAACTATATGTGTAAATCTAATTAATCCATTTCTTAGAAATTTTATAACACGCATCCCTTTCATTCATAGCCCCATCATCCATGGCAACAGAACTTATAAATTATTGTATTATATTGTAATCAAATTGTAGGGCATACTATACTTTTACGGCAAACGTTAATTATAAGTTAAAATTTTATTTTTGAAATAAATATTTTTTTGTACTTTATGTGTATTATTAACAATATCCAATTATAAATTTACATTGAAAAAATAAATGGTGCCCGCCACCTGGCCGGTATTATAGAATGTGCTCTTAAGTGGAAAAAGGTTGGGGACCCCTGCTCTAAATCTTGATTTTGATAATTTATAAGTCAGAATTTAAATATTAACATAAAATATATCATATTTTCATATAATTTGCAATTCATAAAATGTAATATCTTATTTTTATAATTAGCTGATAATAGGAACTTAACAGCTGTTACATTTTAAATTATATAATTATTTGATTTTTTTTATTGCATTTGTATAAAAGAACCATTAGAAATGTCTTAAATTACAGGCTAAACAATAGTGTTTATAAATCCAACCTTTGTAGTTATGATATTTGTTACTATGCTGTTACATGCTATAGTGTATTGTATATAACATGCCTATATAATACATTAAAAATTACAGATATTAAGAGGAGAAAATATACAAGGAAGTAATAAAATAAGAAAGAAATCATTTACATGTATATGTTCAGTACTGTGTTTAGATTCAGGTTAGAATGTATGTGAATATGCTCATTCAATCACTCAAAAAAAAATTTTTTTTATGATAGATTTTTGTCTAGCAGAACATTTTTCTGCTAATGTCTTCATATATATGCTTTTTGATGTTATATTTTTTACTGGAATATTTTTATATCTTTTACAAATTTAATGCTTTCTCAATGACTGATAAGTTTTTTTTTTTTTTTAATTTTGAAAATTATCAATTGTTTTGAATAATCTGCCAACTATACCATACTTTTTTTTTTCTTAGCAGCTTCTTTTAGATTTTGCAGAATTAGTTTGGGATCATTTTAAACAGAATTTTAATTTTCAAATTCACAGTACCAATACAAAATCATAAATGCAAATGCAGAGATATAATACTAATATAAATTTTTACATTAATTACTGATTATACTATATATTTGCCTTTTTTTTTTAATATCTTTCAAATCACAGATTATTGATTACATAGGTTTTATGAGAACATTATGTCAGTCCAACTACTAAATTCCAAAATTATTCTAAAATAATTATTTTCTTCACCCTACTCCAGAGCTATACACTATAAGCTTGAGTTATGAATGGACACTAGATGGTAATACTATGATGTACTTGACGATATGAATGAGCTGAAAAAGCCATGTGATGGTTTATTGACATTTTAATTAAAACAATCTAAAATATATTTAAAAAACATGTTTATCTGTTTTATTTAATTTAACAACTATTTTATGTATATTTAATAAAATTATATGATTTTTTTTTACTTTACCCATTATATAATTCATATTTTAATTTAATTTCCAGTTAAGTTTGTATAATTTCATTGTAAACAAGTTCCTATTATTATTAAAAATATTTGTATTTAAATTAAATTGGCAACTTCAAGCTCAGCTCTAAGGCCCCTTTGTGTGCATCATTGATTACAATTCTTTGTTTAAGTAACAAAATCTACAGACTAGCAAATGCTATTCTTTTAACATTTTTACAGCACCAGTTTTCAACATGTATATAGAATATGTATATCTGGGTGATATAAATTTTAAAATTCTTCTCTAGATAAAGCAAAATTTAGTATCTTTTAATATTTACAATGAAAATTGATTATAATAAAAAGAATATAATGCCTTAAGGAATGTTAAATTCCTAAAATTCAAATGCACTTTTCTACATAGAGCAACAACCTTCATGATATTTTGCTAGTTTATTAGTTTCACACTGGAAATTAATAAATTAAAGTTTAGAAAATCAAAATTTTATTTTTTTTTTACCAAATTTTTATTATTCATGTCATGATTGGATATTTAAGCCTTGCTATATATTTATAAAAATTAAAAAATATATCTTATCTGATTTATATTATTAATTTAAATTTAATAATAAATTCTTACTTCTATATATATTTTAATTACTAGTTTTGTCTTTATTCCTCCCCCCCCCCCTTTCCCCACTGCATATAATTTCTTACTTTTCTATCTTTTTTTTGTATGTTTGGGCTTTTCATATATATTTATATATTGTTTCATTCTATTTTTTTATTTTTTATTATCTCTTATGTATATTTGATCTTTTAAATCTAATTCAAAATATTCCTTATATTTTACATTAAAATTTTTTTCCCTATACTATTGACACAATATATTTTAAGTTTTTTATTTATCACTGTGTTGTTGATATTAATATTTATAACATTTTCATCTTTAAATTTATTTATTTTTAAATTTTGTTGTACTAATTCATTTTTTATTGATAATTATTTTATTAAACCATTAAATATCACATGATCACCATCCATTGATTACTCTGGCTTGTACTGACAGAGAGTTTTGCCTATGTTAATTATTTTATTATGCAATTTTGTTTGAGCATAAATTTTTTTGCCTAAATAGAAAATTCACAACTCTTTGTTAAATCACATATATTACTAACATGGAGAATCAAAGCATTTTAAAATAAATTATAATAATTAGCACAACCATTTATTCTGATATAAAACCAATTTGTTAAATATCCTATTTTATTTAGATTGATTATACATTTTTTAGTAATAAGTATTATATTTTTTTAATAATGAATTGTTTTCAAAAAAATAACAGATAATCTAAAACTTACCAAGAAAAATAATTTAAATTTTCTAAATATAAATTTTATTTATACAAAAGCATAAACAAAACAGAATGCATAATGAATTGGTTTTTCAATATAAAATGCAAACATTAAAAAATAGTATAGACATCAATAAAATAAAATGAACAAATGCTAAAACAAAATTATACAATAAGGAAATAATTGATATCTAAAAAGAATTTATAATCATATATCCAATGTAGTTTATTGATAAAGTAATAATTCATATAGTTTAGAATAAATATAAAATAAAATAAATACAAAAATTATAGCCAAAAAAAAAAAATTTTCATTAACACATTAAAAAAAATAAGTATTCACTCTTTCCACATATCAGCCTTTACGCAGAGATTTGAATTTATTCTCACTATTTTGATGTACAATCAATTATTTTTTTCGATGATCTAAAAAAAATTCAAAACTTTTTTTTAGAATGTCTGCCTTTTATTTTAAATGGCAATCATTTTGTGACATTGATAATATGATAGAATAGTGATTTTATTAAAACTCCATCATCTGAGAACAAAATGACTGTATTCATTCTAAAAAAATTTATTCATTATACAATACATGTGTTTTGATTACAGAATTAAAATATGATTACTGTTCTTACCTAATTTTAATTCAGTTCCTTACAAAACAATCAGTACTTTTATTTATGGCCTATCCAAAATAAAGATTTTCATCATTAACTGCTACAAAAAAACTTAAGTTTTATTCAATATAATACATAATCAAAGACATACTTTGACCACATACATATATACTAGCTAAAGTATATTCACTCCATCAATTTTGGATTAAAATTTTTGTGAGCACTAATTTTTCCTGTTGCAAAAAATCTGGTACATTATAATTATAAATTACTTTGAGTAAAAAGAAAATTGTATATTATAATTAATAATCTTTACATAACTAAAATGTTACTAAATATACGTTAAAATATTTATTTTCTAGATTTTAAATCAATAATCTTAGAATAAACATAAAAAAAAATATTGTATTGCTAAAAAAATACAACTAATTTTTTTTAGTCATATATAATATCAAAATTTATTTATATTAAAATTCGCTACTTGTGACTTTTCCAGTAAATCAAGATGGCACAACCCTAATCCCAAAAAATGCTTGTTAGGAAACATTTAATATTTACATTTTTTTTATTATTATTATTATTACTGTTATTTTAAAAAAGAAATTGTGAAAAAATTAATTACAATGTTTATAGTTTATTTTCTTTTTTTAATTTGGATTAACAGAAAAATTATACTGCTTTCATGTCAGCAGCATGCAATCATATTGTGACCATTAACACAGTTTTTGGAAGAGCAGGATCTTGTACCTTTGGAAATAGTTTACTGCATCATGTTCTTTGATAGGGAGGTCTCCAATTTTTATCAGTTTGACAATTTACCAAAAAAAAAAAAAATGCTGATAAAAAGAAATATGCTTAACTGAACCAAAGTACGACAATGTTAAGATTATGTCGTCGCTTCCCATGTTCTAGTGTAAATAAAAAAAATTTGAAATAAAGCTTAATGAAATTTATTTATTTTTTTAAATTTAACAATTGATTTATAAATTTTGTTTTAACAACTAACACATCTTCAGTAGATTATAGGCCCTCAAAACTATATCAAAAAAATATAGTTTGCCATCTTGGTTTATAGGAAAATTCACAAGTGCCTAAAATTTTTATGAATACTAATTTTGCTCATAGCAAAAATTATGCTTATTTGTATGATTAAGAGTGACCAAACGTGTTAAAAATGTTTATTTGTTCAATTTTTAATCAATCTCATGATTTGTTTCTGACATATTCATGGCAGCTTTTTCACAAATGTAAAAAATACAAAATTGGCCAAAAAAAAAAAAAAGATTTAATCATTTACAATATTAAAAACTATAGCAGCCAGTTGCTTATTAAATTTCTTTATCTAATTTTTATTTAATTTCAACTGCATCTATATAAAATAAATGATTTTTTAAACTGTTATATAACATCATAATTCAGGGAATATCATTATCAGTTTTCATAAGGAGCAAAATGACACAGTTGATCAAGAAATTATAATTTAACCCGCAAGAGGACCGATTTAAAATGCCTTAATTTCAAATATATTTATTTATTAATTGCAAGCAGATGATATAATAATAATGTGAAAGGCTGAAACCTTTGACAGATGCATCTTAAAAATGCTTAAATGACAGACAATCAGATGTAATAATGACTGCACAAGGAACTGTCAATTCAAAACAAGGCAGAGATTTTACGAGAAAAAGATGGTTCCCACCTTCTCTACTTAAATTTATATATAAATAAGCCAGACTCAATCATTTTGAACTAAGAGTGTGCAGTTTTAAACATCTTCACATTTAATTCACTAAATATTATAAATAAACAACGTGAAATCTTTCGATTTACTACGCAGTAATTTTCAAATCTAATGAGATGATCATAACAAATGTAAATATATTAATTTATTAAGCGCAAGCAGATGATATAATAATAACATGAAAGGCTGAAACCTTTGACAGATGCGTCTTAAAAAAGCTTAAATGACAGCCAATCAGATGTAATAAAGACTGCACAAGAAACTGTCAATTCAAAACGCAAGGCAGATATTTTATGAGAAAAAGATGCTTCCCACCTTCTTCTCTACTTAAATTTATATATAAATAATCCAGACTCAAGCATTTTGAACTAAAAGCGTGAAATTTTAAACATCTTCACATTTAAATCACTAAATATTATATATAAATAAACAACGTGAAATCTATCGATTTACTACGCAGTAATTTTCAAATCTGATGAAATGATCATAACAAATGTAAATATATTAATTTATTAAGCGCAAGCAGATGATATAATAATAACGTGAAAGGCTGAAACCTTTGACAGACATGCCTTAAAAATGCTTAAATGACAGTCATCTGATTGGCTGTCATTTAGGCATTTTTAAGGTGCATCTGTCAAAGGTTTCAGCATGTCACATTATTATTATGCCTTAATTTCATATAATTTTTTTTAATGAAACAAGTATCCATCTCAGTACAACTTTCTAAGAATGTCTATTTTGCAAAAATCAAATCTCACAACTATGCCCCATGTTTTAGGCTTAGCGGTATCTCAAACTGTTTATGGCTGTAAGTTTTTTTTGTGTTGTGCAAAGTTTGCTTTTTTTATCTTTTAAGACAAATATTATAAAACTTAATGTTTACTATAATAGAAAGCAAATTTATTTCATTATAGTAACTGATTGTAAGAAGCAATCAACTGAACTTTATTTTTTTCATTTTTGCAAGTTTATGGCTACAATTTTTTTAATTTCTTTATACAAATATTTTAATGCCTATTGTAAATAATGCTTATAATAAAAGCAAATCAAATTTGAAATAATATTTATATAAAAAAATATTGCTTGTTGAAGCTGTTGTAGTTCAAAAAATTATTAGTTACTGAAATGTTTTTATACAATATATTTATCCTCAGATTAAAACTTTTTTTCAATTTCAAGCTTTATTTTTTAAATTGGGTTTTGATATATTTTGCATTTAAAGTAACCAAGTAATTTTTTTTACTGTAGGAACTCATGATGCTTATTTTTAATGTGAGGTCTTTGATTTACGGGACATTTTGAGAAACCAATTGAGATCGCTGATGAAATAAATCTATACTGAATTTTAATAATGTAGACAAAAAAATCTATGATATATAAAAAGTAAAATATGAAGAATGTCTTAATTTAGGTTTGAAAGACCAAATATTCCTAGAAGAAACAAAAAATTAAATAATACATTAATATTTAAAAAAAAAGAAAATTAGGTATGATATAAATTATGATTAAGAAATTAGATATATTACTAAATTATAATTAATAAAATAATCATATATATAAATATAATATATTAGAATATATTTTTAAAAATCCTATAAACAGATAAAACTAAAAATTAATACTTCAAATAATGGTGGTTTGTTTGAAATGAAGTGTTAGAATGATGGAATTCAAAGCTAGTGTTATGGATTGAATTGAAACAGTTGTGCTGAGCCTGTCATTTGAATGATAAAATGTGTAACTTACCAAGCTACATATAAGGATTTTTATTAATGTTATGACTATTTAAGTTAGATAGCTGAATTGGAAGATATATGGATATCAGAAAATTTCAGATTTTCTACTTAATTAGTTATACATTACATAAAATGCTGGGCTTGTCCTGGTATTTTTAATCTAATGCTTGAATATCCTAGCATCTCACTGACGACACCAGTAGCAGAAACCGGTCTGGGATTGGGGATATTCTCAAAGCTTGTTAAGAGCTTATTTTGCGAGCTCTGTATATAATATTTGCAAATATAAGCTTATTAAATTATGTCATGTGACATCTGAATTGATTTTTTTTCTTTTTTTATTTTATAGGGATTTTTGTATAGATGAAGTTAAAATATAATTTAAATATTGAACATTTAAAATAAATTATAATAAAGTACTTAGTGTCTCATATTTATATTAAAATGTGAGTTTCAATTATATAACTAATAAAGTAAAAATTATTGAAATGTTTATTTTAAATTACTGTAATTGGAAATATATGAATATAAAAGTTTATATTTTTAAGTTTTATTCTTTAGCTTTAAAATTAGTTTTTAATTTATTACATTTTTATTTAATTTGTATTGTGAAATATCACACTCTAAAAAATTAGTTAATATTTTTGGTATATAAAATTGTATTTTTAATTTTGTACATTGTTAATTCTTTAATTATTATTTTACTGTTTTTATTGATAAATACATAAATATAGGATGATGTATAATTTAAGATAAGAAGTGGCATAATATATTGTGTTTAAAAAAAGTATTGAAATGTATATTTTTGATTTAGCACATACATGGCTGAGAAGGATTGATCTATTGAAGCGGTTGAAATATTTAAAATAAAATTCATTAATATTTGAAATATAATTTATTTAAAATTTATAGAGAAAATGTCCTTGATTAAGAGAATGATAAAATTATGCTATAGCTAGGATAGTTATCGTAATTTTTAAATATGCATTTAGGCGCTATCGTAAGAAAAGCTATTAGTAACTGCGTATTTACTGAAGCTTAGCATTTTCGGGTTACTAGATCATTAGGACTGATAGTTTATGATTGCTTGCTGTCCCTTAACACAATTTAATTTAGTATTTCAATATGAGAGCTATATTATAAATTTTAATAACATTAAAGCTGTCTAAAAATTGAATATTCATGATTAGTTTGATAATTGACAGTTGTAAATTTATAATTTTTATTATAATTATCCAAGCAGGCTCATTAAAAATGGACATTCTAATTTGCAATTTATTTTCATTGATTTTCTGAACTTACATTTGGCTAGTTAGCATTTATTCAAATTGAAAACCTAATGTAGTCAATCTAAATTATTTTTTATAGACTTGCTAGTAATTGTGTTTTTTTTTTTAAATTTTATTTTTAAAATTTTTAATTTTTTTAAGAATAATATATTCTTTGAATCTTATTTCTGGAGACTTGGATTTCTCATTATGATTGTGTAACAGACTTGTTTAAATATATATATCATTGTTTAATTCTTTGAGGATAACAGTACTTTCAGAGATTTTATCACGATATTCCAAGGATAGTCAAAATTCATTCTGAATGGCTTAATAATAATAAAATTATTTACATTTTTTTATAAAAAGCACAGGATGGAATAAAACAATTTACAAATTTTTGATAACTCTTAATCCACTATAATGCATTGTTATATTATCACATTCTAAACAAAAATAAAGAAGCTAAAAGAGTTTAAATCTTTTTTAGGTTTTCCTAAGATAATGTATTAAATTTATTTATGTATTTTTTAATTATATTTTTTAAAAATTTAAACAATTATTTTTCTAATATGACTTTTTTAAAATTTCAATTTTTTCATTCATCACGATTCTCTCTTAGATGAATATCATTTGCTTTTTTATTTATGAGATGAGTAACAAGAAAAAACAATTAAGGAAATTAATTCAAAATTATAACTATTCAGTTTGTATTTTACATTTGATTATTTTATTCACAACTAGACTATTAGTTGCAATAATTTAAATTTTACATCTATGCCGTTAATTTTGAATACAAAATTACTATTAGTGATTGTATGATTTTTTCCTTTTTTGAAACATTTTATCAATAGATTATTCTCTGAAGATGGGATAATGTAAGTAATTCTATATTATTTTTTAATGTCAATTTTCAGTTTCAATTTCCGCATTCTTTTCTATTTTAATTTTTGTCTCTCTCTTATTTTCTGCCTTAAGATTTTAATAATTTTAAGCTTTTTAGTTGCAGTTCATTAAAATTTGTTATTGCTTTTTTTTTTTAAAAAAAACAACTTTAATTTGAGGAAAAAAAATTTGATAAAAGCATTCCATGTTTATTTGTTGTTATTGTGTTCATTCTCACAATATTGCAGCTTCTAGTTTGCATCTAACCACATTTCATGCTTAAACTTTATGTTTGTAAAGAAGTAATGACATTTTCTGAATGTCAGATAATTTTAAATAGAGAGAATCGTGATTTTTTATTTTAATGAATTGACTTGCTTTAAAGTCATTATTTAATGTCATATTTTTTTTTATTCTAATAAATATTTAAAATCAAAAATTCCCATCTACCAATTCCTATTGCTAATTTTTTTTCCCTTTTTTTTTTTTTCAAATTTAGATTATGGAAGAGAAGCACAATTAGAAGCTGCAAAACAAAATATTACTACAAATTAATATCGGAGACGTGGCTCAAGTTGTAAAGAGAGAGACTAGTATCATTCTGAATGTGGATTCGTTGATTTATATTTCTGAGCTTCAATAAATTGAAACAATTTATTACTTAATTTAAAAGGAATTCATTTGCTAAAAATCATTTTAAACTCAATTAATATGGAATGCTGATTTTGCTTCTATTAATAATTGAAATGACATTTGAATAAAGAAAAATATTTTAAATTTCATAGTGAATCTGATCATTGAAATAATCCTGGATATTGTAATGAGTTTGGAATTAAATTTAAATCCGAAAAATTACAAGTAATTTAGAGTTATATGATTTTTTTTTTTAAAGAAAATATCTATATAGATTTTTTTAAAAAAATCTATAAATATACATTCTAAGTTTATTATATATTTTAAATAAGGGATTTCATAGTTTTTAAAAAAAATGGATTCAGACACAGAACAATATCAATGTAAATGGTGCGATTATAAAACAACACAAAGAATTGATTTAGTAAGACATTTAAGAAAACATCAAGGAGATAAACCATTTTTATGTCAACAGTGTGATTTCAAAACAAACCGAAATAATCTTCTTGTTGAGCATATGAAAATTCATAATGGTGAAAGACCTTTTCCATGTCCTTACTGTGAATTTAGAGCAACTCGGAAAAGCAATTTAATTCAGCATTTAAGGAAGCATACTGACAAAATACCATTTCATTGTCAGAGATGTGCCTTTGTAGCCACTACCAAAGAAGCTTTAGATGAGCATGTTATAAATCATCCTAAAGCAGAATTGTTACGTTGTGACATCTGTGAATATAAAACTGAAAAAATTAAAAATTTACATGCGCATTCCAAAGTTCATTTGAAAGAAGATCTAGGTACTACACCAAATGAAAGACTTATATGTGATGATTGTGATTTCACAGCAACTAGTAAAGCTCAAATGCTACATCATTCAAAAAAGCATGAAGAGGTAAAGTCTTATCTTTGTGAACAGTGTAGTTATAAAACACCACAAAGAAGTAGATTGAATACACATATGAGAATTCATACTGGAGATAAGCCATTTAAATGTGATGTCTGTGACTTTTCAACTGCTCATAAGTCAGCTTTATATATTCATTTAAGGAAGCATAGTACTGAAAGACCTTATCATTGTGATCAATGTGAATATAAAACAACCCTTAAAGTGTATTTAGTTATGCATCTTAGAATTCATAGTGGTGAAAAACCATTTCACTGTAATCAGTGTGACTACAAAAGTGCACAGAAATCTGCTTTAGTACATCATCTTAGAACACACTCAGGGGAAAAACCATTTTATTGTACACAATGTTTTTACAGAACAGCAATAAAAGCAGCCTTAAATGTGCACAAACGTATCCATAGTGGAGAAAAACCATTTTCTTGCTCCCAGTGCAGTTACAAAACAGCCCAAAAATCTTCTTTGTTGGGCCATATGAGAACCCATAATGGAGATAAACCATTCTCATGTTCTATGTGTGATTTTAAAACTGCCCACAGATCATCATTGAAGTCGCACATCGAAAATCATGGGAAAGAAAAGATAGAGAAAAAGAAAATTCCCCGAGCATTACAGGATAAAGAAATGGATATAAAAATTGAAAAGCTTTTTGAATCATAACAAAATGAATTCTTGTGGATTTTTTTTTTTTTCTACAAATTTGTGCATTTTTAGTGCGGCCTCAAATAATTTTTGTTAAAGCAGAAAAAGAAATAAAAACATACTATAATGAGGATTGTTTGTTAATATTGAATCTGGAGAAAAGAATGTGATGTAAGAGTGAAGTCATTGTTGTGAGGTGTAAAAAAAAAAACTTGTTAAAAATTTGGAACATTTTTTATTTTCATTGAAATTCAATACATAATTTTGTTTTTTTTTTTGTTTTTTTTTAACAAATAATAATAGCAATTACTGCATTATTTGTTAATATTGATATTTGTATATTTATCAATAGGTTTAAGTTAAAATTATGAGAAATTTTCAAATTATAGATCCCAACCCTTGTATTTTTTCTTTTGGAAATTATTTTAATTGGTTTATTGTTTAATTATAATAATATCTATGTATTATGATTTTAATATAAAATTGTTTGCGTATAAATTAGTCATTAGTTGTAATGGTCATTTTTTATGATTATATATAAACAACATATATGACCATATTTCAAACATACTTTTTTTAAAAATATATATATACATATGAAGGTAATATTAAAGTAGTAAAATTATTCAATCACCATCTAATTGAGTGTTTGGTTTGACAGTTATTTACTAATGTATATGAAGTTGTCCTTAATAAATTACCACAGCCTGGTATATATGATTGCTTAGATTTTGTTCTTTTTTTATATATTGTACAAAATTTGTGTTTAATAGACTTATTCTAAAAATGTACAGATTCTTAAATTACATGCTTATTTTAATGAATTTGTATTTTAAATAAATGGGAATATTTTTTTTAACATTTCTACATATAAAAAAAAAGATTTATGTTTTTGATTATCTGTAGTAATTCTTCTAATCCTTGCTTGTTAATGAAACCATTGGTTGGTGAGATTTTTATTTCATTAAAATGGACATAGAGCAATACTGGAATAATCATCTTAATAAATTCCAAAGGTACCTGTAAAAATATTTAATTCTCAGTTATTGTATAAGAACAACTGAAATAGGATACGATTTCAAAGATTATGTGATTGTTGTTTTGTCAGACAAAATATATTTTGCAGTGATTTTTCAAGCATTCTAGGATGTTTACATTAGATATTCACTTTTTTCTTTGAAATATCCGCAAAATAACTTATTTGGGGAAAAGGGGTGGGAGTGTTGTTTATAAAAAAACTTAGTAAATGAACAAGATAAGGCTATCAACAATAAACAATTTGCCATAATTTTGAATATGTTATGAGTAAATTAGCCAATGTTCCTGAATTCACACTGATAATTTATCTTGAAAAACAAATATTAGTGCGAACATAAAAATAAATTCTAACTTCTTCATGAATACGATTATGGAGTTAAAATATTGAGTTATATTCTAACGAGTAAAAATATTTTTTTCTAACTATATTATTATATACATAATCAAACGTAAAGTGAACCAAAACTAGTTATCACAAGAGCATTATATGTATAAGTATATATAGTTAGGTCATGGAAAAACAGTTATTGAATATTGACTGTTCAGTTAAATTCATTGTACTTGCATTACCATTTTCTTCAATTTACATGTTGTGAAGATAAAACATTATGTGTTGCCGTAATGTTAACTTACTATGAAAAGCAATAAAGCTGAAAAAATAGTTATTATTGTAAAATAAAATAAAATTTAAACATATTTAAAGTTATTTATAAATTGCAAATTTTTATAGAAGTATCCATTTTAGTAACAGGTTTATTATATTTCTTAGTGAATTATAGTATGAAATAGAAAAATTCTTAGTTAACATTGTTCGCAGCTGCTAATATTTATAAATGAAAATATATATATGATTTTTTATAATTGGTTTGTCTTAATGTTTTGAATGTTGGTTATAGTAAAGATTTCCTCCATATAAATTTTGTTGACAGTCAACATTTGAAATGTTATGGCAAATCAATTACAAATAGTATAAAGAAAATGAGAATAACTGAATATTATTTGATTTTTTATATAGAAACACAGCATTCAAATGATATGTGAGCATTATCATTTCTAAAAAATCAAATAAAAATAAATGTTTGACCATGCAATAATTTGTTCCCAAATATTTAATAATGAATTATAAATTGGAGATTTATATTGTAACTATCAATATAGAGAGGGTGATATAATTATTGAAAATGGCTAACAGTCTCTCCGACTTTTTAAAAATAAATAAATATGATTTATTTAAACTACTAAAATCTTTAACCAAAATATAACTGGATAGCAATGGGGCATTTTATTATATTCAATTATATCCTATAATAATTAAATCTTAACGTAAATCTTAAGATCTAAATATAATAACAAACTTGTGCAACTAACGTTATTTTTATAATATGTATGTGCCCACTTGCATAAACTACACCGTAAACACTAAAATCATAATAATTTAATTAACTAGAGTTTCCTTACTAATTTTATTCATATTGAAATATTTCAGCTATAATAATAATAGAATTTTAAAATTTATACCCTCAACTAAAATGTATAATACATTTTGCAACCATAGATTACCAATCATATGATGATGCGACAATGCAAAGACATCGAGAATCAAATTTATTTAAATAAACGTTTTATTTTCAAAATTATAGAATAATGTATAAAATATTCAATTGGATATATTCACTATTGCTAATGCATGTAATTATTTTGACCATGTGTTGTTAAAACAGACTAAATGATATTAAAGAAGTTTGTTTAACAAAGCAGAAATGAGTTTCTGTAATAAAATTATTATAAAATATCCCCACTAAATATGTTTTATTTGATCTTTATTTTCTTATAATATAATTTCATCAGCCTCTAATCCAATCTGGTTCCTTCATGTAAAACTTCATATTTACTATTTATTTCTGCTAAGTACATCTACTTCATTATAGTATGTATAAAACATGGTTACTTTTTAGCCTTTAAATTCATTTATATATGATTGTACAAAATATATGCCTTCATAGGCATCAGCATAAGTCATCGGAAGCTTTACTATATGATGAGACATCATAAAATAAAAAGAAATCATTGCCACTGAGACTAGAAAAATATTCTAATGATCAATAAAACATAATGTAGAAAAAGAAATATTCCTAAATATTAATTTTAAACAAATAGTTTTAAAACATTCTTGTTTTAACTACAAATAAGTACATAATCAAATAATATATTAAGTTTAAGTATAAACTTTTAAATGATGTAATACCTGTCTATCTGAGATTGCTTTTCTTTAACATCCATCTATCTAGTAACTATATTATGAGGATTTTGTAATTTATTAACAATAATAATCAGAAAAAAATAAAATATCAATTAGTAACATTATTTTAACTATATCAGGGTATTTGGTGCCATATTGAATTTTTAAAGAAACTGACTTGAGACATGATTTTCATAATAACTCCAGTCTTAATAATGTAAGAGCAAAATGTTATATATTGACAGAAAATAGAAAAACTAAAGAGAACAATAAGGCTAAAATAAATAGTGATTCCCTCAAAAAAGTAAGGGGAAAAAAATTTTTTTTCACTATCCGAAAAAATGATTATTTTATTGTTTATTCACAATTTTTAATTTATCATTAACTAAGTTTAAAATTATATCTTCATTGATAATTTTTTTGTATTCCTCACAAAATTCTCATTCAAACCATATATAATATACATCTTACCTGAGATAATCCATAGCATCAGAATTTACAAAAATAGTCGCATAAAAAGACTTTTTTTATCTTGTACCTCAAAAGTTAAAAAATCTCAAGGTGTCTATAAGAAAAAGATTCATCCTAATAAAATACAAAATAAATCATTTCCAGGAGATGGATATGCATTTGTCATCATAGCAATTGGTTTCTAGTCTATCCATAACTAGAAAATGAAGGCTACTATCTGTATCAATGATAAAATGAATTTCATCTCTTCATTTTATATTTCTTGTGTACACCAGTGATGTTTATATTTTTTGTGCACACCAGTGATGCTATCTTGTTATATTTATTGTCCCCCCAGAGATATAATTTATTTGCATATAGCTCATTTGGTAATTATAGAGTTGTAAGTAATGTGATGCAAGATGTGGCAAAACTACTGACTCCACAGCATGAGTACTAAGGCATAGGCAAGAATCCGAATCAAGATTTGATTTTTTGCCTGCATACAATTCCATGTGGTATACATAACTATTGTGGCTATCACCACACACACCATCTCTTGAAACCTCTATTGGTTTTAAGATTTTACATTTTCACATGATACTATGCCCAGTAAATTTTGTGATTATTAATTGCAACCTTTCTGTACATCTGATAATCAGTTTTAAAATTTACATTGCACTGCTCTATAATAACTTAATTTTATATATAAAAATCATTAATTGTTATACAAACACAGACATGCAAGTACAAACACACTAATAAATTATTAAACCTTTTGAGAATCATTATAGCTATAAAATGCCTCAAACTTGGATCAGAGTCCCAAAATTACATTCTATATAAATCACTACTTTCATTTTATTTGAATATAATTATAATTTATATACTACACAGATGCACTAATACAAATACCAAACACTTTAATAAATTATATATTTATCAAATAATAATAATAAAAAATTGAAAATAATACTATTCAAATAATAAAAAAATTAAAATTGAATATTTAAGACAGATATTAATTTATTTTTGGTATGAAGGCCTTAAAATCATTGAGACATGTTGAAGCCATTTTATTATGGAGTCTGGCCAATACAAAAATTGCGCCTTTGACTTCTTCATGCAATCTAGTAAACTGAGCAGAAAAATAAATTAAATGAACTTATTAATAAAAAATCCCAATTTTGTCTGATTTTAACATGCCATATGCTATTTTAAAAAGGAACTCGGGCTGCAGAGATTGGTGTTTTTTTTTTTTTTTTTTTAAAAATCATCCTTTTGGTTTTCCCGCAATTTTAAAAAGACAAAATAAATTTTAATTTCAATAAATCAGCGACAGTGGCATTTATAACTTTAAATTCATTAAAGTCCATATTTTTTCATGGAGACAATTCCCTTGATGTTTTTGCTTTATAGTACACTTAAAGGATGCAATTTTAAAAACAATTCCTTTGATGCTTCTATTTTCGTAGAATTCCTAGGATGCAATTCTGATTTTCTTAAAAGTTGTTAATGCAGGTATTTATAATAAATTATCCAAAACAGCATTTCCTTAGACATTTTTGATAACATTGAATTTTCAAAAATATTCCTTATTTTCCATTAATTTATATATTTCTTTTACTATGATGTTTTAAAATGTTATTAGCTTAGACAATCCCAAAGGATGATTTGTCTAAGGCAAGACTCTTTCATGAACTTTAGCCTTGCATTTTTAATAATACTACAAAATATAGCTAAATTCAAATCATTAAGAACACAGTTGGTACCTTGGAAAAGAATGTTTGGGTAAAAAGATAAGGTTTATCCAACTCTGTGTTATTTATAAGCTACTGTTAAAGTCAGAATTTGTCATTGTTGCTGTAGTGATGTAATAACATTCCTAATTTCACCAAAATATTTTAATTCATTTACCTTTGACATCAATTTCCATTGTTTAGACTGACAAATACTCTTATTTGTGTGCAAAAATTTCCTTTTGACGAAATTATAGCATTTTTTGCAAATAATTATTTTAAATTACAAATATTAATATAAATTACTTTCCCTTTATTGACTTATTTTATCCTCATATTTTAAATTACAAATTAATATTTAACAAATATTTTAAAATAAAATATTTGTACATTTTAAATGAATTTAAAATGCATAAATTACAAATATTAATATAAATTATTTTCCCTTTGTTGACTTATTTATCATAATAAACCATCTATTTTATTTTTAAATTAATTGAGAATTTTACACTAAAATTTTAAAATATTTTCTTAAATTTAAAATAGTATTGAATTAAAGTTTTATTAATTACTCTAAATCATTTTAATATTAGACATAAAGAAACATGAATATTGATTTATTAATTTTATTTTTAGATTATTCATCCATATATTTTTACAGTGTACTGCCTTATTATTAAATGTTATCATAGTATCGGATGTCGTATTGGAAATTTGAAAATCATTTTATAAGTTATACAAATTTAAATAATGTCATCTTTGCAATAAGCCAATAAAAATTTAAAATTGTACTTATTAATATATTTAGACTGATTATCATGTTACAATATGTAAATTTTTCAGTTTTTTTAATAAATTATAATATGAAAGTTCAAATATAATTAACTGCTTGTGTGTGCAAGTTATACACAAACACATATGCACTCATACATATATAGCCAATTACTTATCTAAACTGATTATTTTTTTAAGATAATAATTCTAAAGCACTTGTTGACTTCGAGTTCAGATGAAAAGGTATGAATAATAAACTAATTAATTGTACTGAGCCAGCTTTCGACAAAACACTGCCAGAATCGTAGTGCTGATAATAATGTAATAATTTTATCTGGAAAATAATTTTGAATTAATAATTGGGGTCTTAAATTTTTTTATATCTTATTATTGGAAAGATTACTCTTAGTAAAAAAAGTATATAGAATTTCTAATATTTTCTGTAATTCTATTGTCTTATTTTATGTAATTTAGGATCCAATAACAGAAAAATTGGGTTTGTTTATTAATCAATATGGCTACTATTGTTGGAAAGGGTGAATGACAAATCAAGTGCATTACTAGTTCATACAGTTTCATTGCCAATTTAAATGTATAGCTCATGTATAATGTGGAAGTTTTTTTTTGGCCCTAGGATCATCTTGCTAGTAAACCAGAAAACTAAATAATTTAAAACTTTTTTGAGATATTGTGTTATACAAAAAGGAGAAAAATGGCAAAATTGGATCTATTCTTGAATTTTGAGAAAAAGAACAATTTTATTTTGTATACATAGTAGATTTTTTTTATTAGGCTTTTAAAAATAAAAATTCTGTTTGATATTAAAAAGAAAAAAACTAGTGAAATTATGTTTATTTTTAAAAACATTTAAACCGTAAATATATATACGTAAGTAATCAAATAATTTATTGCTTGGAGTTCTTAAAAATCCATGCATTGGATGTGGGGGGAGTTTGGCCATTATCTATATAAAATAATTTTATCTTTGATAAAAAAAATTGATTCAACCAAAGCAGTATATTTGACATGTTAACTACAAGCTATTACTGAATATATATTTTAATGTTAAATATTTTCATGCATTTATTATGATGTAAACAAAGGAACTAGTTGGGTTATTTTTATGTAATGATTAGAGAAATGTGTTAGGGTTGCTAGATAACTTAAATTTCTATTGACAACCTTTAAGAAAAACGATTTGTTTATATTTACATTTTTGGAAGTAAAAAAAATGGATGTTCAGTATGTGTACTCCACCAAGTTGTTTTTGTCTGTTTACTTTTATCTTGAGCCTATTTTTATTTCTAAATAAATCCCAAAACAAAAAAAAATTATTGTGAACTATTAAGACAAATTGTTTAGCTAAAGGCTATCAATAATAATTGAGTTATCTAGCAATACCACTGCTAAGTTAATCTAATCAAATTTTTTGTTGTGTACACCATATTACTATGTTAAAATTCTGGAAAAAGTTTTTATTTCTCATCTAAGCTTTTGCGAACAATCCACTTATACATAAGTTAAAGTTTTATATAATGTAAATTAAAATGGAAATATTAATATACATAGCATTAGAATCTGGCTATCAATCATAAATACATTGCATATAGAATTTTTTCATATTTATATATTGCTGTGATCATTAAACATCTTGTTTGTGATGCTGATAGGTTTTTATTAGAATAAACTTTTAATGTGGCTCCCCAATTATGATCAATGAAATATTTAACCGTTTGTAAAAAGAAAAAAGGTATAAATTAAATAACGTTTCACAATAAGATGGCCATTCTTATCTTTTAAAAATATCTTGCATTTAGGTTTGAGGGTCCTGCATACTCATAATATCGGTGAGTTAGTAACGTGAATAAACAGCGCATGTCGAAGACTGATTACCTTCTGCTTAAGAATTTCTAATGAAAACTGTGCTTGTAAATTATGTTGTTATTAAATAAAATTTTAGATATTTTTTTTCATATTTGTTAAATTTAAACTTGTTGGATTTTAGAGAAAGGTTTAATTTGCTTTTATCTCATGTACACATACTTATGTATATATAAAAAAAATTGTTTTTCTGCCATTTTAATGAACACCTAGAAAATGAACTTGGTAATATATTTTTTAGTTTTTAAGATGGTTCTATTTTTAAATGATTATGAATTTAAAATTATTGTACTTGTTAACATTATAGAAATATTTGGCCCAGCGTTATTGGGAACTTTGATGGATAAATTGTGTTTCTTCAAATTCAGAAGTCACACTGAAAGGATTGAGTAAAATAAATGGAAACCAAATATCATTGCAACATCTTTATTATTTAGACTGTCTTCTGGTAGAGGTCAGATATTGAACTATACATGTCCAGTAGTCAACTTTCATTCTGCTATTCTAGTCAGTGGCATTAAATTTTTTAACATCTTACATTTTGAACCTGAAACAATTTTTTTGTTTAGTCTAGGAGGATAAAAGAATGGCCACTGAATAGACCAGGTAAAAACCATAAACAGGTCATAGAGATTTGTTTTCATTGTTCTCTACTCTGTTGATTTTACTTTATTAACATTGTGGCTTTTGAATAAAAAAAATTTTTGAGTAAAATTTTTTTATTCATTTCTGAAACAAATGGAAATTTTAGTTGTCACATTTTATATGGATCTATTCTGTTACAATATCTATGCAAATTATGTTAGCATAATTATTAATAATGTTTTTTAATTGAATATCCTACTGCCATAATTAGAATCTTTAAAACGATAATAGTGTGTGGATGTTTCAAGTTCATAACCTAGAATCAATTCTAGAGTGGAGCTTGGGAATTCTAATGCTTAATAATTCGCCACCCATAATTTTCCAGTAAATGGAAAAATCTCACTAGAGTTTATGCAATCTTGTTTAACTCAAAATCAATAGTCTTTGAAACAAATCAAAAATAAGATCAAGAAAAATTGATGAAAGTTTCTGGATCGAAACTTCACTTATCATTTTGATATTCTAATGTTTTTCCAATTAAAAATTATGATTATTTTTCTAGCTCACTATATTTACTCATTTGCTTTTAAATCATCTAAAGACTTTAAAAATCATATATAATTACTCTTCCAAAAGGAGGCAATACTTTGCACTACAATAGATTTGTAAGGGCATAATTTACCTTTTTCAAGAGAAAGAAAACTTAAAAGTACTAGTGGAATGGATTTATCAGAAATATCAGTGACAATAAAGATATGATCGTAATGTTTTAAAGATTGTGAGTTATTAATAAAACTAATTAATATACCCATTGATGTATGAATCTCAACCTCACATTGTTGGAATACTAGACGATGATGTTATTCTGCAAAATGATGACAGATTGCCAAATGGCTTATCAAGTATCTTGTTGGCCACTATTATATTTTATAATGTAAGCAAAAAGCTAAAATGACCTTAATTAGCCCAAGTCAAGATGTTTACCTTCTAATTACATATACTTTTTAATTTAGTAGCATTGGTTTAAAAACATCAATCAGAAATCAACTTTAGAGCAGAGACATACAAAAGTAATTTTTTTTATTTTTAATATACATTATTTATTTCACTCATGAAAATATAAAGAATAACAAAGTTTCATACTAGTATCTTGCAGTATTAAATAATTATGTATTAATAATACATAAATTATTTTGATAAAATAGAATAATTCTCAACTGTAGATTTCAATAATGATCTTTTTTTTGAGCTTAGCACCAGCTTTAAATAAATGCAGGTAATCTTTGTTTTATAAATGTAGAATTTGTTTATGCAGCACTTACTATATTTTTTATAAATATCTGTGTAATGACTTGTGAAAAGTAAATATAGTATATACTTTTAGAAAAATGTGAATAGTTAATATTTGGAAATAATAAATTGCATCAGTTAAATTCATATAATTACTTAGATTTTCTATAAAAATAAACTTACTTTTAAAGAACAGTATTAGATATTATCAAGAAGGAAAATATTTTGTATTCAAAAAGGATTAAAACATTACTGGAAAGTATTGTTTTGAAACTACTGCTTCTATATAATAGATTTAATAATTTCTCAATCAATTTAATTAAACCAATTATCCTTATATGTGCATAAGACTGATGAGTCAATCTTGCATACAAGTTAAAAAGGACTCTTAGTACAATACTGCCTGCCATATCTATGACCTGGGTTTGATTCCTGATTAAGTAAATTTGAAAAATTTTCAACAGACTTTTTTTTTTTCAAGTAGCTGACCCATGTCAACCCAATTTAAATATACAGTATTTATCAATAAATGGGCAACTAATTATTATTACTTAAAGAATAAAGTAATGGAAAAGCACTCAAATTTATATATTCTGCCATTTGGCAAATACTGTTTTCTTTATTGTTCCTCTAAGGTCTTCATCCATCAATGAGCTATTTTACCATTTTTTCTTAACTCAGTAATGCTAAATATCTTTGGAAAAGTTTGCTTTTTACTCACATTATATTATATATTGGTTCATATATTTAGGTGAAGTTATCAAAATTTAGCAGCTTTATGGCAAAGAGGGCAATTAATAAGTTCTAAAAACATGCTAAGAAAAATGTTATAACTCATTTCTACAAATAGCTGCGGTCTGATGGAAAAGATCAAACCTTGAATTGATTTTACATGTAGTATGGATCAATGTGATTTGAGATTTGTTAATATAAGTTATTAGAGTTCTCTGCATGCAATAAAACTTAGTTAAGCAAAAGCATCGTACTGTAGTCTGCATTTTGTACAACTATTATTTACATTTAATTAAATAATCTTATTCTCATTTATACTAAATTATATAATGAGAATCTTAATTGAAAGAAAAATGTATGATGAGTTTTAAAAAAAATATTTTCTAATTTTAATTTTTTTTTTTGTCATTTTTTAAATATACCTCTGCATTTGTATGAACAAAACTTTTGTTTTATAAAATCTTTTTACAATATATATTACTAAACAAAAAAAAAAGTATATATTTTTTAAAAAATGGATTTTTGTAAATTTATACAGTTCAATAATATTTTTGTTGATGTAGTTGCCTTAAAAGAATTAGAGTACAGTCAAAGACTGCTTGGCAACTGTAGTGTATGTGGTCATAATATTTGATTCTTTTTTAAAAATATCAAAAAATAAATAAATTATAATATGGATAGAATGATTTTATTTTTATTAAATATAAAAGCATTTTAAAGTATATATACTAAATTAAATAGTTTTTGGCTCATATAAAGGTAAATATTTCAAATCTTATTCAATTATTTATAGTTACTGATTATATGTTTAAGATTTGAAATACAGGCATTCTTATACCTGGAACTTAATTGTAAATATAGGGGATTTGAATTCAGACTTTCAAGCAACCTTCAACTATCCACACTATTGACACACATGACCACACACGTGTAGAAAAGATAAATAATTGCCAATATACCTACATTCAGCATGAAATACATATATTGGTGATTATTTTTTCTGCATGTGTGTCAGTATTATGAGATAGTGTAGATAGTTGAAGGTTTTTTGATTATATATTTACCTTTTTTTATGCATAAGCCACTTGTGATAGATTAGTTCACTCATTTTTTATTTGAAATGTAGTATATCTCCTTGAGAAAGTTAGGGAATTTATATAATATATGATTTATTCGCTAGTTGGAACAACATAGTACATAACAATGATCCAAAAATAACTCATAAAAAATAAAATTAAAATGTCCACATTTATTCTTGAATAAAATTAAAATATATTTAGCAATGAAAAAAATATATAAATTATTCAGCAAACACTCGTATCAATAGAAAATGAAATGTGTGCAGAAATACGAACCGTCAAAAGCATATATTAAATTGCAATCTCCTAGAAGTTTCTCACTTCACTATTTTTACACTATTCCACTACATGGATTTTATAGCATTAAATATCAACTAGTTTGTCACGGTCACTTTGTTAAGTGTAAATGTTCATTTCTATTATTTGTTAAAATGTTAAAGAAGAAATTTTACTGTAATGTGTAATGAAGAGATAGCATTGTGGTACATGTGATTCTCCCATGCTTGAGAAGGAAACACTTAAAAAAAAAAAAAATTATTTGAACAGGATCTACAGAAAGAATGTCTAGTTTCATTAATAGATTAAAAGTATTTTTTGCTTTTATGTAATACATATTTTGTGCTGACATTTATTTGATAGACTCTGCTGTGATTTTATTTTTGGAATTTGCATTTATTTTTTAGTGATATTTTTTTGTTAAATAATTGCTATATATTTATGATAAATAGATTATTCTTTGCTTAATGTTATATTTTCTTGATTTTATTTAATATTCATTTGCAGCCTTAGAATCAAGATTAAATTTATTTTATCGGTTAGTTATTTTTTGGATCACTGCTAAATAATGTGTAGTTCCATCTAAGTAGATCATTTACTATACTTCCATCAAAAAAGCTTTTACAAACAATACCCAGAGCAACCTGGACTATTTGATTTGAACAATATATTCTTAAACAAATCACTCTGAATTTGGTTCACAGTTGTGACAGAGATTGGTTTATTTAAATTTTTATAGCTGACTAATTTTTTTTTAACTTGTTAGTAATTGTAAATGAAATTAGAAGCTATCAATCAAGTAGAATGTTTTATTACATATAAGTGAAATAATTCTATATTTCTGCATATTTAATATTCATGTAATTGATTGAAATAAATGTTTTGTGTTTGTAAAAGATACCAAGGATTTATTGAGGATTTCTTTATATACATCTTTGTTAACTAGTTTTATTCAAATTAATGATAAGTAATTGACCACATTTACGTTAATTAAACTCTATTTAATATGGAAATGGACCATATGAAACATTCATGAAGATGGTGCATTAGTATTGTCAAGCTCTTAAAATTAAATCCAATCTGCGTTTTGTCAAATATTCTATTATCTTTGATTATTTGTGATGAAAATAATGTAATTAAGAATTATGTAACGACTAAAATTGATAGTGTTTGTAAAATTATTTGAGGCAATTATTTTCTGTTTTGTTTCTTCTCAGGATAAACTGTCTTTTCTTATTTTAAAAATTATATACTGTATTAGAAACGGGTATTTTGTTTTTACCTCTTCTTTCCAAATTTTTGTTTTTTATGTTTTATAATCTTGAGAATGTTCTAAAGGAAAGTTTTGTAAAATGTAATTTTTTTCTTAAAATTTGAAGGTCCAAAACAAAACAAAAAATTAATATAATCTTAGAAGTCAAAACTTATTAAATTCCAGGTCAAAATGCCAACTTTGCAAATACTTTTTAAAATCACTAAAATTGTTTTTATATTTCGCTTTTTGTATTTGAAATGTTTTTATGAGATTCTGCTGTATTGTTTTATTTTTTTAAATTATACGCTAGAAGATAACTATTTCCCCTTGTCCTTTTATTTTAACAACAAAAAAAAAGTCTCATCATTGATTAAATATTGAGTTTTTGCTTGAATTGCAACATTTGAAATATTTACACAATTGTAGGTATCATTATGTAATAAGCAATATGGCTGAAAATTGTTTTTTTGTTTTGTTTGTTTCATTATAATGTAGGAAGTGTAACTTAATTGTAATAAAGATTTTTATATATATATATAACATTTGTATTGTTAATTGGACTTTAGATATCTGCACTAATTGCTGGAAAAGTTAATTGAAATTTAGAAACAGTACAAATATTTAAATTATAATACTCATGAGTTGGTGGTGCAAATCTCTATATAAGCTGCTATTGGTGACTGGTGGAGACAAAAATATTGTTTTAATAACTTAAGATTTGTTATTCTTTATAATTAGATTTATATACATAAATTTTATTTAGTCACTATTGCAATGCACATATTTTCAGAAATTAATTTAATAATTATTTTAAATGATGGGGTTTTTAATTGTTAATTTAAAAAAATCAGAAGTACTCATGAAGCATTGTTTAGCTAAAATCTTGCATTGTATTTAGATTTTCTGAATTTTGACATTTTCTTAAGAAATATTTAATTATTGTTTTTTTTTTTAATAAATTTGAGATATTAAAATGTAAACAATTGATTACACCTGAGTCTTGTTTTACACGATAGATAGGTTCCTCAGAAAACATGCACAAATGAAATCGCGCAAAAATAGACATAACTTACCTTGAAAAGGGGGAGATACAGACTGTGATTTTTCAAAGATCGCATAAAAGCACCAACATAAAATTACTTTAAAATTCGCGCAAAAAAAAAATAAGGAAATAAAATATGACTAATAAAAAATTTGAAAAAATTGATACAAGACAAACTGTTTTTAACTATAATATTTAATTTTATTCAAAACAATATATTTTTATGCATAATTTACAGTAATTTACACGTTTTAATTATCGCTATTTGCTGTTAAACAGGTTCGTTTGCAAACTGGTAAAAAATCAGATTCTTCACAAGAGAAAATACAACTAGCGCCAACGTCACTCTCATGTTGTGTTAATGGTTTTCTGGTGACAACATAATTAGTAATTAATCTAACAACTAAAAATTAAATTCTTATTTTTGTCTTTAATTTTCAATTTTAATTGTGCCCACTGCTATTACTCACCTTTTAAAAATAAACTTGCGGACACTAAATGATTAATAATTGGTTACGTTCTTTTTTAAAAAGCAAAAACAGAATGTGATTTAACACGCACAATGTTTGAACAAATTTACATTATAATCTTGTAAAATTTAATGTGTGTATACATAAAATATGGAAATCATGATTTTAATTTCATTATTGCATAAAATCTTACTATTATAAAGCACTGAAAATATTGAAATTACTAAGATGAAAGTCGAATTCCAATAATGTGCTATTACTTTCAATATGACGTAAGTGAGCGAAATTTATTATTTAAAGTAATAGCGCATTATCGAAGTTCGACTTCCGGAGAAATATGAATCGCGTAACTTCAAAATCATGTTAAATAAATCCGCGTAAAAAGAGACCCAGGTGTATATTATTCAATTGAAGTTTATATTATTCGAAAAAAATTTCATTAAATGCATCTATCTCATTTAAAGTAATTATATTTCAAACATGTATACAAGAATTTAAAAATAACATTTAAATGGTAAAAGTAATAGGAAACTTGCAATTAATTTAAGTTTGTTAATTGATAATACTAAAGCTACCATTAGACTAGAAAATGTGAATTTGGTTATGGAGAATAAGAATAAATAAGTTATAATCTAAGCTTATTTTTATAGAAATGTAAAACTTACTGTAATATAAACTGTTACTAATATAGTGCACATATATACATAATATAAGTCAGGAATAAGCATGAGCTTTAAAATCTCTACACACACATAAAAAATCAAATTATGCAATATGTCTTAAAACTTTTTATGCTAATTTTGCAATAAATATACAATAAATTTAAATTTAGGCAATTTAATAGTTATGAACCATTTGAACTATAATTCTTAATTAAGAAATACATTTTTTTAAATAAGTATATCAATATTTTTATTGATAAAACTAACATTTATAAAACTATATTTTTAAAATCTAAAAATGCATAACAGTATTAACAATCAATAAAATATAAATTCAGATATTGTAAATTAATTATTGGCATAAATGTTATATATAAATTAATGACATTCTTTTGATTTACTTTGATAAACATATTTCTAATGTATAAGATAAAATCTTAAATTCACAAAAATAAGCATCCAATATATGATAACTATTGCTCCTTGTGAGTTTTCAAGTAAACCAAGATGGCGCTCTGTATTTTTGATAAATGTACAATTTTGAGGGCCTATAATATACCAAAGATGTGTTTGTTGTTAAATTAGAACAAAATTAATAAATCGTTAAATTAAAAAGAAATACTGATAAATTTCATTAAGAAGCTTTATTTCAATTTTTTTTTATTTATATAATGTGGGAAGTGATGAAATATTCTTAACATTGTCGTATCTTGGTTTAATTCAACGTTTCTTTTTGATAGCAGTTTTTTTTTTTTGGGGGGGGGGGAGTAATTTGTCATAATGATAAAAATTTGGACCTTCCTATTACAGAACATGATGCAGGGGACTATTTCCAAAGGTAGGGGATTCTGTTCTCCCTAAAAGTGTGTTAATAATCATGATAAGTTTGCATTCCACGAATAAAGTATAAATATATTATTTTTTTGAGTTAATACGTTAAAAAAGAAAAATTAAATATGGTAATTAATTTTTCCATAATTTCTTTTTAAAAATAACAGCAGTAAAATGTAATTATTAAATACATTGTTTCCTAGCAGACAATTTTTTTTTGTAAACGTTTTGGGAGTCTTCAAAATTAGATCTATCAAAAATATGGGCAGCCTTCTTGCTTTACTTGAAAACTCATAAGTACCTAACTATTTTAACTGAAAATTGTCTTCCATATAAATGTATAGAACTTTTCGTGAATGAAAATAAACCTGTGAGAAAATGTTAATTATAAAAGCAAATACCCCAAAATGTTTAATATGAACAAATGGTTTTTAGACAAAACAATATTATAAATTGAATCCATATTTCATTAAATTTGATTATTGATGCTTGCAAATATATATATAGCGTGATTATATTTTGCATTTAAAATTTTATCTGTTTACCAGTAAAAAAATAATTTATACATGCATTTTATATTTGTATTATATTTATATCAATAATTAATGTATATTATTTATATTTTGATTATTACTGTGATTTATACTTAGATTTTAATGTTGATTATTTTTATATAAATGTTTTCCATCAGATAAAGAATTATTTTTTAGGCAAAAATTGTATTTCTGAAGAAAGTTGTAAAAAAGAACAGAAAATTAGTGCAAATGGCTTGATAATAACTATTAAAACAATTCTTTGCTGATACATATAATTAGGTAATATATATACATAATTTTATTAAAAGGTAATGCAAACTCACTAACAATTTTTTCTATCTAAATTAATACTATTGATATCTAGCCTTTCTGGATTATGTAATAATAATTCAGTGATACATTTTATCTCACTTATAAATGTCTTATTTATTTAAAACATCCATATGCTGCTAAACAAATATTAAATAAGTTTAATATCTATTGGATGTGCCCTTAGAATGTATTTTCTATGCTAAACATTTTTATTAATATTGCATCTTTATAGTAAACAAAAAAAATTGAGTTTTATCTTTATGAAATGTTAAATAATTATATTCTGTATATATTTATTAAACAGCTTTATTTGTATATCATTATAGTATCTTAAATCAATTTCATGTGAACTTTTACTTTTTTAAAAAAAAAATTTTTTCTTAAACTTTTATGGCTTTAATAAAATATTCTGATTGGGTATGTGCATGTTGATAGAAAAATTAAAATATTTTATCACAATAATGCAAAATAAATTTTTAAATTTTATAGATGTTTAAAAAAAAAAGGTGATAAATATTACAATTTTACCACTAAAATAAAACCCCTACATTCTGAATAAAAATAATACTATGATTGCATGCTTTTTTTTTCATATTATATTAAAAAAAAAAAAAATTAACATACATATTTATTTTAAATTCTAATAATTTTAATAACTCCATAAATAAACAATGGCTATTAAATATGTGATGCTGACACTATATATTATTTACAAAGAAAATATCTTCAAATGGGCAAATCATAGTAGTAATCTTTGAATCTAACTCTACTCATTTTAACAAACTTCTAAATAAAATCTATTTCCTCATATTAATGATAATTTACTAGTTAACAAAAAATGATTCCTATTATCTAACAACCATTACAAACATTGATACTCAAAAAGGCAACACTATATTAGTGAAAATCTTCATAAAATGTTTAGTTGGTTTAATTTTAAATATTCTCCACTAATACAGTTTCACCCTTCTGAATGACAATAGTTTATTTATCCATATAATTTTGTAGTTGTTAAAAAAAGTATTTCATTTTTTGTCTAATGAATTAGCATCATTAGTAAAAAGTGGGCATTATTGTTAAATTTTGATTTGTGAATTATGATTTACATATTTTTTCCATGAACAATATATATTCCCAGCACTCCATATTTTAATAGTTGATGTTTATTTATAGTATTAGTAATTAAATTTTTTTTTTACATAAAAGGTGATTTCAAGTCTTACATTTACTAAAATGCAATCATCAAATGGTTTGATGAATACAGAAATATCGCAAAGCATATGAATGCAAGATAATTGAGGAAAAATTTAAAAACTGATGGGTGTTGCATTTGTTTAAATTATGAACATAAAATGAAATTATAGTAGTGTTTAATATCAGATCAGTTTACAAAATTGAAATTAATATAACTTCTGAAAGCTGGAAATTTTTTTATGTATTTTCAAGTTTGAAAGTGTTATAAATATTTGATCAAAAATTAAATTGTAGATTTTAATAATGTATTTTAATTACAGTAGCACTTTACATTGATAACTTCTATGTTATAACTTGTCCAATAATCATTGTTTTCATTGCACTATTAAGTGTTCATCTATAGCACATATGCAGAAAATATTTTTCTAGACTAAACCAATCAACAGTATTCTGCCCTATTGACATGTCTAGAGGTTAGTCACAGCACAAATTCACTTATTTCTCAATTCTGTTCTCTTAGTTGCCCAGTTTTTCAATTCCATATATTCTAGCACATGTGCATATAATAACGTCCAACAAAGTCAGTCTTTTCTTTTTGTTTCCATTCGCTATTATCTCCAATATTAAACTTTTTAATATGTCAATCCAGTTTCTCTATTTCTAATTGCATCAATCAATCTTTTTTCATACATTTTTCAAAACTTCGTGCAACTAATTTTTTCCCATCCTCCATGACAACATCTTAGACACTTCCAATCTGTTTTAATTTTTTTTACTCATTCATGTTTCATGACCATACAATAGTACATTCCACACATTGCTTTTCATTAATCTTTTTTTAAAATTTTCTCTTCAAAAAGCCACAAAATATTTTTTATTTTTAAACAAATAGCATCTATGTCTGCATATAATAATAATAAAAAAGTCTTAAATAGGGTTACTTGTAAGTTGTTTAATATTCATCTTCTAAATATCTAACCAACTTTTATGAAAAAAGGTCACCAAAAATGTGTTGCATGTTAAATCGAATATTCGAATAAATATGAAATTTTTTTAAATGACAAATTAAAAATAAAGTGAATGAGAGTCATTATGGCTGGCAGGCTAAATACTAGGGATTGCCAATTGTCATTTTTATATTGAATGATTTATTGATAAGAAATTCAAGCAGTGGAAATTATAGTGATGGAGCTGTGGTCTATAGAGCTTGAATTTCAGAGTATCAGTCTATATTTGACCTAAATTACACAGCCTGAATGGATGATAGTTTATTGCAGAAATAGGAAAACGAGTATGAATGAAACACTAATCATAATGTTTCAGAATGAGGGTTTTAAGTTTTTTGCATTCCACAAAAGCTAATAGAGAGGATAAATTTGCTTCCAAAATATTGTAATGCTAGTTAGGGCTGTTATTTTTAGATTTAAATAATGAAACAGTCCATGACCTTGTGTTTCAGTGTGATAGTTTTTTTCTTGCATTTTTAATTTAATTGGTTATTTTACTGTGTGTAATATTGTATTTTTAATTAATTGTATTGATAAAATAATTGGTGGTGTGAATAATTAATAAAATATAATTATGTTAGACCCTTAAGAGTCAATTTTTGGAACAAACACAGGGAAAATAATTTATTAAATCTTTTTTTTAGATAAATATTGTTAAAAGCATAAAGTTCAAATAGTAAAAAATATACAACAACAAGAAAAAACTTTTATCAAATCTTTGTTTAGTAGAAGTGTTATTACAATAAGTTCTAAAAATGAAACTCTTAGACATATAAAAACCAACTTCAATTGAGAAGCCAATATTTCTCGTAAAGTCAAATAATTCAAGCAAAAGCCATATGCTAACTTGACTTATTAACAAATAAATGTTTAATCATTTTACAAAAATGAAATGCAAAAATATACTTTTTCTGTAAACATGATGTGCACAGGAAAGAATTTTCTTCTGAGTAGATAATTATATCTTTTTTTCTTGATTACTGAATATTGCCAATTTCTAAAATTTTATCTGTTAAATGTTTTCAACTATGAAATTTTTATTCTAATTTTTTATGAAGTGATGTTAATGGTTTTGATCATTAAAACAATTTTTGACTAACATGTCAGTGTGGCATTAAATGCTTTCCTAAATGGGAAAAAAGTCTTAACAGAGAAATTTGTTTAATATCAAAGACACTACTGTAGTTTTAAGTATTTGATACTAAATCTAAGTGAAAACATTTTAAACTTTGTGTAAAACAATATTTCATATTATCTCCAAATTAAATTGTATTTTAAATCAAATTGTTTATTACTGCTGAACGATTTTTTTAATAGTGAACTTTAAATGGATTTTGTAAGTAAAAATCCTGGAGTTTATACGACATTTCACTGTTACTACTTTTCACACTGATAATAGCAAGCTTTTGTATGTGAAACTAAACTTCATCTTTTATACTTCTTAGTCAATAAGGAAATAAGCAATTGTGAAATTTTACTATTGACTAATCTTATTTTGCATCTATTTGGAAAATTTTTTACTCATAAGTTCTAATTAATTATCTTGATTTTTAAATATACTTTTTTTTTTCCTTTATTAAATTGTAAGTTTTAACAATTTGTCATTAACATAAGTATATAAATATTTATGCATCCAGGGATTGGACAAAATAATAATAAAAGTATCTGCTATTAGCATATGATTCCTATCTTGCAGCATACAAATAGAAAAATATTTTTTCTTTTTGTAGAGAGAATTTTAAGTGGTATCTGATAGGAAGTTGTTCCATAAGCTGGTGGATAGGAATAGCTAGGTTTGTCTGTGCCTAAAAGAGATCAAATTGTTGGTGTTTGATCACTCAGAGCATCAGAGTCCAAATAGCAGCACTGCTTCAAGTTCACAGTTGTAAGAATTATGATTGCATTCACTAGAGGTGTGAAAAAATTATCGTTAAAACCAATTATGGTTAGAAATCAGTGCTTAAACTGAGACTGATCAATGTAAATTACAAAGAATCATGGTCAAAACACAATCAATGAAGAAACTGCGACATTTAAACATTCTCATGACTGCAAAAAACAAATTACTATAAGACAAAGCATGTCGTTTGAAACATTTTTTCCTAGATAATCTATGGGATGGCTTTACTTCTGGAATTGGCACAAAAAAATAATCCTATTAGAAACGATAATTAACAGTATTTAATGTGTTCCAGAATCATATTTTGTAAGCTTGAGTAGAAAATAGTAACTGATATTATATTCAAATTCATAGACTAGTTTTCATTAGGGCCATTTTCAATGATAAACGGGATTGCATTTTCACATCTAGCAACTAACTTTAATTCATATACCCTAATTTTTAAAATGAGATTTTGAACCCAACCTTTTATAGTTATATAGTTCAAATATTGACTTGTAAATCATATATTTTAATGACCTCAATTTTATGCTAATGCATTCCATGACTTCATACTTTTAAGTAGAAGCAGTTATTCCTTTACTATAGAGCAATAGTATTATATGAAAATCTGAAACTAGTTAGTTATCTTAGTTGTCTTCAGTCAGGATGGGGTGCACTTAAATATCTAGCAGCCACTTTTGATATGTTTAATTAAATGAGCCCGACATTAGATCAATTATATATTATAATGACTTCAGTTTTATGCTATGTTGACCCTCTGACAAGGATTGCATGTAATAAATAGCATCAATAGCTAGAAACTGATCTGGAAATTTGGATGTGGAATTTCCATTTATTCAAGCCTACACTAAATGGTTCTGGAATAATATAAATGAATTGAATTTCTGCCATTGCAGATGTAAATAATAGAGAAATTCATGTGATGCATGTTTTGGCACAGATGGCTCTTTTTCAAAATTTGAGCAATGATATTATGGCATTCTCTTGTTCCTATTATTACTCTGTAGATTATAAATATTTTGAAAAATGAAATTCATTGGTGCAAAATAAAATTTCCAGCTAGCATTCATTTTTCAAAATAATAATACTCCAAGTCTTGTTTGATTTGAGAAACTAGGATGTTTGTTACACATGCCCATGTACTTTCCTCCATGATTTAAATATTTGGGATCTCTATAGCCATTTTGGAACTGTATGATAAATCATTATCCACCACTAACATTTCTCGGAGAATTTGATGCTTTTCTCTAAAAGAATAGTCACATTATACCATTAAGTGTTATTAAATTTCACCCATGCAAATAGTGTTTCTAAATCAATGTCTTTTTTATGAACGCCATTGTTGAAGTTGTATAATTAAATATTTAGTCTGCTTTATTTTCAATATTTTGTCTCATCTTAAAGAATTAAGATCAATCTCTTATTAATATTCCAGTATAGTATTTTAATATTTATTGTCTTGCTCAAGATTTAATAGGGTTTAATTTACTCCCTTAATCTGGTTGGATTTACTTTTAGCTTTCTCAATATGTCCATTGATTTTTTTTTGTTAATTATTATCTGAGAAGTCCCCTTTTTAAATAAATAAGCCATTAAAATATTCAAGATTATTATTTTTGCTTATTTTAATTAATGTATTTAGAATGTAAATTCTTTTTTTTTTCATTAATTATAAAATCTATTTCATTTATTATTTATGAAAAAGGTTTTTCTCTGAAATAACTAATATATCTTGTTTACATATCTTAATTAGATTTATTTATCTGCAAATCTTATGTAGGTTATTTACTAATTATTTATATTAACCCCCCACCCAACTAAGAACTTTTTGTATATATAGTATATATTTTTGGTACTGTTTGGTGCACTGTACTGTGGTGCTGCAGTACCCATCAAGAACCATACAAGCAATAAATTTCTATGGAAGAAATCGCTCAAAAATAAGTAAAATACCATATTTTTTAATAATTATTACAAAAAGTTACAAAAATGCTCATGATTATCTCTGCTTTAATTCATTCTCTTTAGTTCTGCTTTGATATTTCTTTTATTTTGATAGTCTTTGATCTTAATTCTATACTTGACAATATTTTATTAATTTACATTGCTGAATACCATTTTTTAATTTAAGAATAATGAAATGTTCATTTATGCAAGTTATTTTCATGTAAGCATGAAAAGATTGTTTACATTGTTCTCACATCTGTTTTGAAGCCATATGGTCTTCTTTTTATTACTTTTTTTTTTATTTATATTAAATATATATATATATATACATAGTAATTAATGTAAAAAGAAATATATAAGAAATTTGTATGTGTATTTAAAAAAAAATATTAATTTGATAAATAATGCACTAAAGACCCAAAAATATTTATTTTCTTCAACCACAATTTTGATTATACATAACTGGAAATGAAAATATGGGCTGTTCATAACAATTTTAAAAATATGATTGAATTAATTAATGTATAGGTGTTCCTTACTTTTATTTCAAGTTACATATAAAACAAAATTGTGGTTGAAAATTTTTTTTTTGGTTTTTAATGCATTACTTATGAAATTGAATAAACATATGTTATATATAGAGCTCTCAAATAACCTTTTAACAAGCTTTGTGGAATATCTCCAACCCCAGCTTATTTGCAAGCTCTATATATAACATTTGTAAGACAAGCTTGTTAAATTAGGTCATGTGACATATGACTTGATTTCTTTGTAATGAATAAACCTATTTTTATAAAATATTTATTTGCAATGAACTTTTTGTAACTATTCATGTTCAAATTTAAAAACAGAATGTGCATAATATCACTGCATTTTCTATATTTGCATTTAAAATCATTTACAAGATTTTTATGTCTATGAAGGCAACATTTTTTTAAAAAAGTAAGTTTCAGTTAAACAATCGAGAGAAGATTTCAGTCTTCATTTGTTTTTCTTTCTATTTTAATTAAGTGTAAATATGTTTTAATGAATTAGTCAGGACATTCAATGAAAGTCTATTTTAAAAAAGTATACCATCATATATTGCACATCACTGAAAATATACTGAATCTATATCAATGCAATTTGAAATTTGGCCTAAACACTCTCCATTTAATAGAAATGTGTTAAAAATCGGTTATGACTTGACGCAAATAAGTAAACCCAGAATTTTTAAGTCAAATAAAAGTAGTTAAAAATCATCCTTAATAAAATATTTAAAATTAATGGATTCTCACTTAGCTTTTTTATTTGTTTATATTCAGTTCTATAATATTTTCTTTTGTTTAAAAAAAAACAACAATCTTATAGTGTATTATTTTTTATATCTTTTAATTGTTTAACTAATACTTTAATTAGTGCACATTTTTTTAATGCTGCAATATACCAATATAAATCTCCACATCCTCTTCCAATACCTAATTTTAATATTTTTATATGTTTAAATCCAAAATTGTAATCACATATTACATTAGGATTAATACTTTTTGTGACTTAGCACAGTACAGAATAACAAGTTTCTGAATCAAATTGTGTTGCTCAAATATCATGGCTTCCCAAGCAACTAACTATTTGATTATATTTATTACAATTCATCAAACTAATAATATAGTATCAACAATCTATACTGAAGTGTCAGATAATTTTTAAAATATTTGACACTCCGCGTAACACAATTAGTAAAATTATATTAAGAAAAATTTAATTATAATAATATACACTATAAAAATATCATAGGGAACATTACAATATTTAAACACTAGTGACTCCCTTGAGGGTTTGAAGCTAACACTTCAGTATTTGGTACATAGTTTGATGTTTTTAACTTGATGCACATTTCCAAATTTTCTTCAGTTAAACGATTTGTACACAGGCTAATATATTTCATTATTGAGAATGTTTGCTCATAGTAGTATATTGTACCAAAAATAATTAAAAAAGTGAATGCGACTTTTTTCATATATAAAAATCTATTGAAAATTATTCCATATTCATAACCTCATCTGTTATTTTTAAATTTCAAATTCTATTTCCAGATACTCGATATTTAAAAATGTATAATAATTTATATCTATGTCATTGTTTTAATAATCAGTATGCATTATATATTTAAATATGGGTGTTTTTGTAAATCATTAAATATTTTTGCAAACTTGATATATAATCCATACTTTCAGTCATGACTGGTGACTACAAACTTTTTTAAATTTAGAAAATATAGAAAACTTTTAAATTTAATGTCTTTCTTTAAAAAATCACAATTTTGTTTATCAGTGTACTGTAATGGATCGGGCCTTGCCATTTAGAACCCCAAGATGACTGCCATAAATATGTAATGGTTCTTACCTACTGAGATGAGGGGTTGGTATCTTACTACCGTCAGACGTAGGCCCTTTGGGTAGGATACTAAGAATGATGTGATAAAGTAATTAACCAATGATCATGCCTACTTTCAATGGCCTAGCTCTTTATTACACATTAAATTTAGACACAATTTAGGCTAGTTCATCTATACTTATCCCCTCTTTCAGATCCCACATATGCCTCAGAATTCGAACTCAGATAGAATATTGCAATAAACTCTTCAGCGATGAATTTACATTAGATATATATAATCATATATTGACATGAGTTGTAAATCAATTAGAAGGTGCATTTTATTATCTCACTGTTATTATATACTAAAAAAAATGGTGGGTGGGTATATATGATAATCAATTGATGAGTGGAAAAGAAATGATTCTAGTTAACCATTGACCATTTGATGATGATTAAATCAAAATTTATTTACAAACGAACCTTCCCTGCATTTTCTAAGATTTAGATACAATGGATTCTCGTATTCTAAAAGTTTTGGTTTCCAAATATGGTGATGAACAAAGCTAATAATAAAAAAATATATAAAACAAATTCTACCAACATATACATAAAAAAATTTTTTTATTATTTTATCACACAGAATATTGATGTTTCTTTATGATGATTGACATGAAGCAATGAGTTAGGCAACTACAATTTTCTAATATGCACAATCTGTCAATGTATCAGTTAAAATGTTATGGTAGTTTAGGCGATCCTCGCGAAGAATCCTCAATGAAGTATTTTCTATTGTTATTCTTGTTTTGATATCCATGATTACATTTAGATGTGGCATCCACAATTCTTGGACAGGTATCACACAGTTGAGAAATAAACATTGCACATTTTCTGGTAGGGGCTGATAAAACACTTAACCCTACAACATTATTAAATTAGCAGGCAAACATTTTTTTATATAAAAAAAAATGAATAAAATTTTATATAATTATTTAGGTATTTGTTATTAATTAATTTTTTTTATAGGAGCAGAATTATTCCTTGATAAATATGTATATCTATTTATATTCTATTCCGTTGCTTGATTTGTATTCGAAGAATAGCTTAGTCCTTTTTATATCAAATGTATATTTATATCATCGAGACTATTTCTTACAAATGCTTAAATTTGTCATGAAGATTTTTGATTAAAATATTAATAATTGCTTCTGGAAATATGCTTTGTAATCATTCAGTAATTATTTAAAATGTTCAGATAAGTTATATATTTTCCTCCAGATTTGAGCATTGGAATTTTTGATGTCTTCTACGACTTATATATATATCTCATTATTCTCTATATAGTAGCAAGAAGAAAATGGAAATGAACTGATTTTATTGTTATATTGTCCTCTTTTATTGTTTATTATTATATAAAATTAAGAGCATCCAAGATAAAAATGATTTGAATGCCTTCTCTTGAAGTAGCATTTATCATAAATAAATTTAAAAAAAAAAAGAAAAAAAAGCTTGTTTAGAGCTCATTAGCATGCTCTTAATTTTACATATTTGTAAGTGCAAGCTATATGTAAGTCATGTGACATCTGACTTTTTATTATTATTATTATTATTATTATAGTGTTTTTATTTTTATGATAATCAAAAGAAAATCACATAATAGAATTTTACACGACCCTCAACTATCCATGTTATCTTATACTGCTGACACACTTGATCACACACATATCGAAAAGATAAATAATTACCAATATACTTATTTTGTGCTAAGTTGGTCCAGATTATCATCTCCACACATATATACCATCAATGCTCAGCTGAGAAGGTTAACAACAATGTGGGCTTTGAGTGTTGCATCATCAGATTTTCAATGAAATGGATGGCTGAAGAGTTGTGAGGGGAAGTGGATTGAAGCCTGTCTATTAAAGTATGAAGATTAGCTATTTTAATATAAGCTGAGCATTGATTGTATATATGTGTGGAGATGATAATCCGGATCAACTGACAATTGCTGATTTAGCACGAAATACATTATTGGTGATTATTTATCTTTTCGACATGTGGGTGATCAAGTGTTTCAGCAGTATGAGATAGCGTGGATACTTGAGGGTCGTGTGAAAGCCTGAGTTCAAACCCCCTATATATTACATATTTGAATGCAGGCTTGAAAAAGCCTGTACTGTAGAAAAAATTCATAAATTAATAGAATTTTGTTTTTCATCTTCCGTATTTGGAAATCTAGTGATAAATTTGACATTGGGTCATTATCATGCTTACTTAGTCAAAGTCTGATCAAAATAATTTAAAACATATTTATTATTAATATACATATATATTATTACAATTAGTATTATTATTTTCTTTTACTTGGGATTTTCTATCTTTTTAGTAGACATTCAAATTTGTTTGATTTTGATTCTTTCTTAATATAGTTAACAATATACGCATTTGTTGTATCTGTGCATATATATGTGTATATAGTTAGTTTATATGTGACTATATAGGTTAATTTGGTTATCAACTAGAGTTATATTAAAGTGAGTTGGATTTGGTGGTGGGAGTGACAAAGTTAGTTTGTAAGCTACCCTTACAATACTTTGGGTTTTTTGTTTTACTAATTTAAATGGTCTGTGGTATTTAAAACCCATATATCAATATCAAAGATTGTTTTTTTTCTTCTCTTTTCTGGAGAATTGCAATGTTCACATAAATGTTCTGGACCTTCATACAGAAAAGGTAGTCTATATAATTAAATTTAATTTTTATTAATGCTTAGCATGCTTTCAATATATAACATATCATAATCACTTCGTTATTGCTTGAAATAATAAAGAAGTGACATTGTTATGATTATGATATATTATATATCGAAAGCATGATAAGCATTAATAAAAGCTAAATTTAATTATAAAGATGATCTTTTCTATATAAATATCCGGAACATTTATATGAATGTAAACCATACATCATTATCGAAATCAGAATACTCTTCACCTATTTCTCTTAAAAATATTTTTACTTCTGTTAAAAGATTGATAAACCTGCTAATGACAATGTTATTATTTAAGAGATCTCCATACTCTGATTCAATTTCTTCCAACAATAAATTAAATTTTCTGTAAGAGAGAAAAGATTATGCAATAATTGTATAGATGGTTTTTGTCACTGTATTGCATAACTTTTTTCAATGAATAAAACATAGAGATAAAATTTGTCATTCAAGTTATTTTTTAAATGGTTGAAACTATTATTTTTATCTATCATGTTGCAGCTTCTTCATCTGCCATAACATAATATTTTGTTCTTTATGTTACATTTATTTATGCATTTTGCGACACAATCCAAAATATCATTTGCTGTTGTTGTGGTATATAATGAAACATTTTACAATTATAGATTTTTTAAAAACAAAATGTAGCTATTAATGCTAATTGTGCAATGGTTCAGTCAGATAAAGGGATACTTTAATTTTTTGTATGATTTCATTTGTATTTGAAAAGTTGCAAAAAAAAAGAAAAACAAAAGAACATTGGTAAAAAGGTTTCTTATGGAAATAATACAATTTGTTTCTTCCTTCTTTCTTTATGTATTGATTTCTATATTTACATATGATACCATTTCCAACTTTCCTGCGCATTTAATACTATTTTTTACACCAAAACTTTATTCTTATAGTTTTGACGATCCTGTAGTCATCATCAGAGCTACAATATCCAAATATATAATCATACAATTAATACATTATATTTATAAACATAATCAATAACATACATTTTAGCTTGATCATTATAAATAATCATTTTCCATTTTATTATTCTACGCTTAACTAATTTTTTTATTTATAATATTTTATTATTAAATTATTCTAAATCAATTTTAATATAATTTTAAAAACTTTAATCTTTAAACTCTTAATATTTAATCTATCTTTTTAATTATATTTTCTTAATTACTTCTAAACCTTTTATATTTTTATTATATATTTAACTATTAACTTTTTTACATTATAATTATCTTTTTATTATATTACTAAATACTTCACATCTTTATAATCCTATTTCCAAAAACCAACTGACAAATTTTCAAAAATTCTTATACTTATTTAACAACTTCCTTTATCATCATTTTATTCAACTTTATTTTTAAACCTTTTTATATTCAAACTATTATTAATAATAACTATAATTATTCATAAAATTATTATCTTTACCCCAAAATCCATAAAAGACAATAATTTTATGAATAATTGTAGTTGTTATTAATAATAGTTTATCTATAAAAAAGGTTAAAAATAAAGTTGAAGAAAATGATGATAGAGGGAGATGTTAAACAAGTATAAGAATTTTTGAAAATTTATCAGTTGGTTTTTGGAAATAGGATTATAAAAATGTAAGTATTTAGTAATGTAATAAAAAAGTAATTTATAATGTAAAAAAGTTAATAATTAAATATATAATAAAAATAAAGTTTAGAAGTATTTAAGAATATATCATTAAAAATATAATAATAAAATGATAGATTAAATAGTAGAGTTTAAAGATTAAAGTTTTTAAAATCATAATAAAATTGATTTAGAATAATTTAATAATAAAATACTATAAATAATAAAATGGAAAATGATTATTTATAATGGTCAGGCTAAGGTATATGTTATTGATTATGTATATAAATATAATGTATCAATTGGATGATTATATATTTGGATATTATAGCTCTGATGATGATTGCAGAACAGTTGAAACTATAAGAGTAGATTTAGTGTAAAAAATAGTATTATTAAGTGTATAGGAAAGTTGGAAATGGTATTATATGTAAAAAGGTTTCTTTTAAGAACTTTCCACCTGTGTATGATTTTCCCCATTTAGAAATGTAGTATGAAGCTAAAAAACTTGATTTGTTCATGATTTATTTTTATAAAATTTTCTAACCAGTTTTTTTTTTTTTCTTCTGCATTTAAATGAAATAATTATTTTTTATGCTTTGTTTCATAAGGTCTTAAAATATTTGAATTATATGTCTGAAACTATAATTTATTTTTAACTTTTTTGAAATAAAGTTTTTTTGGTTATGATATTTTTGATACTGAAAATATATATATATATATTTGTTTAAATAAAACTTTAAAAAAGTTTATTTTGTTTAATTTTAACTTTTCCTTAAATTTAATTTAACAAAATAAAGATTTTTACAGTAAAAATTTACCTTCAAAATAGCTATTTTAATTTATACGTATTAAATTAATTTAGTTGTAGTATAACTAGAAAAATCAAACTCTCACTGAAACGATTAACTTTTATTGCACTCCAACTGATTGAGTTATTACAGTAGTATGTGGTGTTTTTGAATAGTGTATTTTGAACTTGAATAGCCGATTTGAACAAACAAAGAGGGTTACAGAGACACAATTTCCAACTGTCACAGCACGCTACTATCATTACAGTAATGTTGTCAGTTAGTTTAGAAAAAAAATATGCATAAAGAAAAACATTTTATATTTATAAATAAAATTTTATATATAGCAGAAAACTTATAATTCTCTTTCTGATTTCAGTATTTCTTGAAAAAATTTGATCGGTTCTCTCTACAAGCTGCCTGCAGTGCCATCTCTGAATCAATGCATGTAGTAAGTAGTGGTATACTTTAATTATGCACCACAAAAATTTTAAAACTCTTGTTTGTTTGGATCATGGGTTATGACATGAAATATAACAATCTATTTCATAGCTTAATCCATTATGGAACATGCTAACATTAAATTTTGTTTAAAATGGACAAGCCATAAATCACAAGAATGTTTTCAAGTGTTTTGCATGATTTCATGATTGCAACTTATGATCCAGATGTTAGTAGAGTCTTAAAATTTTTTGCATGTATTGATTCAGAAATAGCACTGCAGGCAGCTTGCAGAAAGAACCAGTAATTATTTCACTGATGTAGTCTGTGTACATACATATAAATGCATATACTTATATTTATTCCCATATATTCATTCATTATTGTCAATATATATCGTGTTTCCATTTTTTAAAAAATGATTATAAAGAGCCAACTTCCAACTGATGAAGAAATTGAATCAATCCTTTTAATATAGAAAATTATATCATTATGTTCTTTGCATTTATTAACATATAGATGTTAAGAATTTTGATTACTTCCATTTAAACATAGAATTGAACACACTGTATGTTTTAATATATGTTATACATATGGATTTTAATAATATATAAAAAAATGCATCCCATATAAATTATGTAATTTATTATATCAAAGTGATTGGTTTGAGTTTTTTTTATTTTTTATTAATATAACAACAAATAAAGTAAAAATCATAGATGATGTTTTGAAGGTTTGATATTGCTTTATTTTATATTAAAGAAGTATAATTTATAATAATTGAAATTGGTTACTGTATATAATACAAAAGATATTTGACTAATAGGCACTCACTGAAAATATCAAATGATAAATAGAACAAGAAGTGGGTATGCTAAAAGTATGAGTGGGTGTCAGAAAACTCCAGAATTTTGTAATAAAAAATTGTTTTTATTTTTATAAATCTCCTTTAAAGTATTGTCCATTTGATGCAATGCACCATTCTAAATGTGTTTTCCACTTTTCAAAGCAGTTCTGAAACTCTTGTAGATGTCTTTTAATGTTTCATTTTTTTTCTTCACCACTTTTAAGTTCGCAAAACTTATTTTTCTGAGGCATTTTTTCATTAGGAAAAATTAAAAGAAGTCACATGGAGTGAGATTGGGTGAATATGGCTGATGGATAAGATGGTTCATACTATTTTTGATTAAAAATTGTTTCACACTTAAGGCTTTATGCACTGGTTGTTGTCATTGTGATGCTTGCCTTCCCCACTTTGCCATAAATCAGGACATTTTTGTTTTACTGCATCACGCAGACATTTTTGAACTTAAGTAAAATATTTCATCATTACAAATGAATTTCTGAGTGAATAAGGCTGTTCACATAAAAAGAAAATCAGCTTTGTCTTAACATTGGACTTTACTATGCATTTTTTTAAGGGGATGTTGTGAATTTGAAGTCTTCCATTAAACCACTTGTAAATATGTCTTTTCCCCAGCGCAGCATGTTTTTAAGCTATTTCAAGCATTACAACTGTTTCTCCTAATATTTTCTTTTAATAGAAAATATTTTCCAATTTTTAAGTCATCACAAAATTGACAAATAAGCAAGATGCACTTAACAAAAAAATTTATTACGCAGCATTACTTCACTTGTTGACATAATGATGTAGGGAAACCCTGCAAAAAACATCTAACTGTGGAAGCATGTACTAAAACACAATCAATCATCAATTTTTTTGGATATCCTCTTGTAATGTATGTTGTGTAAACAGAATTAAGTAAAAATATGTGTATTGTCTTGCATTGGTGATCGAGAGGTCAGCGCGACTGCCTTGCACTTGCAGGCAGTTGCCCGGGTTGTGGGTTCGCGTCCCAGCCGATGCTATGACACTTAAAAAAAAAGGTGTATTTTTTCATAAATAATACCTCAATTGACAGATGGCTAAGTATATTTCAAGTGCAATATATAGATTAAATAAACAAGAAAAAAATATGAATCAATTATACAAATAGAAATTTAATCAGTTCAAAGTAGTTTTAAAAAATAAGGTTAGGAAAATGACAAAATACTTGTAAATGTTTTTTCTCACATTTCCAAGTAATAATGTTCAAGCATTAACACTCCCCAAATTACAGATCATGAGTATTGAAATTTGTCATATTTATAGAAATATAAAAATTGTCATAATTCACATCTTTATTATTACTATTCTTTAGAAATACAAATAAAATAAAAAGATCTTAACACAAAATGACATTCCAAATTTGACTTTTAGTGCTTAAAATCCAACAACAATGCATGTGCAAATTTTTCTCCTAAAAATAAAGTACTGTTTTATGAATATTAAGACATCTTAATACAAACGTGTTTAAGGAAAAAAAAATATATACTTGTTTATTAAAACTTCATAACTTTTATATCAATATTTTAATGGAAGTGAGAGTATAATATTCTTAATAAAAAAATATGGTTTAATTAGGTTGGGGTGGAGGGAGATTAACTCTCATGAAAACTATGCCATGAAAACTATGCAACTTTTATATTAATATTTTTAAGGTGAGGGGGAAGGATTACTCAATATAATGTTTAAGAGGGAAAAAGTGATATCACTTGGTATTGTCATAGTAGTTTGGTGGCTTCCTAAGGTCAACAAATGCCCCAGGTCATCTATTTAATGATTACAGTACAAAGCATTTCAAAATTAGATGTAAATGCTGTTTTGACAATTTTTCAGGATTATACTCTTGATAAACAAGTCCAAGTCTTGTGCTGAGTGCCATTTTTTTTGTTACTTTACTTTGTTTACAGCCTTCATTCTCAAATAATATATTATTAAAATGTATAATATTTTTGTTAACTAAATGATATCTACATATAGTGTTTGTAATACCATTTAATCACAATTACTTTAATATATGGAGTTTCCCACTATGATTTAATTTTTCATATGTATGACTTGCAGATATATCTTTATTTAAAATGTCTAGAATAAAAAAATAGCTTTATATAATCACATATTTTCAGAATATGAACATAATTTGCAATATAAAAACTCCCACAATCTGTTTCATAACATGATATCAAAAAACTAAAATCTAGTTTGCCATATGTTAGAATATAATTATTCAAATAAAAAAGTGGGACTTACAGTGAAGTAACACAAGCATTATGAAGCAGATCATAAATGCTTTTCCAATAAATAATCAAATATTTATCACTTGGAAGATTCTTGACCTTTGACCATAAATAATAATCTAGGCTATGATCCATTGAGTGGTTTCAACTTATCAATCTACCAATACATTTAAATCACTTGAGGTGCGTTAGCTGGTAAAATGATTTAAACAACTTACTGTAATCTTTTGTTTTACTTGTAAAATTTAATTACTATAATATTATTTCTTTCTTTATATTTTTCTTTATAAATGTTTTATTAATTGTTGTAATAAAATAATTAAATATTAATGCAGTGAACTTTTGATCTTTTATTTATATATATTATTTTTTGTATCCTTTCTCTGCTTTCTTTTGTCCTAAAATCAATATCATAATAATGCAGTTTGTGTTTTTATGGATCTCATATCTTTTAAACTTTTTTTTTTTTGCATATACTAAGAAAAATTACAATCTAGAAGAAATATTTTTTCACATGATTAGGTCTTTTTTTAACTTGTAAATCTTTTATTATTATTTTTTAATAAAATGTTTTTTATAAATGTTATTTTAATTTGAAGATGAAATTCACTTCTCAATACCTCAATCTTCTTTTTTTTTTCTTTTTTCTTTTAATTATAAGTATAAAACTGTTTAATTTAAAAAGTTTGGAGACAAATTATGCCCTATATTTTGTCAGATCATTCAACTCTAAAATTTGATCAAAGGAAATATTAATTTACTTTTTTTTTTTTTTTTGTAAATTTAAACAATATTACATTTTATAATAAAGAAAATAATACTACTTATGAAAAAAAGCAACCTTCTCAAATCAATATAATTAATATTAATCCTTATTTTTTAAAAAATATGTGATTATTGTGATATTAATATTACACATGTACACATGTGTTTTAGAAATAATAATTGTGGAATGTTCTGAATTATAGTGTTTGAGTTACAGTCAAAACTAGCAGTTATGTACAATATTTTAGTAAATATTCATTTGTTCTACCATTTTGCCATATCTTTCATATATTTTCTCCAATCCTTTGAAAAACAATGGATTGAGTGCTTATGATAATTAATAAAATATAATTGAGTAAATATGGTGAAGTGACTTTTGGCTCAACCTACGTAATAGAATTAACAGGTTATTTTTCTATTATATGCATTAATGAATGTAAAAGAAAAAAGAAAATTGGTGGGAATCTAGTCCCCAATCTGTTGTTATTGCAAAATTTTCTACATTTATTTTCTATTATTTCATATAGATTTTGATACAGTGTGCTTCAGTGCTTTGGTTTATATATTATGGAATGGGTAAAACAGAAGGATGGAAAATCAAGTGAAAGAATGTAAATAGTTAAATATGTCATAAAATGACAAAAGAAATTATATAGTTGAGGCAGAATATAAAAAAAAAATAAGATTGAAAAACTTTGATATGTTAAACATGAAGTAAATCTGCTTTAATATTTGGGAAGGAAGTGCTTTATATTGTACCAATGGACTCTTGAATTTTTACTTGGAATTCTAAATGTAGATAGATATGCACTGAATGATGAAGTGTGGGCAACAAATGAGGCTATTCAAGGAGAAATGTAAAGAAAATTTAAACCATATTAAAAATGTTTGGAAAATAATATGTGGATGAAATAGATGAATAAAAAGTGTTTAATTGGATTGTTTGGAGAGTTCAACAAACAAATTAGCTATGAAAAGTTTTATAACATGCAAAGTTAATAGAATATTTATTTCTTTGTATTTATATAAGAAATGGTATAAACCTGCAGAGAAATTATTCTGGATACATAATTAGTTCAGAGAGGGGGGGGGATAAATAAATTGATTAATTGTGGATATGAATTTTAAAAAATGTCTGGAGTTATATATATATATAATTAGAAATAATGTATGATAACATTAAAGAGAGCTTACTGTTTAATTGTTACAAGGGCAGGATTTTAGATTTAAGGAAAGGAAGCAAAAGTGAAATAAAGATTTGGAAATTAGATATAGTTTATGTGAATAAGGTAGATAGAGTGTTAAACATTTGTTTTTGGAGCGTAACATACGGAAAGACTATCGGGATATATTATATTAATAGTAGGAAAAACTTATAAAAGACAACAACAATGGGTATATGAGAATTGAATAGTAAAATTAATGAAATAGCATTTATCAAAATGGAATAGAAAAAGAAATGAATAAGAGCGAGAAGTAGATGAGATTTTTATGATTCATAGCTATTTTTGAGGAGGAATGTAGCTTGATTATCATGGCCTATACTCCAACACTTCTAACTTTGTTTAAGAAATCATTTTACATACATATTGTATAAGTATAAATAAAATTAAATTTATTTCATTTTCTTAAAAATAGAAATATATACTGATAATAGTAAACAAGATACATATGATATTTGCATATATTTGTACATATAAATGATAAAAGATAAACATTGATTTTAAAAAATTGAAAATATAATTTTATTGTTATAGAAGAGTATATTCAGTTTAAGATTATGAACTTAGGCATCCAATATATCTAGCACATATAGTAGAATGTACATATTCATTTAAATTTTATAGGTTCATATAAAAATTTAATTTAGAATGATTAGCTTACTCAGGAGATTACAATGTTGAGTAGCAAAATGTCAGGTAGATTTTGAATCTAGGAAAAAACTTTATTCTCAAATCTTATATTCCTAAATTGTACAGAGTATCAGATTATAATGTATGCATATTAAAATTAAAGCTTAACATAAATATATTAGAATTATATATTATTGCTCTAAAAAATTACTCCTTGAAGTTGAAATATATTAAGACAAACAAATGATATTGCTAAGTGAAGTCTGTTACATATTTTGTACTTTTAAGTACTTTGTTAACTGACAACCATCACATATATTAAGTTCTTAAAATTTTCATTTAAATATGTAAATATATTACGATTAAAGATTAACATAGATATGAATATACAAATACTATTTGTATATATATTTTAATACATAGAAATTATGTAAAGAATTGTTCTACATAGTACAAAATTGTGTTTTACGAAAAATTAAAATAATATATTTTCATTAAAACTCTGAAGAAGGCTGGTAGTCATTTGAAACATGAAAGGAAACAGGATGTAGTAAAAATAAAACTATATAAGATTGGATATTTTTAAAATAACTAAATATGAAACTTCTAAATACTTTATTTGGATAATCAAAGTAAGTTCTGATATAAAAATAAAAAAGATTAATGGCTCTATTGCTCGGGAGTTTGTAAGAAGTTCAAGCACCAGAATTGATCCAGGGATCTTCCGATCTCTAGTTGGATGCTCTGCCAACTGCATCAAACCACTCAGGACAATTCCAGTATGAACAACAATAACAAAAAACAGCATTGTAGTAAAAAAAAAATCAAGACATCCACAATTGTAAAATCATACTTCGTTTTTACAAACTTTACTACAAACATGTTTATATATATATTTCATTTTATATTGCAAAAATGAGGCAAATGCTGAAAAAATATTGTTATAAGAAAAAAAGATAATTTGGGATTAGTGTTGTTGTGATGTGATCATTTGACCATAATTATTCTAACTTTGTGACTATATTATCATTGCTTGTGAAGATTTAGTTGTAGCAAAACCAAATGTTGAAAATTGCTTTTGTTTATTAATTTTTTTATCCAGAAAATGTTTTATTTATATTGTATTCATAATAATTTTTGAAAATGAATTTGAATTCAAATTTTTTAAATATAAAGCTCGTATTCATAATAATTGTTTAAAATTTAGTTGAATTCAAAAACATTTTTTTTAAGTATAAAGTTTGCTAAATTTAAAAAAAAATAACAAACCTAAATAGTGTTGGAATAATTAAAAAAATTAGAATTATTATGGCCATAGCACTAATCCCAAAATAAAATAAAACTTGAATTAATGAAAAGCTATCAACCATGTTTCTAGAAAAAGGTGAAGTAAAAAAAAAGTTAAATTTTTACCTGTCTAAACAGTTCTTTGCTAAGGAAATCGTGTTATTTGACATCTGAAGTGATATGTTGAGTTTCGATCTAGAAAGCTCATGAGTTCATTCTTTTACTGCTGCACAAATCAGCATAGGATCAAGAGAAAAGAACATCAGTAATTTTGTGTAGCATTGGATTGCAGAACATGAAATTTTATTGAAAAGAAAAGCCAATGTAATCACTTGCTGGAAAAATTCCTTCAAATGTAAAAGTAAATGTAATGTATATGAAATATTACAAATATATACTCATTAGCTACTTAAAAAACTTTAAAAACTATAACATATATACTATAGTAGTGGGAAAAGTGATTTATTAGTTACAAACCTGCTTCAAATCTAGGAAAATTTGTGATCAAAAAAAAAAAATCTGAGACCAAGAATTCAGATTGTCAATATTAAATCTATATTTTTTTGACTTTTTCAAGTAGAATGATGATGTATACTAAAATTAAGCATCATGTCTTTTAATTTATATTTTTACTAAATAGAGGAAATCTTTTACAACTCTTTGATAAACTATGTAAGCATTAAGCCAAGTTAATGAACCTCAGATAGTCGTAGGTGACACTATTACTTTACTGTCCAAGGTCCTTAACCATAAAAGAAGGCAGAACTGTTTAATGTAAATTTATATAAGTTGGAGAAATCTGGAGTATAGATACAAAATACGTTAATCATTTTTTTATTAGTTATAGGTTCTATAAATGCAATTTTAATCGATTTTGTGAAATATTAAAATGTTTAAGAAAAAGCAATATGGGATGTGAATAATATAAAAGGAAGGGATGAATAGAATAAATTTTTAATTTACTTTTGTGAAATAGATTGATTAGTGCCAATGGAATGATAAAACTGACTTAGGAGTAAGATTAAATATTCAGAACTATAAGATCATAGAGTTGAAGGATTCCAATATTCAAATGATAGAATTAGGGCAAGTAACAATTATTCATATGTAGTATGCTGCACATACGAAGAATAAGAAGATATTTTTTAATTAAGCTCTAGTGATGTGACTAAAATACAGCTTTGTAAGAAAATATTTTTTCTATAAAATGTAAACAGGTATTAATTATATTTATTTGAAGTTCATGATGATAGCATTCTTTTTCTAATTATATATTGAAGTATTCCCAAGTATCTTTTTTCTCTTCTCTTTTTCAGAAGATGCTGACTGTTCAAATGAGAATCCAAACGTGAGAATGAACCAGTGTCTTTTAGATGTATAATTATTGAATTTAAGGGGTCATTAAACAACCAGACTAATCTTTGAAATGCAATAATCAATAGAAATTTTATATATTTATCAATGCAGTTTCTCGATTACTCTTTTATTCGTTTTCAGCATTCATACATTTTGTTATCAACATCATTTTCCAAACTTTATATTATTTTGTTCTATACATAGATAATATTTTAATGTTAACTAAGTGGTAAGTTTGTGTAGTGCCAATGATAAAATAATCTTCATAGTTATTTTATTTCAAATAATGAAATGTACTGTATATGTTTTGGCATTTTTGATTTTTTTTTTTTTTTTGGCAATATGGTATAGTTGGTTAGAGCAGTACTTTAAAATTTGGTATTCATATAACTAAAGGTCACCAGTTTAATTCTCTTGACATCCTTTTGTTAGGACAATAACAACTGAAGAAGAGAGGACAAAAATGTCATTCAAAATATTGTTGTTTTTTTCAGACTATATTAGATATTTCACAAATATCTTGACTTTTGCAGCTTTGCTAGCAAAGTTCTCTTTAGTAAATATTAACTAGAAGTTATTTTTTATCTATTATTTTCTGAATATCACTGTTACTAGCATCATATGATCTAAGAAAATAATTATATGAACATAATATCAGTTTAATATTTACAACAGCAGTGAAAATAAAAATAGTGGCTCTCTGCACTAGTACCATCTATTATAATTTTCAGTAACAAGTATTTATAAGATAGTAATGCTATTTAGTCTTCAACAATAAAGGGGGAGGGGGTAGAAAGTGGTCTGGGATTAAATTATTCTATTATCCAATAATAATAATTGACTAATTTATAGCTTGAGAAGTTCATAAGTTTGAGCACCGGAGATAACTATGCCATGATACGTGAATTTTGATCTCCAGAATTTTACTCCACCATTGCATCATATGATAAACACTGATTACGTAAGCTTATAAAAATGGAGCTAAAATAGAGTGTTTCTTATTTTGTATGATGTTTATCTAGAAATGATAGCTAGCAGATAAATTATGAATTGCTTAAAATGACTATATGATTATCCAAAATCATTTTAATCTGAGACAATTGTGAATGTAAAGTTTTTAACTATTACTAATGCTATTCTCAAGACATAAATTACTATCCTGGTCCTTAATGATGATGTCAATATCTCTATGCTTACTATGATCATAGTTTATTCATATATGCACTATGTAATTTTTATTATGTTTTTAATTTGATCTTCTAAATAGGAAAAAATGTTTTTGATCATTCATCCTTTCAAAGACAGATCTGGAATGAAAAGAAAAATGCAGATTAAATGTAAGTTAAAAAAGTGAAGTTTTGTTTTGGCTAGTGAGTAAAAAAATCTTCAGTTTCCAAACTCACTTTAGGTATTTGAAATGGAACTTTTGAACCATAAGAAATCATTAAAACATAACTATCCAAGTGTGATATTCTTGATCTAGAGGTTCAAACCACCTGAATGGGTAAAGAAAATGTTTTATATCCCAAGCAAGTGTAGGATTTTTTTAATAACTAATTTATAACTAATCTTCCAATATTAATCAATAAATGAATATCTAGCTATTATTAATTGAAAGACAACCCTTGATCAGATGCTGATCAATATTTAGTCTTCATTGTGTTTATTTCTATGTTGACCAGTAATTAATTGATATATCTTAGAATAATTAATGGAAATATTTTAGAGATATAAATAACCATGTAAAATGAATGTTATTCTTCTTTAATTTCTTTGCATTTCTTCATATATTGCTCCCCTCATATATACTTTAATGCAAAATTTTTTTTAAATATAATTCCTTTATTTCCCTGACAGTAAAAGGTAGAGCAGGTTAAGAACGCTCTAATGAAGACTGCAGGACAGTCAAAACTGTCAGGAAAATAAAGGAATTATATTTAAAAAAATTTTGCATTAAAGTTTATATGAGGGGAGTTATTATAAGTGTTGAGGCTTGATTGCTCTTCAGACTACCGTCTTAACATCTGATTGGCTGTCTGAGGAGCAACAGTAGGCGCATGTGAGAGACTGGCAACCTCTCAATTTATTACTAATTTAACAACAATATGCGATTTATACAAAAATATTATAAGCAATATATAAAATGAATGTTCTTAAAAATTGTAATTATGGTAGCCATCTTGTAATAGATTGAGCTTTCTTATCCATAAAAGAAGGTATCATAAATGAGTGGGCATAAACAGAATTTATAGTTCATATGTCATGGAAAGCAGAAATAGTGCACGATGTTATAATAAAAGTTTACAATATTGTTTTTACTTTATACATATTAGTTTGTTGTTTTTTTATTTTTGCTACTATTATTTTTTTTATTTCTTTTTTTTTGTTTTATTTAGATTGCTGATGTCTGATGTGAGACAATATAATCATTCCAGAGAAGAGAATATCTTTTTAAATTAACTATTTTTTTATTATCAGTTGCTGGATATAAACTTGAATATATATTACTAATATAAATACATTTCTTAGTCACCTGTATGCACTAATGCTTGCTTCTAATGTCCAAATTAAAATGCAGCAAAACATTGATTATTTTAATAATCCTGTCAGTAGTTCAATTACTGGTCCTGGTGACAAGATATTACTCGATAATCAATTGCAGTGCAACATGTGTGATTATCAGGCAATGGCAAGAGAGGATTTTTCAAGCCACTTTAGGATGCACACAGAGGGGGAACCCTTTCATTGTGAATATTGTGACTATAAATCATCAAATAGTGCTAATTTAATTCAGCACTTAAGTTTCCACACTGGTGAGAAAGCATTCTCCTGTCATTACTGTGATTTTAAAACTCTTCAGCAACCTCTTTTGCATAGGCACATAAGACAGCATCATGAGAACCAAACATTTTTATGTCCTCATTGTAGTTACATCACCGATTTAAAAAAAACTATGAATCAGCATTTAAAAATACATAGGCCGATAGAAGAAAAAAAGTTTACTTGTGAAAAGTGTAAATATAAAACAAGCAAAGAAAGTGCACTATTTAATCACATAAAGAGACATAACAGTGAAAAGTCTTTTCTTTGTGATAAATGTAATTATAGAGCAACAGCAATGGCATCTTTAACTGTGCATTTAAGGACACATACTGGTGAAAAACCATTTTATTGTACTATGTGTAGCTATAGAACTGCCCAGAAATCATCTTTATTACTGCATTCTAGAACTCATACTGGTGAAAAGCCATACCATTGTGATCAGTGTCAATACAAAACAGCACAGAAATCTGCATTAGGTTTACATTTAAGAATACACAATGGTGAGAAACCATTCCATTGTATGCAGTGTGAGTATAAAACTGCCCAAAAATCATCTTTAGTCAAGCATTTGAGAATCCATAATGGTGAGAAGCCATTTTGTTGTAATCAATGTACATATAAAACAGCACAAAAATCATCTTTAACAGTTCATTTAAGAATTCATAGTGGTGAGAAACCTTTTCATTGTTCAAGCTGTGAATATCAAACTACACAAAAATCTGCACTGGTAGTTCATTCACGGAAACACAGTGGCGAGAAGCCATATCTCTGTCCTCATTGCAGTTATCATACAGCCCAGAAGTCTTCATTAGCAGTCCACATAAAAAGGCACACTAATGAAAAACCATATCAGTGTCCTTTGTGTGATTATAAGAGTGTTCAAAAGTCAGCATTGAAAACTCATATGAATACGCATCCTATGCCCGAAGAAATATTGTCTCCATAAGAAGTTATCGCTTGTAATTATAGATTGTTTTACTTCTAGATAAATGGTATTCAGAAAGCATATATGTAATAATTTTAGAAGTACAGGATAAGTAATTTTTTGTTATATTAACTACATCATGTAACTTTATTTTAAATCTCACTTGTATTGCTAAATGAATTTTAGAAGTAATAAAATGATAATAACTTGAAAGTAGAAAAAAAAATACTTTTTTTTTACTCATTTGAATAATAAAGTCATCTTTTAATTTTGTGATTTTCTTTTAATTTGCAGTCATAATGATAATGTGAATTACTAAAAGAATATTTGAGAATTTTTATACTTTGATGTAGATTATGTACCTTTTTTATTTTATTTATCAATGCAATACATTAAAAGGTTGTAAATTTATTTATTTTTTTGTTGTTTTTTGAGTTTTTAATAATATAAGTTTATCTGCGTATGTGTTATTTGTGTGATCATATAAGCATATACAGCCTAAGTATGAGGGGGTACTCAAAAATAATTGGAATTAATTTCTGTTTGTGTGCCCGTTATAGAATATGCTTCTGCTGTTACATACTTCTTACAGGAACTCTTCTGTATTAATCTGCCAAATGACATTTCCATGTGAAGTCGTGGTACAACATAGCATATTTTTTTGTAAAGTGCATTTCACATATTTGGTGATTTTTATAATGACTGAAAAGTTCGAACGATGTGAAATTCTGTTTTCGTTTACAGAAAATGGCAGGAAAAACAATTATAATGCTTGGAATAGATTACAAGCAAGCTGATCTCATAAAAATGCAAGCTTGTGAGCAATTTAATTGAAATGTTAAATTTACCACATCTCTAAAAAGCATGGCAAGTGAAGTCCAAAATCAAAACAATGCTGATTTTTGTTTAATGCAAATGACATTTTTCTCTCAGATTTAGTTCATAATGATCAGGCATTTTATCTGCTAGTTTTGAAACGTTTGTGTGATGCAGTAAGCTTCATCCCAACAAAGTGTCATCTCTCATCGCTGTAAAATACTTTAATTAAATTTAGCACTAGCCAGCTTATCTATCAATTAATCTCTCAAATAAAAAAATGTCTCCATTTTTTTTTGCGGTCTTAAAGTTGTTAAAAAAATGCCATAGGTAATAAAAGGTAGTATTTTGCATGTGTTCCTGGATTACTTTTAAAAATGATAAACACATTTAGACCAGGGTAATGCTCAAATGGATAGTAATTTGGAAGTGATTAAATTTATAAGCCTTAAAAAATAAATAAACAATTTTTATTATAAAATTCCAGTTACTTTTGGGTCCTCCCTAATATATATTACATCATAATTTTCTAATAGCTAACTGGTTCCTAATGTACTGGTCAAAACATGTTGATCCATCTAACATGAGCTTGAACTCAATGAAACGTACTTCAAACCCAGTCAAGCCCGAGATTTAGGTCAGGGACCAACCTGAATTCAAACCCATTCACTAAGCCCCAGATTAAATACCTAATGAATAACATATAATGATGGCACATGAGAATTTAATTCTAAGTCCGGCCCACTAACAGAGCGGAGAAGACAATGAGACTCAATATTAACTAAATTAAAATATGCATATACATAGTTGTACATGTGGAAGTGAAGAAAAAAGAATTCAAACTACTTAAACAAGTTGGACAATAAAAATAGTTTAATGTAATAACAAATTATTATATACATTATGAATTAATTGCATACATTAGTATTTTCATGAATGAGCAAGCGGTTTACCAAACGGTAGATAATTACATAGTGAAGTTCACGCTAAGGGTTTTCATATGCGCTTTTATTAACTAACTAGTATATATACATTATCACACATCTTTGGTGGGTACAGTATTAAGATGCCAATCAGTTATTAGAAAAATTACATAAAATTGCTATTAACACTTCGATTTACGTTTCTGCAACATGGTGATTAACATTATTTCGGGGAGCGTTCCGAGATTCATTGTATATTTAAGAAAAACTATTTTCACGCCATTGAGGTCGTGAAAATGAAATAAATAAAGTATATTTGAAAAAGTGATATTTGATTATATGACAAAATATTTCTTGAAAATTCTTTTAATTAACCTTTAAAAAAACAGAATGCTTGATTTTTCCCAAGGCACATAGATATTCTTAAATACAGAAATAAATTACGACGTTGGAATTGTATAATAAGACTGAAATAACATTATTAATAAAACTAGTGAGACTCTGCATTTTATATATATATATTTAAGCAGAGCACAATTTTAATATTAGAGCATTAAAAATGGGTCATGAAGCAAAAGAGATAATAAACAGAAATGGTGGTACTGGCAATGGCAAAGAAATAAGAGGAAAAGGTTGTGCTTCTGGATGAAAATGAAGTCTAAGACCCCCATTGTAGGGCAGTGCTTAGAGAAAAGTGGATTAGGCATGCCATGGATGTCACCGATATGCAGAAGACCTTTTATACAAAGAAAGTCCCATGAAGCTCAACTATCCATGGGACAGGACATAAGAAATCTATGAGTTTGATTCTGTCACAAACCCCAGATTAGAAACACGTATATAAATTCATGAAGATGAGCCAAATGTCAGTAACACAATATGGATGAATGTCACTAACGACATTGAATAGGATTTACTGCTTTTAAAATAAATGCCCCCTGTTTGAATGCCATAATTTAGATAAATAATACACTATGCCACTATTATATATGGGGAAGATTTCATTTAATAAAATATACATCAAGATTTGACCCCTCCTTTTCTGCTATTTAATATAATTCAATCCTGTCATGAATTTTGATAACTGAGAATATTTAAGCATTTTATATTTTAAGAGTAATAAAGAAATAAAGTAAAATTGCAGTTATAGGGAAAACAATAGGTCACCCTTTCAGAATTTAATAAATAACATTTCAAAATTTCAGAGCGTTAATTAGCCTAAGTTCTGGATTCACCCCAGGTAGAATCCAGAGTTCAATAAATTTTTATACTAAAACCTTAAATGTTGACTCAAAAACAATCTAGCGAGCGTATTAATTAATAATGCATTATGTTTTAAGGGGACGTTAGTAACCTTAATTCATGGAGGTTTACTTTAAAAGAAGAAAAGATTTTAGAAATTCAACTCATCAGATTGCTTGAGATTGGCATATTAATAATAACTAAAATAGATATATAAAACCAAGTAATATATATATAAATAAATGACCATACCCCAAAGTTAAAGAAAGCTAGTGCATATGAGAGAATTAAATTTATAGGCATTATTTAAGAGCAATTTACAAATTAGAAAAAGACACACAAAGTTAAATCATATAGCAATTTTGATAATAGGATTCAAGATTAGTTAGGCTAGATTTATTATCAGGTGGAATGAAAATCATTACCTTGCACAATTTTAAGAGTCATTTAAAAAAATCTTTAAGGATCCATGCAATTTCTTAGGTGGATGCAAGCTTCTGATCAGCATTCCAAAGTTCTCAGGTCTGGCTTTTACTTCATTCTATGGGAGTCTGATGGTATGGTGGCGGCAGATGACCCCCCCCCAAGGATCAGAAACATGATAGCTTCTACTCAATCATTCTTAAATTTCAAACCAGCGTGGGTTATAACAGCACAGTTCTCTCAATAGTAGCTAATTTTCGGTGATCAAAATTAGCCCATTTTATATTCCTGTTCAGGTATTTGTGGAATGCTTTCAATTTCTTATTTCTAGCTCATAATCTAATCTCAAATCCAACAAAATCTTACATTTCTTTATCCATTGTTTTGAAAGATGCAATTGTTTGGTAACATCTGGAAATAGATTTGACAAAAATATTGATACAAAAGCAAAATGTATTAATCTCATTCTCCATTTTATTTTCAGTGAAACTTTAATTAAAAATTCCTTCCCAAGATTAAAACAATATTATGTTTCCAACCCTTTAATTATTTTTGGACAATTAATGATTGCATCTTCCATCTTGGATTTTACAAAAATATACAGTTTAATAGAAAAAAAAACAATTTAAAAAAGTTTTAAAAAATCAATATTTTGTTAGTATGTTTGCTCCTATAATATATATATCTGAGTCGCACCTATGTACTTTAATAAAAAGAATCAAAATTAATAATAAAAATATTGAAAAGTTAAAATTTATAATTTTTAGGTGCGCATCTCAAAAATACATACATGAAATATATATGCACACTAAAGGAGCGGGATAGGACATAGGATTTAAATGTAGGTTAGTAGATAGAACCATGAAGCTCAATCTTGGGCTAAGATTAACTGCTTCTCTAATTATAATTCACAGCACATTGGCCAAGCTTAATAAACCTATGGAATATCTACGATCACTATCTTCTATCTATAGAAGTTGTCTTGAAAACTGTTGAATATTCTATTGGTTTATTATGTTTTGGCTATTGTGCTATGAATATATATATATTTAATGGATGTTTTACATGAAAATATTTAATTGTAAAGTTATCTATTTATAATTACTTGATTAGAAAGCACTTTACATAGAACAGTAGTATTTGGCTTTCATTAGCTACTTACTGTTCTAGGTAAGTACTTTCTAAGTAAATAATAGTAAATGGATAACTCCATACATTAAATATTTCCATATATATACACACATACATTTATTAGAGATTGGCCAATATATCTAAGATAAATTAGGTTTTATAGCAGGATCCTATATTAATCTTTCATTATGTACTTTGCAATGGCTTCAATTTCTTGCCATATATCCTTTCAATGTTTTCACATCTTAATTATAGCACAATAATGACAGTTAAATTGTGTACATAGGATTGAAATTTAAAAAAAACTGGAATATGAATATTAATCATATAAAATCTGTATATGCCATTTAACAATCAATATTTTGCTATGACTAGGTTATAAAAACATTAAATTGAAAATGCACTTGGCAAGAAATGTAAGCTACTATAAATCATATCTTTATCTTTAAATATTAACACAGGTTCCATTGTAAAATGATCTAATTTATTGTTAGATTTTATTACTATATGTTTAAAAAATCATACTTTTAATGATCCTTTTATATATTTAGATTTAAATATATTATTTGAAATAGTTTTAGTTATAGTATAGATATATAAATTTAAAAAAAAAATTGACCATTTGTGTGATCTATACCCATATTCCAAATATTTTGGATAGACTATTATTTTTTAACACAAGACATTATTTTTATAATATAATTTTCTGTTGTACATTGATTTTTAGGACTAGATGTACAGAATTATAGTAATCCATACAGTATTATGAGAGAGGAATCTTAGTCTTAACATTAATATGTATATATAAAATTTAACATTAAATTATATCATTTTAAAATGGAACTTCTGTATTAATTTGTAAAGATATGATATAGTAGCAGCCAATACAGAAAAGTGGCAAAAAATCCGATACCGAGTACAGAAACAATGTTACTAACATTACTCAGAAAGCATCACAGGTATTTTCAATGATTCAGAAAAAAGTAAACTAACCTATTTCAGCAAAATTCCTCATCTTTATAATCTACCTAAAATCTCTAATGATCATGTTCCATTAAGACCTATTGTTAGTCTAGAAATTCACCTTGCCAAAATTTGTCAAGATTTCTTCTCAATCCTTTGGCATACAAGATCCAATTCTTTGTCAGAGTTTCTAAATACTGCATAGAATTAATCAAGACCATGAAATTAAAAGAACTGACATACTAGTAAGCTTTGGTGTAGAAAGTTTATTCACAAATATGCCATATGAAGAAGCATTGTCTATTGTAAGAAAAAGATTAAATAAGTCTAAATAGATAACCATTAGATGACAAATGGGTAAGATGAGAAAACAGCAGAAAGAAAGCTGGAAATCAGATAACTAAGTTTGTACAGTGAAGAAATGATTGATTAAGCATAATTATATGATGATGCTTTTTATAGGTGCTTTTCCAACAAAATAAAACCTAGTCTCAACTCTTATCTTGAATTGCTGAGAAAAATTTCCAAGTTTCTGTATTGCCTCAAAAAAGTTTACCATAATAGTTGATAATGAAAAAAATACTTCTAATTATTTGATATATATTTTAAAAACTGGATAACAAACTGTGTGCGATGGGCCTGGGAATACTGGGGATGAAGTATTTCTGTATTTGGATTCATTTGCAAGTAATTGTATGAACATTAATTATATTTCATAATTAACATTTACATATCAATTGGTTATTTTATTATTCAAACTTATAGCTATCATGTGATTAGTTTGCAAATTTAATGATCATGATACATATATTAATTCTTGATGTTTCATCAAAAATTGTAACTAAATTTCAGAGATAGATACAAACTTTAATTTTTTTTTTTTTTTTAACAATTTGATTAACAAATGAATGTTAATTTCAGAATTGAAATACTCAATCATAACTTGTATGTTGAACTGGTTTTGTTACAATATGCCCACCATAGTTATTGACAATAAATAAAAAAACAGTCCCTAAGCCAAAAAAAAATAAAATCTTTTTGGCCATGATATCCGTAAAAATCATCACAGCTCAACCCATGTGCTTTTTTAAATTATAAAATTAAATAGTGTTTCGATCATGGTGAAGGGCTAAAACGTCAGGAATCTGGCTATCGGTTCCTGAAGTCCCCTAAAAATCTCCAATGAAGCTGCTGAATCTTTTCCGGACCAATCATGCTGCTAAAATTATAAAAAGCCACTAAAATGCTTTTCAAATAATCGACTAAATGCATGCCTACGTTTTTACCAACCTGGACGTGTAAACTAAGAACCAGCCCCGGAAGAATTGGTTAATATGTTTCCAAATGAACCTTAATCTTTCTGGCCAGTTTTGAACTTTACTTTACACTCCCTTTAGAGCTCTTTTATTCTTTAATGTAATAATCTTTACAAAACCTTTTATTCATGCTACTGTAAACTTATATCGTAATTCTCTCAACCTCTAGTCTTTAAACTTTCTCTTTTCTTACTTGGCGGTTCATTTATTATATATATATATTTGTGTGCTTTATTAATGTCGTTTATTTTTAATTATATGCCAATAATCTTCCGACTCGATGAGCTCCTTTATTCTATTTGCCTCACGCAAATAGTATAATATTAATTTTAATAGTAATTCTCGCCCATTAGAACTAAATTTATAAGTTCTATCAATCATCGAGTCGAAAGAAATTATTACATGTTTACTATTTTTATAATTGGCTAATAATAAATTATTAGCTCCGTTTCCAACCTATGTCCCCAGCTCCTATCTAATTTACAAATGTTTATATATCCACATAATGTTAAAAAGCTATTTTCTCGTTTCACTAATGCGTATTTATTCAAATATAATGTTAAAACATGTTTTTGTTTTTGCAAAAAGGCGGATAAAGGAATCAAATCAGTATATTCTAATTGTTTTCACTGTCTATTAATATTCAGGAAGGGCACGATGATTGGGGCATAACTAATATAATTTGATAAATGCTTTGAAATAATGTTAGTTAAAAGCTCGTTTGACTTTAATTCATTTGATCAAGTCATCACGTAGAGCATTCTATATGGGTTTTAGTATTCAAACGGTGACTCTCAAGTCATCATCGTCGAACGTTGCTGACGTAGGGCAATCTTCCGCTCCGTTAGGCTGGTCGGTGATAATTTCTGTTATTTTAAATTATCGAGGAAGAAAGCACTTCCTCTCCTGTTCATATTAGTCAAAGGGCATAAGACTTGTCAGATCAAGACGCCATAGGACTTCGATTATCGACGAGCCATCGTCTTTCAATTTCACTTTATAGCTCATAATTCGTCAGCACCGTTACCTCTCTGTTCCAGTAAAGCCCGCTCTGATGCTCGTAATTCGTGATGAAGTGATTTAAATTAAAGTCCAACAAATTCTCCGTTATATCTCAAAATAAGTTTTCTAATAAAGATTAAAAGTTATGCTCTAAAATACGTATCTTGCTCTTCATGAATGGATTTGCGAATGTGAAATAAATATCACATTCTTTCGTATAAAATTAGAGTAATAATTTCCTTTACTAATGAATACCTTTATCTGCCTTTTATTTTCTTGTTGGGGGCATAGACATAGAATTCCAATATTGCGTAATATTCGTTGGCATATAATAAGGACCGCCACTCTGATTATAATTATAAACTTTGTTTAAGGACTAGAATTAATTAATTTAATCTTTATTTAAAATCCAAACCAAACAAATTATTATTATTAAATATTTTCTAAACACACTTGGTTTCTTAGTTCTTAATTTTTTTATAATTATTTTAATGTGAATACTCGCTGTCTGTGTTGGCAACCCGAACATATATATATGATTCGATTTAAAAATTATCTTAGTTAATAGATTAACCAATATTAGTATCAGTTCAGGGGTCTCTGATCCTCACCAACCGTTGAGCTAGTTTCTTGGCGCATAGCACTGTGCCGTCAATTTATTCTAATCTGAGCTGGTGAGTTGGGTGTGAATTCAGTTTGAACCAGCTGAGTTTGGATCCGTCTTTCAGTTTTTTTTGGTGGGTTTTTTGACTGGTACATGGTTATGTTTTTGGCGCCTCCCGTGTATCCTAAAAGTCAAATTAAAAAGAATATCTCTCTGAAGAATATGTTTTCGTATTTCCCTTTCACTAAACAAACAGTTTAACAACTCAAAAGACAAATTGCCCATGGAATCAGCTCATCAAATTGTCTATAAAATTAAATATAACTAAGTTATGTGTAATTTTACATATGGGAAATTGAAGGTTAATCTTTCAACAAGATTAGCCCAGCATATATATTTGTACAATAAAGCAAAGAAAAGCATTGAATATTTTTGTAGACTATGAACAAAATTCTGGCCATAAATTTGATTTGCTTAGAGCTGGATTTGTATGCACTGAGAGGGAAGATAGAAAATGAAAAATTAAAGGCTTGGGCAATAGCTAAAGATCGATTCGTTATAATTTAGTTTTCAGGCTTTTGCTTTGACAAATGTTTTGAATTAATACATCTATATCAATTTTAAAGCAATCTTATTCTCTATAAATATTATTGCTAGATTAGTAAGTCAATCATATTCCCAAACATAGAGTATTTACATATTAGTCTGGCAGTGAAATATCACATAACGTATTACTTCGGTCAATAAACATCACATGACTACAACCTCTTATGCTTGTGTATAATAACTTGTTAAAACAGGCAAAACTCACTATACGTACGCCACACACAGCCTCCATTGATTACTCTAACTTGCTGTGTGTGGCATACGTATAGTGAGTTTTGCCTGTTTTAACAACAGTTATTATACACAAGCATAAGAGGTGTTAGTTCGGTGATAACTTTCTAACATTGCGATCTCATTAAATAAAGTCTAACAAACAATCCATTAATTTTGATAAACAATAACAAGTAAGTTTATTTAGCACAAAATGGTGACCTATAACTTTATTTAGTGGAAATAAACATGTATTTACATCTATATTCGAATCGAGTTATTTGCAAAAATGATGAAAACTAACATTATTTCGTGCAAAAAAGTGACCTGTAACTTTATTTACTGTAAATAAAAAACATGCATTTATTTTTTGCAAGAAATATTGTTACAACAATTAAACTTTTAGCAATATACATTTATTCCAATAAAAAAAAGCAAGTCTGTTTCTTGCAATCACTGGAGTGGACTGAAGTTTTTTATGACTTGAAAAATTCAAGAAAAAAAGTGTAGCTATGATTTATAAAAAAATGATCGTATCCAGAAGAGCGCAAGTCATCCCTTTTGTAGACATTTTGGGTTGTTTTTTTTTCCAGAATAACGTGGCACACACAAAAACTATTCATAGATAGTTATTCCAATGTATGACTGTCTTTTGAAAGTAGTGGACAACTGCATCATCCTTAGCAATGGCCAGTTCCCAAATTTTAATTATTTCATTGGATAAAAAAGGCATTCAAAAAATTCATTCTGCAGGGAAATAAAGCTGAACAGTAAATTAAATCATATGGACACCTTACTTTCACCATATGATCGATTAATCATCCCAGCATTTTTTCATGACATCATAGTATATGTAAAATTATAAAATTAGCAGCAAAACCAACATTTTGACTAACAACTTTCTTTTGATCGGGATATTATCTAAATATTCACCTAAAAAATTCATTTCCTTTTTAGAAGATTATAAATGTGTTTAATTCAGTCTTTATATATATATTTGTTTGTGCCGGACAAGTGTCTTCACCACTGGACTAATACGCAGGTACCTATTATAGGTATTTTATTATAATTTTAAGTCTCTTGAATGGTAACTTTATAAGATTTTTATATTTTAGTTGCTTTTTTAATTTATTAAAATACAATTTTTACAAAGCTCAAAATACTTTGGTAGAATTAAAAAAACATTTTGTTACATGCTTCACCCTTTTCAGCTGCATTTGCTTGATGTCTCAAGAGTCTCCTATTATATTCTTACATGTCAACCTCCTTGAGTTGGAGTTAACTGTTTAACGGCCAAGAGCCTTTTTGTCTTAATAGTGGAATATTTCAAATTCTCTGGGTTTTGGTTATCATTTGTTTAACTACTTGTATAAATTGTAAATATTTATGTTATTAATAAAGTTCTTATTATAAATTTTAAAAAAAACCTGATGACTGTATATCCTAATTAACTCTCCACTACTTATATATATAACTGAAACACAGGCTTATTTATACCTGTATCTATATATATGTTTCAGTTATTACATTATAGAGATGTCTGCCCATCCTTGCATATGTATTTAATGGATTATGTCCTGTACATGTGGGGTTCAGATTGACCTTAGGTCAACATGGGTGTGACAAGAATCTCGGCCTCAGGGTGGCCTTTGAGGGTTTCATCATCAGATTTTCAATTGGATGGACGGTTGAAGAGTTGGAGTGTGGAGTAGATTGAAGCCTGTCCATTAAAGTATGAGGCTTGTCTATCTTAATATATATCTGAGCACTGATAGTATATATGTGTAGAGATGATAATCTGGACCAACTGATGATTGCTGGTTTAGCATGAAATACGTATATTGGTGATTATTTATCTTTTTAACATATATGTGTTTAAGTGTATCAGTGTTATTAGATGGAGTGGAGAGTGATGGGTCGTGTGAAAGTCTGTGCTCATACCCTAATATTACTTATATATATATAATTCTTTTTGAATCTGCTATAAATAATGTATGTAAACAAAAGTATTAAATCATTCCCCTACCCCCAGGCTATGATTTAAAAGCACTCTAAATATTGAACAAAGAATCAAGAATAGAATGATTCCACCTATTCTTGGGAGCTCTGATGTTTATAAACATATCTTTGTCAACACTTGGTAATTTGATTTATTCACCATCAACTAACACTTGGCCAGGAAAAAAAAACTAACACTTGGTAATTCAGAGTGAAAATAATTTATTATCCAAATAGAATATGGCACTTAAGAGCCATTAATCTGATAATCAATTATACAAGGCTGGAGATAGCAACTTTCTTTTAACACTTTACTTGTAATAATTAAAAGTTAATTTGTAAATTTTAAATTAAACATAGCTCAATTTGTAATGTTAACAAAGATATGCTTATAAACATCCGAATTCCCAAGAATAGTGCATTCATTCTATTCTTGATCCTTTGGTCAACATTTAGAATGCTTTTAAATCATAGCCTGAGGGAGGATGATTTACTTCCTCTGTTTACATATACATTGAGCTATGTTTGATTTAAAAGTTTATATGTAGGTGTATGCAGGCTCGGATTTAAGGCGATTGGGCCCCGCATCACCACCAAAATTAATAAAAAGTTATTTTTCGAAATTTAAAGCAAATTGCTTTTGACAATAAAGGATAAATTATAAATTATTCAAATAATTAAAAATATATTTATTTTAAGTTCGCATTGATGGATGAGATTTATTATTAACTGAAAGGAGACCCTTTGATTCCTCTTGGAGGCCTTAAAGGAACCGAGCAGGGCAAATTCTTAACATCCACTCCATATGTTCTTGTCGTTGCAGCTGTTATTACTATGTGATTATTCATATAGTATACGAACATGGATGGGCTGCTCACCAACACGCATTAGCCAGCATGGTGAGTTTATTGGCTTTTTATCTCTGAGTTTAAGATCAAGAAACACCATGGTCTTTCTTCTCAGTGCCTGATATGGCAGAATGAATGTTTGTGTAAATGATAAATATTTTTCCAATACATATATACAATTATGACAGACAAAAATAAAGCATGGCCCTTATTCCCAGGAGGCTGTAAAGTCACCAACCAAGGCAGCGGTTGGTGGTCGAAGGCGGAGGGTGCTAAGAATCCCCTGATTGTGGACCCAGGCTGCCATTTGATGACGACTTTTTATTTAGGTACTTACAACTGCAGATCACTTTCAAGTGAAGGAAGATTGCAAGAATTAGAAGAACTGTCTTATATTAAATGGGACATTATTGGACTTTGTGAAGTTAGAAGAAAAGGTGAAGAAACAATTGATTAAAAAGTGGACATATACTCTATTATAAAGGCACACATATTGGAAATACAAGTGGAGTAGGATTCATTATAAATAAAAAGTGGAAGAACAATATTGTGGAGATTGATGGTGTATCGGACAGAGTGGCAAGATTAGTTATACAACTTAATAGCAGATACCAAATGCAGATAATTCAGGTTTATGCCCCAACAAGTTCTCATAGTGATGAAGTAGTAGAAGATTTTTATATGGATGTACAAAAGGCTTTTGATCAGAGTAAACAACATTTTAAAATTGTTATGGGAGACTTTAATGCTAGAATTGGTAGACAAATGAAAGATGAAATTGCTGTAGGTAATTTTGGTTATGGTAATAGAAATGAGAGAGGACATAGACTTGTGGAGTTTGCAGAAAAAGAAAAACTATATTATGAATTCATTTTTTGAGAAAAATGTTAAAAGGAAATGGACATGGAAGCATCCAAATGAAGGTACAGCAGAATTGGATTATATTTTGACTAACAGGAAATACATATTTCAAGATAGTAATGTTCTTAATAAATTTAACACAGGAAGTGATCATCGATTAGTAAGGTGTAAGTTACGTGTTAATGTAAAACTAGAGAGACAAAAATTATTAAGAAAAACAATATTTACAGTTGATATTCCTAATCTTCAGAAACATTCTAATGAATTTAAATTAGAACTTACAAATAGGTTTCAAGTGTTAGTAGATTTTGAACATGATTCAGATTTGAATGAAATTAATATGAAAATAACTGATACACTTTTAAAAACTGCAATAAAGATAGCTGGTAGAAAAAAGCAGCAATTGACTAATAAAATTTCTTCTGAGACTAGAGAATTTATGAAGAAAAGAAGAAATATGAAGATATACAAAAATGATGTATTAAAAAGAATTGAATATCTCGAATTTTGTAAAATGGTACGGAAAAGAGTTGAAAATGATATAAGAAAGTATAACTGTGAAATAGCAAGGAAAGCTGTAGAAGAAAATAAAAGTCTCAAGAATGTTAAACAACATTTTGGTATTGATAGGAAATTTCTATCTGCAATAAGAAAAAAAGGTGGAATTATTACTAAAAAGAGAGATGACATCTTGAAATTGGTAGAAGATTTTTATCAAGAATTATATAGTAATAAAGAACAAGTACCTCCTATATCTATTACATCTTCCGAATTGCCCAGAATTTTAAATGAAGAACTGAGACATGCAATTAAATGTATGAAGAAAGGAAAGGCTCCAGGAAATGATGGAATTATAATTGATATATTAAAAGAAGCAGGTGAAGAAATAGAAACAATTTTAGCAAAGTTATATACCAAATGTCTAAATGATAAAGATGTACTGGAAGATTGGAAGAATGCAGTAATAATATTAATATTTAAAAAAGGTGATAAAGAAGATATTAGAAATTACAGACCTATCAGCCTTTTATCAGTTTTATATAAAATTTTTACCAAGATTATTACAACTCGTCTACAGAGAACTTTGGATTTCCACCAACCAAGAGAACAAACTGGATTTAAAAGTGGTTTTAGTACAATAGATCATATCCAGGTATTGAGAGAAGTCATAGAAAGGACAAATGAATATGAGTTGTCATTATGTTTTGGATTTGTAGATTATGAAAAACATTCGATTCTATACACATTTCTTCAGTGATTAAAGCATTGGATCATCAAGGTATAGATCCAGGATATTGTCATATTTTAAAGAATATTTATAAAAATGCAACAGCAACAATTAGATTACATAATGATACTGGAAAAATCAACATTGAGAAAGGTGTAAGACAAGGTGACTCAATATCTCCAAAACTTTTTACAGCAGTGCTGCAAGAAGTATTTTGTGGATTAAAATAGGAAACTAAAGGAGTGAAAGTAAATGGAGAGTTTTTAAATGATTTAGATTTCGCAGATGATGTAGTTGTTTTTGCAAATAATGCTTCAGAGCTGCAAGAAATGTTGCAGGAGTTAGCAGATGAAAGTAGAAAAGTAGGACTAAAGATAAATGTTAAAAAGACTAAAGTAATGTTTAATCGATTTGCTCAAAATATGAAAATAAAGATTGATTATGAAGAATTAGAAGAAGTTAACAGTTACAAATACCTTGGTCAGATTATTAATACAGATGGAAACATAATGGAGGAAATTAATCACAGAATTAAACTTGGTTGGAGTGCTTTTGGTAGAAATAACTTGATACTAAAAGGAAATATGCCTATGTGTTTGAAAAGGATGTTTTTTAACAAATGTGTTTTACCAGTTCTTACTTATGGATCTGAGACTTGGACACTTAATAGAAGAGCAATACAGAGACTTCAGACCACTCAAAGGAGTATGGAGAGATGTATGTTGGCAGTAACAAGAAGAGATCGAAAACGCAATGTATGGGTAAGACAACAAACAGGTGTTAGTGACCTTATTGAAAAAATTAAAAGATTGAAATGGAGTTGGGCTGGACATATTTCTAGAAGAGATGATAATAGATGGACAATTGAAATTTTAAACTGGATTCCAAGAGATTGTAAAAGACCCAGAAAGAGATCACATGTGAGTTGGATGGATGAAATAAGGAAATGTGCAGGGTGACTAACGTTTAATTAATCGGATAGTACTATCTTCTCTCTCAATTATTCTATTCTATATGCATCTTACTCGGCGCACTCGCATTCGTTTTTTGGCATTAGTCATTGCTGTGCTGCACTCACTATTAAGTAGATGTGGCTACAATCAAATGTCAATCGTTTATTTATTTAAATATTTAATATATAGAGGGCCCCCCCAAAAAAAATCCAATCAGGCCCCGCACTTATTGGATCCGGTTCTGGGTATATGTAGATATGCAATATTAACTCTAATACAAACAAAAATGTATATATGCAATGTGTACTATATGCCTAAATTAATATAACTATGTAATCACTTATTTCCACAATAAAGCTTATGTTAAAAGTAAAAAATAGAAACTTTTAAATTACTGGGATTGGATTAAAGGTAATCTACCTGCGTAGTGTTTAGAAAAAAATGTGGATATTATTTTTTTGTTGATTATTCCATCTATTGGCCTTCTTTGATATTAATTTGTATTTAGTTTGATAATCTAATTTTTAAACTTAATATTTATTTTCTATTAAAATTATTAAAGGTTTTAAAAAAAAAAACATAAGGTTAAATGATCTCTTTCTCATGAATAATTATGGCATATTGAAGCTCCTTGATGACTGTCCGGATTTGCTTAATGGTAAAACCAGAACTGATAATAGTGACATCTTTTTTGTTCTATATTTTCTTGCCAATTCACAAATTTCATTATATCATATTAATTATATAAAGGATTTGAACACAGATCTTCAAGCTTTCTTCAACTATTCATTCTATCTCATACAACCAATACATATGGACCACACGCGTGTGTAAAAGATAAATGATTTTCATTATATGTATTAAATGCTGAACCAGCACTCATCAGTTGATCTATACCATCATCTCCCACACATATATATATAATCAGTGCTCAGTTTATATTAAGATAGCAAATCTTCAAACTTTAATGGATAGGCTTCAATCTATTCCACCTTCCAACTCTTCAACCATCCATATCATTGAAAATCTGATGATGAAACACTTAAATCCCCAGTTAATATTATTGATACACATGTGTGAGGTTATGTGCATCGGTTGTATGAGATAGGTTGGATAGTTGAAGGGAGCTTGAAAGTCTGTGTTCAGATCCTTTATATAAGTACATATCTCCAGGTATATAAATTATATACCATATAATACTAAATCATCCTTGCACTTTACTACTGCTACACAAAGCTTTATTTACCACTCTCTTTTACAGTTTCGATTGCCCGAGCAACTTTCTTCAGAATTCTTATATCTCCTAACTTCAACTTCTAAATTCTATATAAATTATAATTGTATTCCATTAAACATTATATATTATATTAATTTGTTTCATATCGCTTTACTGAATTTCAAATATTAAATTATTTTAAATGGATCATTTTAAACATTTTTATATTCATTTCTGTTTTCATACATTATCTTGTCTGTTAAAAATTTACTTGTAAATTACTATTTTTTTTTATCACTGGCTATCTATACAGTTGGCATTGTAAAATATTCAATGAAGTCGAGCCATTTTTAAAATGGATTAATATTTTAAAATAATTTGTAAGTTCTAGCTTAAATTTATTGTAGTATTTCTACAATTGTCAATACTGTCATGGCTTTGCATTAACATATATTTTACATATCACATATGGATGATTACTTCCTGCATTGAATCTATGAAATACATTATAGTCTTGAAATAACTATTTTCTGTTAACATATTGTCTAATATTGTACTTTAATTTAGTCACTTTCATATACATTTCCAATTTGGATTTTGTTTTTTCAAAAAAATAATTCATAGTAATTCTTCTTTTTCAATGAGTCTATTTTCTCTCTTATTTCTGTTTCTATAACAAAGTTTATCCACATTACTGTTCATCTTTTTTACTAATTTTAGATATTAAAATTTTTCAAGTTAATTTTAAATGATGTTTGTTTTTATTAAAATCATCTTGTGCACTTAAATAAAAATCATTTATTTCTTCATCATGAGAATTTGTTGGGCATAAAGCTTAATTTTATATCTTTCATCAAATTAAGTAACCAATGTTGCCATTCTTACCGATATATCATTGATTTCCAATATTTCTGCCTTTGTTGTAAAATACAAGTCCACTTTTTAAATCAGTTGTCTTTTTATCTTTTTTTGTAACTCCACAAACTTCCATAATTTCTCTTTCAATAAAAGATAGTTCTACCATATAATCTTCCTTCACTTAAATGTGATCTACAGGCATAAGTAGCTAAATAAAAGATCATCATTGAATAGCAGCCTAATTTCAAATCCAACCAACGTTAGCTGATCAGTCTCTCAGATATTAGGAGCAAAACTTATTTTTGTCTATGATAACTGTTAATATAAAAGAGAATAATCATTTATGGATAAACTCATATAAACATCCTGCTTTCAAGAAAACTTAACTGATGTTCAGTTAAGAATTATCAGACATCTGAAAAGAAAGATCATGAGTACGTTAGTCTTAAACTCAGAGGTAATAGGTCATGGTAAGCAATCATCCATGATTATAGATTATATGAGTAATCTTATAGCAATAACAGTTGCAATGATGAAAATGTATTGTATGGATATTAAGAATTTATTCTGCTTCATTCGTTTTAGATCTTAAAGAATCACTTCACAATTAACAGCAATATATATACACACAAATACACATAGTAACCATCTTTTCCATCTGCTTAGACAGCACATAATTCCTACATTAAGAAAGTAATCTCATATTAGTATTTTAAATCAACAATTTTACATTAAACCTTGAAAAGGGTGATTATCTACAGAATTGAGTCTATCCAATATGGACAAATAATAATTGGATGTCTTGTAAGAGATTGTTTCTGAAATAAGGTTCTTGCAAGAGAAGACCTAACAGAACTTACAATGCAAATCACATCACAATATCTTAACTTACTATTGCTATTCATTAGTATTTTCTTTTTATCTCATTACTTTTAGGAATTTGTTCTAAATAGTAATATGTAAGTTAAGATCATGCAATGTCTTATGATAGCATGTCATAATGGTATTGTATCAATTCTAGCAAACAATAAAGATGCTTAAAGTTATTAAAAAAAGCTGAGAACACCATAATATAAAGGAACTGAACTAGTTTCAGATTGGTAGCTTGAAAGTATAACAAAAGATAAGAAAATGACTTAGAAAAAAGTGCATTAAATCCCCAAAAATCCAAGTGCACTGATTAAAAAAAAAAGCGCAGATCCTCACTGATGAAAGCCATGAGCTAAAAATTAGTCTGGAGAAATTTAGAAATAACAATACTGGATAACAATTTATTAAGCACTATCATCTGGCATCTATTGATTCTAATGCTGACACTAGATGGCATGCAAGTATGAGAATAAAAGTAAATCTAATGAATCCAATCATTATTCAATTGTACTGGAATTGTTACATAGCTGCATTAATTATTCTAACTGTAATTTGAAATTATGTTTGCAACAGTAAGAAGAAATGTTCTTTAGGCTGATTACAATGAAAGCTATTTTGAAAATACATGTATCTACAGTCGGATTTATTTGATTTTTTTTAATGTCATACATTGCAGTTGGATAAGAGTGTACATTTGAGGTTGATGTTGTTTAATTGTATAGAAAATGTATGTGTATGAAAGAGTTTTCTTCTTATTAGATACTTATAAAGAATGAGAGAATATATTCATCTGAATCTAAGAAAAAAAATGACAACAAAAAAAGACTTCATTAACCTGTCCTACGAGCATAATAAAAAAAATGAAAATTTCTAGCATATCGGCATGACGATAATACTAGCATCAACAAGGGAGTTGAATGTTCCATAATCAGATTTTCAGTGATATGGATGACTGAGGAGTTGGATGGTGGAGTAGATTGAAGTTTGTCAATTAAAATTTGCTATCTTAATATCAACCCAGCATTGGTTATATATATATATGTGTGTATGTGGGAGATGATGATCTAAACCAACTGATGAATACTGGTTCAGCATGAAAGGCATATATTGGAGCTCATTTATCTTTTTCACATATAAGTAGTCATGTGATTGATATGAGATAGAGTGGATAGCTGAAGGGTGCTTGAAAGTCTGTTCAATTCCTCTATCATCATCATTATCAACCATTATCAATCCACTGCAGGATGAAGGTCTATCCAAGTTTAATCCATCTTCTCTGATCTTTAGCTTCTCTTCTCCACAACATCCCTGCACATTTTCTTATTTCATCCATCCATCTTGCATGTGGTCTCTTTCTGGGTCTTTTACAATCTCTTGGAATCCAGTTTAAAATTTCAATTGTCCATCTGTTATCATCTTTTCTAACAATATGTCCAGCCCAACTCCATTTCAATCTTTTAATTTTTTCAATAAGGTCAGTAACACCTGTTTGTTGTCTTACCCATACATTGCGTTTTCAATCTCTTCTTGTTACTCCCAACATACAGCTCTCCACACTCCTTTGAGTGGTCAGAAGTCTCTGTATTGCTCTTCTATTAAGCGTCCAAGTCTCAGATCCATAAGTTAAAACTGGTAAAACACATTTGTTAAAAACCATCCTTTTCAAACGCATAGGCATATTTCCTTTTAGTATCAAGTTATTTCTACCAAAAGCACTCCAACCAAGTTTAATTCTACGATTAATTTCCTCCATTATGTTTCCATCTGTATTAATAATCTGACCAAGATATTTGTAACTGTTAACTTCTTCTAATTCTTCATAATCAATCTTTATTTTCATATTTTGAGCAAATCGTTACTTTAGTCTTTTTAACATTTATCTTTAGTCCTACTTTCATCTGCTAACTCCTGCAACATTTCCTGCAGCTCTGAAGCATTATTTGCAAAAACAATTACATCATCTGCAAAATCTAAATGACTTAAATACTCTCCATTTACTTTCACTCCTTTAGTTTCCCATTTTAATCCACAAAATACTTCTTGCAGCACTGCTGTAAAAAGTTTTGGAGATATGGAGTCACCTTATTTACACCTTTCTCAATGTTGATTTTTCCAGTATCATTATGTAATCTAATTGTTGCTGTTGCATTTTTATAAATATTCTTTAAAATATGACAATATCCTGGATCTATATCTTGATGATCCAATGCTTTAATCACTGAAGAAATATGTATAGAATCGAATGCCTTTTCATAATCTACAAATCCAAAACATAATGACAACTCATATTCGTTTGTCCTTTCTATGACTTCTCTCAATACCTGGATATGATCTATTGTACTAAAACCACTTTTAAATCCAGCTTGTTCTTTTGGTTGGTGGAAATCCAAAGTTCTCTGTAGACGAGTTGTAATTATCTTGGTAAAATTTTTATATAAAACTGATAAAAGGCTGATAGGTCTGTAATTTCTAATATCTTCTTTATCACCTTTTTTAAATATTAATATTATTACTGCATTCTTCCAACCTTCTGGTACATCTTTATCATTTAGACATTTGGTATATAACTTTGCTAAAATTGTTTCTATTTCTTCACCTGCTTCTTTTAATATATCAATTATAATTCCATCATTTCCTGGAGCCTTTCCTTTCTTCATACATTTAATTGCATGTCTCACTTCTTCATTTAAAATTCTGGGCAATTCAAAAGATGTAATAGATATAGGAGGTACTTGTTCTTTATTACTATATAATTCTTGATAAAAGTCTTTTACCCATTTCATGATGTCCTCTCTCTTTTTAGTAAGAATTCCATCTTTTTTTCTTATTGCAGATATAAATTTCCTACCAATACCAAAATGTTGTTTAACATTCTTGAGACTTTTACTTTCTTCTACAGCTTTCCTTGCTATTTCACAGTTATACTTTCTTATATCATTTTCAACTCTTTTCCGTATGTTTGCTATTAACTGAAAGGAGACCCTTTGATTCCTCTTGGAGGCCTCTATATTACATATTAAATTTTGTCGTTTTTTTTGCCTATTATTTGACTTTAACATCTTAACAGATGGATTTACAATCAAAATATTGATTTTATCTACTCATTTCACATTAACTTGGACCTTTACCCTGGATATCCATTTTCTGATCTAAAATAATTACCTGAAAGAAAAATTCTAATCCTTTTTATGAATTAAGAAGTTTTCAAGATTTATTTAACATTAGATTTGCATCCAACATCATAGCATGACAAGCAGATGCATTAATTATTATATCAAGGTGCTTTTATTATGAGAATAGATGGGAAGGGTTAGGTATTTTCATGCTTCACCTAAGTCACAAATAAAAAGGTAGTGCCTTATTCATATTTCATTGTCAGGTACTCGTCTGCTAGTTTATTCTTAATAGGAAGACAATATCAGTTTGTGTACCTCCAACTAAGGTTAGATAGATACCTACTTATCAGTGACGAAGCATGACTTTTTTAGGAACAGAAGCAGACTTCTTTTTTTTATAATGTTTTTATTTCACTTGCCACAACAATTTTTACATAATAACCCCTAATATATATATATATTACACATATTTAGAAAAATCTGAAACTCATATCTATAAATCAGAGAATATATTATCAATATATTTTTTACCTTCCAAATCCTTTTAACATTCTTAACAGTTTTAACTGTAAATTAGATCTTAGCATTGCTTGAACTTCTTATAATTAACCAAGAATGCGATAGTCAAATTCAACTGTTAATAAAAAAATTGAAAGTGAATTTTTTAAAATGAATTTTAATTAAAGCTTTTGAAAGTTTTAGTGAATTTTTCTATGGGAATACTCATTCCATTTAATACATGGATCCTTCATCTCTGCTACTTATTCAATATTATTAAGAGACCGCCTAAAGAAATGACTAATCTAGTATGACCTATTCCAATATAGGATTCAAATCTGTGTTTAACTTGGACATTTTTTCACGTAACTAATAATATCCACAGCAAATTAAATATTTTGTTTCAAACAGCTGCTAAATCATAAAATAATGAAACTTTTTATATCATTTAGTATAAAGATTTGTTGGCGGGCAACTCTGGGTGCTAGATAACTTATACATGCTCTAAACTATGCAATGTATTAAATGCCTATTACAAATTCATTAATAATAATATTAAGAATAATTATTTAATGCAAGCCCTTTAATAATAATATTAATATTTTTTTTCATAAGTTTAATTTGATAAAATAACGATAGATGTCACTAAAATAAGCATAATCTAAGACCATTTCGTTTATTTAAAAAAAAAAAAAATCTAAATGAAAAGCCAATAAAATATATTCCTAAAGATACAGTATAGTATTTATAAAAAGAAATAGTAATTTTAAATAAATTTAGTTTGTTAAAATAACGGTAGATGTCAATAAAATAAAGATTTTGAAAACTAATCTAAAATGATTTCATTCATTAAAAAAAAAGTCTAAATGAAAAAGCTAATAAAATAATTACGTAAAAGATAATTTGCTTCAATAAAATAATTACGTAAAAGATAATTTGCTTCCTGGTCCGAAAATATAGTATCTATAAAAGAAATTATTTCATCAGAGATAAGATTTTTTTAATAAAACGAACTGTGTTTTAAGCAGCAGTCATAGTTCTCATTGAAAGTCTAAGAAAACTAAAGTTGAACACATGCAAGGTAGGTCTATAATGGATATATAAGTGTGTCTAAACAGTCAACTGTAAATCAGTGTTATTAACTCTAACCATAGATTAATCAAAAATAAAATACATAATTATCATTAGCGATGATTACAATTGCCTTTGATTTAATCCTTAATTATTTTGTACGTTTTACATTGAAGAAAGAATAGAAAATCATAAGAAATTTATCAATGAAGACATTAGCAAATTATAATTTCCCACCAATAGCCAATTTACTACTTCTTGCCAGAATTATTCTAATTCAGCCTTAAGGATTTGAGAATTGGAAATATTGTCATTCCTGTGTTCACTCATATAAACATGTTTTTATGATATATATTTGCAATATATATATAATGTCAAATTTTGACATCAGATGCTAATTGAATGCAGCAAATTATTAGTTAGATAATCCTGTCCAAATTCGTTATAACTCTTCTGAATAAAAGTCCAATAACTCAGCTAAATTTAATTTAAAAAGATCATATGACTTATGGCAATGGTCATTTTGTATGTGTTCTGTCTTGTCATGACCAAAATGTCAGTCTTCTAAAGATGAGCTCTCTGATTCTACATGTTTGCTTGTTTTGAACTCCATATTACCAATAAACTGATCTATCCTTTTATTATGTCTTTAAATGAAGCATTTGCCCATAACAGGGACTTAAGGAAAATATTTGTTCACAAAGAATCAGATCAACAGAATTGATCTTATAATCACATTGTCAAGGGAAATCCTAGTCAAATCATATATCCTATGAATTTCTGGCCTCCATCACAAATACTAGAGTTTAAATTATTCTAATAGATAACAATCTTAAACTATAGGGCTACTCTTTCCATATTCAAAGTTGTATAATAATATTTAAATTTAATCTTAACTATCCTAACTTCAAAATTACTGCCTATATCAAATATAGACATAAACTGCACTGAATTCTAACTAAATCGTACTGCTTAATATATTTTTGTAATTAACAATCTCTGTAGTTTTATGTGGTATTGTATGCATAGAAGATAATAATTGAGTAGTTCATTGCTCAAGAGGCCATTTGATGTTTGTATGCCAGAAGTAACAAAGTAGATCTTACATTTGAAGATCTTTAACTTTGAATCTTTCATCCATCTACTGCACCAAATCACATAGTGCTGTGTGTTTGAATTAATCGCAATGATTAATAAAAATTAGTTGAAATTTTAATCTTGTAACTTATTTTATATGACTTACACTACTAATTTTGCATTACTTCAATCATAACACTTTGCAATCATTTCCTCTATGCTTTCTCTCGAGCTCTATTGACCATTATCACATGACCATTATTTCCTAGGCTTACACAAGCTGTTTATAACAGTAGCAAACTCCATACAGTAGTGCACTTAGTGCAAGCCTTAGTAATCAATGGGTGCAAGGTTTGTACATAAAAATCCCTATCTTCTTGCACCCATTAATTACTAAGGCACTGGGTAGAACTACTATATGGAGAATTTGCTAATGTTACTCTAATGACCATTGTAAATTCCCTCTTTGCTATTTTGATTCTACTCTGACAAATTAGTACTAGTTTTTGGCATTCATATAGTTATAGTTATTAATTTTACTAAGATAATTATTTGTGACTTTGAGGTCTATACAGATTTGGAGTCCCTGTTAGTAATTAACTCTTGCTGACTCATCTTTGATGTTTTATGTAGTTCAGAAACTCCATCTTGTATGGTTAATCTTGAGATTTTAATCATTTGTCAGGAGTTGAACTGTGAAATTTCATTTCTCAGCAAATAGTAACTTCTTCATGTATAAATTATAACAGCAAAACCTCCATGCTTAAGCCAATAAAATAGCAGCAATGTGTTATCAAGACAACACAATTAGGCAGCAAATGGAATTCTAATTGTATTGTAGCCCTGACAACAGACTGATATTCTATTTATTTATTTAGCATTGGAACTGTGCTGATTCATTTTATATGTAATAATTAGTTAACTATTGGCACTTATGGTTCAATATATTGTGATGGACGAAATAAATGCAGTTATACTGACTGGGGATGGACCTATAATGAGACTTTTTACTGTTCACTGAATATTTGAAATATCTTATTAACACTATAAAATGTAAATAAATAATAATATCTCAGAATTATGATGAACTTACAATATAATTGTGTATTTGTAAATAAGAATAAATAAATCTAATAATATTTCTAACATTTTCAGACTTAAGTTTTTATACTATATGAATCAAATTTAAAATTATCTCAGAGTTTAAAATATTTACATATAAGAAAGAGGTCTCTTAAAATTTTACTCTTTGACAATAAATCTTTGATATTCATATGACTAAATAAAAATGGGTATTTTATTGTATTTAATCCATATCTTAAGTAACCAAGCATTAATATTTAGTTTGTGTGCAAGTATTAGAAATAAAGTAAATAATGAAATTACTAAAAAAAAAACAACAGTGTACCTTTAAAGAAATGCATACTAATAATAAGACCATGTGACCATGTTTATTTATTAGATAGATGATGACTGTTAAAATAATGAAAGGCAAAATCCAGATAATTTTAATAAATATAAAATCACTTTATTAACAAACAAAGAAAATATAGAATAAAAGGTAAGGATAATAATTTAAGTTCTCATCATTCAAGATAAATAACTTCTGGCAATCAATCATTGCCTATGAAAGCTTGATCTTGATTTCCCTTATAATTAACAATTGTACAAGTGTATCTCTACACATGTGAAATGAAACAAATTATTGGAGAAGGTTGTTAGACTCCAGATAAAAGAAACTTGAGCATTATAATAATCTTAATAATAATATTAATATCATCTATAAGAACTTTTTACAATGCTTTTTTACAAACCATTATTGATGGTTTCGATTGCCCCAGCATTTTTTTTCAAAATTTCTACTTGTATTTCCAAATCTTAACTTATAATAATCCTTAATAAACTAAGGGAAACCATGTTTTACTAGATCTCTAAGTAAAATAGTTTAATCTGCTTTCCTCTAGGTATCTGTCTGATATAAACTTGATTATTCCTTAAAATATTGAGAACATTTACCCTACTATAATATATTATTCTAAAGAAATGGCATTATTTGCCTAACTTCTATAGGTAGAGATGGCACTACATAAGATGCTTATCTAAATAATATTTATAAATAAAAACCTATAATGCGTGTAGTTAGTATCTTTCTCTACTAAACAATACTTATATAAGTTTATTGCCACAAATGTAATTAATTATAAAAAATATTCTTCAGAAGATCATTTGACATACCTATATTGTTAAACAAAAAGAGTAATGCTTATAAAATATTTCAACTCTATAAATACAAGTCAAGCGTTGCTAGCTGAGAGGTCGTCGCTGCCGCCTTGCAGACGGTTGTGGGTTTGCGTCCCGGCCGATGCTATGACATGGAAAAAAAAAAAACCTCTATAAATACAATTATTTATATATACACTTCAGATACCTTATAGCATTTCATTATAAAGATAGAGAATAGGACTTGAGATCGATAAAACATTTTTTAATTATAAAAATTAATTACTTAACAACATACCTCCAAATTGCACATAATACGCACATATATACTTAAGCTATAAGTGCTAAATTATAATATGATTTAAATATACTACCTGTATACTCATCTGATTTTACCTATCTTCTTGTGATAACTTTTATTTAACTCCAAACAATTATCCATAATGATAAATAAGCACACATCTCTCTAACTTAATGTTCATTTAAAATCTTTTTAAACGTTCCAATATTTTATCCTGGGGCAAATCTTTTCAAATGATGAAAATTCGTAGGCATTTTAATCATAAAATCCAAAAGACGGAGCAAAACTTAATTCTTACGGAAGAATAAATAATAACAAAATGTCATCTTTTAAATCAAATCCATTAATGGTACGTTTTTAAAATATTGAAGAAAATCCTAAGTTATTTTTCATTTCTTTAGATGTGGAGTGAATAATTAGTAATCTAGTAAAGCAGCATACATTAATTATATTATTTCTATAAAAAAAATATTTACAAAGATGAAATTCATTAATTTTAAAATCTGTTTAATAATAAATATCCAATATTATGCAGGTGTTTATTTGAAACTTTTAAAGTATTGTAGTAAATGTAATATCAGATGATTTTTGAAGTATTAGTATTCCAAAACATCTTAAACAAAAATTAATGTTAAGATGATGAATATCTTCAGATATTTTAATTATTCATTCTGGACAGTTCATAAGTGCATTTGCTTGTTTGGTTCACTCCTCCTCCATCACATTGTGGTTCACAATGTCAAGGTGACTAAATTTAAATCCAGATTTTATACAGTTTTCCTGAAGTTAGCCAGCAATGAAAGAGAAAGATTCCTTTTAGTTAGATGTATTTATAAGTTTTAATCACCTGACCAATTTAATTATCTTCATCATTGAAATTTTCTCACTCTTTTAGCATTTTCCATGAAAGTTTAGCTGCCATTGGATATGATGGCTGGCAGACAAGTTTTAAAGGAGTTGTAGTGCCAATAAAAATGAAACCATTTTAAAATTACAAATAGTATTTTATTCTTTAATATTATATTCTTTAATAAAATTAATATACATATTTTCATATTAAAATAAATATTCATATTACAGATATTAAAACAATTCATTTTTGTTTTTTTACTGTTCTCACCATAAATTGCATTTTATTGCCAATAATAATTTTATCTAAATATTTAAGGTAATACATCTTTAAATTTAAATATGTCAAAAGGATGCAAACATTCGTTTAAATATTGTCACTATTATAATGTATGCAATAATATAAGATCTGAACCCGAGATTGATTTACTCTTGCAGATCATCCCACTTGCTGTCTTGGTAGACCTTGGACTATACATTGACTGATATAAATTACTCATACTCATAAAATTCTCAGATGGTTACTTATTCAAACAATTGTGTGACATTCAAGCAATAGAAGTGACAGGTTGTGCATTGATTTAAATATTTAGCTCTCTAGTTATCACTTTGCCATAATACTAAACTTCCCAGTGCATACATCTCATAATAAGTCAATTTTTATTAATATAAGAGTATTGTGGCACAATTTGAATCAACAATGATGATGAGAGCGCAGTATGTCTTGTGACAGTGGGGGATTGTCACATACTGTGAGATGGTTTAGATAAAAAAATTTAGAAACCTCACCAATAAAACAGTCAATTGAAATGAAGATTTAAACAATTTCAATAAACTTGGAATGGTGTTATATAAAGCTGATAGAGAAAAGCGAGTCTGAAAGGGTTTTAAGGATTTATATTCACTTAATTACAGTTTAACAATATATCTTCAATATGGATCATGAGCAGAAATATTGCATTATTTACAGGAGCAATCATCAAAGAGACTTCTACATGTACCAAATATTTACTTTTTGCAGTTTAGTAGAATGGCAGGCTTTTAAGAGCTAAGGATTCTTAGGCTAACACTCATTTCAGTAAAGTAAGACAAAACCCCCTTAAACTGATCAAATAAATGAAACTATTACACTCAATCTGTGACTTTATACTTGAGCATCATATATCCACCAAGAAATTAGTTAAATAATTACTCATTTAATTTATAGATATATTAAACAACCTCCATACTTCCCCATTCTTTTTAAATTCATATAAATAAAGATACAATAAAAGACAAATGCCCCCCAAGATGCATTTTACGCTGAACCACCACTCATCAGTTGTCCCAGATCACTATCTCTTATATAAATCTCTATTATATGAAGAGTATTTATCTATAGTAAATTGTTACATTTTTATTTACAACTGTCAAATTCACTCCACTCACAACTTGACACCATCCACCTCAGATAAATACAATAATGATTATTATTAATCATTTACTAAACTAGAGATATTCTCTAGCACAGATATAAACTTTAAACCTCAGTTAAAGATTAATATATCTGATTTTTATTTTTTTTCATTTATATACCAAATATGAAATCTGCTATTACAGAAACTTATACCAAATGTTAAACCTCAAACTTGAAATTTAGTGACTTTTTTTTATATGTACTGATCAAAAAGTATTTCTTTCTTTCTTTATTACTCTAGAATCATATGTTGTAAATATGAATAATATGTTGCTATGGTAGTTCTAAGACTACTTTTATTTATACTGTATTAAGCTAAAAGAATCAAGTGATGGGTGGGGGTGTAGAATGCTTTTGATTTTAATGCAGTAACATTGTATCTGTCTAATGAAATCAACAATCACATCTAGTATGCATAAAATCAACTATTACTTTGATCTTTTATAACTACTATAAGGATCACATGAAAGTTAACTGAATTCTGATTTATTAAATACTCGCTTTATGGTAATATTTCTGTAATTTTTAATTTTCACTACACCACTCTCACACAAGATAGAGACTGATTTCTGTCCAATTTTAACACCTTATGGAGGAGTGTAATCATAAATGTATGACCAAAGACATGAAGAAAATGTTTCAATTTTTAGCAGAAAATAAGAGGCTACAGCTTTTCCTAATCTTTTCATTGCTCTTCGAATGTATTAACCATACCAATGTGCTGCGTCTGGAAGAATATTTTCTAGGTTAACACTAATAAAAAAATTATTTACTGTTAACTATGACCAAAGATAAGATAAGCAGTTTAGCGATCCTATCAATTGAAAATCAAGAAATATTGCAACTAGATTTTGATTAAATTTTAAATTACTCCGAGCAAAAAAGTAAAAAATATCTTTAAACATTATTTTATATTGTTCAATATAGATGAGACATACTTTATTTAAATTATATTATTCAGTTTCTATTAAAAAATTCATATATATTTATAAAAGTTAGAACCATATTTTGAAAAGCCCTAAAAAATATATCCATTTGGACTCGCATTAACTGAATCCGATTATGTATCTATGCTTATATTGATAAATTAAAGATTTAAACTCTGGCAGTCTAATTCTATTCAAGCTTTTGATGAACTGAATACAGTAATATACTCTAGAAAAGTAAATTAGAATACCAACTGATTTTCTGACTGCAATTCGCATTTCGAAAAAAAATGTTAATGAAAAAGAAGAATGTTAAAAATTAAAAGAAAAATAGTTTAGTTCACCAAACAACCGCTCTGCGCTGCGATCACAAAATGTCATAAATAAATACATGTAGCTGATATAATCTTTTTCAGTAAAGTAACTTAAAATTTCTAGTTTAATATTGCCTATCGTTTGCGTTTCATTCCACTAAGAATGAAGAAAAAATGCACTATTTTCATTATAAAAGAAATAGGAGAGGAAATTATGTAATCCTTAAAACCGTTTCCTTTTTCCATTCAAAAACAAACAGAAGGGATAAACTTATTTGGTATCGTTTATATAATAGTTATTAGGGATTTTTACTCTCTTAACTTTTTTATTTTATTTCATAAATTAAAACTTTAAAATAATGAATTATATATATGAATAAACTGCTAGTTAGATTTATTTTCTGTTAATTATTTTTAATGTTATTCATTCTTAATTATACTTAAAAAAAAAAAAAATCTATTTAACCGTATATATTTCAGACACATGAAAATAGCTGGAAAAGGCAAACAATCCCCAGGAAGGACATCTGGCCGAATCAATTCTCTTCAGTTAAGCCAGGTCACAAACTTTAATACTTTCTCAAGTTTATTCAATGTTCACCGAGATCAAATTGCTAATTTTTTTTACAACTATCAAATTTCTTGCAGCAACTTCTATAGCTAAATTGTTATCAGTCATATATTAAGCTAGAGATTAATCACGTTATTTTTAGCTCATATATAAATTGTTATCAGTCATATATTAAGCTAGAGATTAATCACGTTATTTTTAGCTCATATATAAACTTTAAACTACATTAAATATTTATACATCTGTTGTTATTAATACCGATGATGGCTGCTGGTTCATTCAGAAGTGCATTGGACGTTTGATATATGATGAAGCACAAAATTTAAAAATATCTAAAATATTATACATAGTAAAAGAAAGGAATAGGGATAGATTAATGACAGCACATTATTGTGTTATTAAAAATATATTAAATTTTAAATGATGTTTAAAGTTTATATCTAATTAAAAATTGTGGTCATTAGTCTAATAAATAAGTAGTGATAATAATTTATGTATCTGAAGAGGTATGGACTTATATGGGAGCCAACAAATTTTATATTTGTAGATTAAATTATACCACTAAACATTATATGATCACCATTTCTTATGCTTGCTCATAACTAATTAAAACAGGCTAAACACTCTCCATACAGTAGTGCCACTCAGTGCAAGCCAGAGTAATCAATGAATGCCAGAAGACTTATGCTTAAAATCCCTACCTAATGCCTACTCATTCAATATTCCCAGACTAGTTTTTAGCTTATGGCTTTCTTCAGTGAGGAGCTCTCAGATCCAAAGCTCCTCACTGAAGAAAGCCACAAGCTAGAAACTAGTCTGGGAATATTGGATAAGTAGGTACCAGATAGGGATTTTATACCTTCTGGCATCTATTGATTACTCTGACATGCACTGAGTGGCACTACTGTATGGAGAGTTTTGCCTGTTTTAATAAGATTAAATTATACTAATATTTATTATTTTAACAAAATTGTAATATAGGTATGTGCATATGCTGTACATATATAAGGTGAAATATTTGTACTATATGTGTTTTAACACCTTTAGTTTACTATTTTCTGTGAAATTCAGTATATGCAAAGGATTTGAAAGAAGGCATACTATATATCTGATCTTCTATGATGTAAAGAATATTACTGCACAATTCTATAGTTAGCCTGCTTGATGAAGTTAACTATCAGATTAAGAATTTGAACTGACAAGAACTGTCAAAGAACAACCTGATTGAGCCAAAATATATATCTCTATAATTACTTCACAATTCTATACATTTACATTAAGAACAATAGTACATCCTATTTACTATTATTATTCCAAAAATTTATTTGGATATTTGAACTTGGTTTTGCCATTTAATATCCGGTGATTATTCAGGCTTACAGTAGATAACTTTGTGTTACAGCAAATTGATATTCCTAATGCAGATGTTGAAAGTAAGCAAAAAAAATTACATAATGACATTCTTTTATAATTCTGTATATTATTATTGTGAGCAAGTAGAGAATTCAAAAGCCTATATATTATGAAGAATAAGATAAATTTAAAAAACATAGAAATGATTTTTATCCATTAATGCTATTATGATATTAATATTATTTATGTTTTTAATTGCTTTTTACAACCCACTATTGATGGTTTCGATTGCCCCAGCAATCTTCTTCAGAACTGAGAATATAAGTAGAAGTTCTGAAGAAGATTTCTGGGCCAATTAAAATCATCAATAGTGGGTTGTAAAAAGCAATAAAGAACATAAATGATATTAATATTATATGGATTTGGCAATGCAAAAAGAAAGATAAAGTTATAATACTTCATAAAGAATGTTATTATGATTAAAATAAGTTTTTTAATTTGTTTCTGATCTACATAAACTTGTTAGATTGGTGACCCAGATTCATTGCATTAGGATATTTTAACATTTATCAAATTAGTAAATAATTGAATGAGAATTGAAATAATTAATATTATATTTTGTAAATAAATCAAACAATATGCCTATAGTATTTCTTCTAAATTTCTGCATATTTATATTAGAAACAATAAATCACTCTAATAAGGCTAATCTAAAAACTTATCTGTGAATTTGGATATGGCATTATTACCTAGAGTCCATTGATTATTCAAACTTACACTAGGTGGCTTTGGAGCAGAGTAAATAGAGTGAATTATTTCTAATGATATTGAAAGTAGAGAAAGTCTTGTGATGCTTTGATTTTGTGTACAGTATGTCTGAATAGAAAAGGCTCTGCATCACATTATTAAAAGTATCAAAATCTCCAAATCTGTTACAACTAAATAGAAGAGATCTCTACAATCACAACAATGGCTATTTATAAAGTAATTTTAATCTATAAAAAATTACCAAGTAGGTGTTCCAGATATAAAACCTTAGTACCTTAATGTTCATTAATAAGCAAGGGTGGTTGAATGAACATGCAGATTGCATAAAATAATAGTAATATTTCTCAATTAATACCATTTTTGATATTATATACCACAAAAAATGGAAATATATATCATTGTAACATTTTTAATTATAAATATGCGACTTTTTTCGCATTCGTTAATGAAGCTATAATTATACTTAAAATAATGTGTAAACGGTCTGCTTAGCGCTTTCGAGATTTAATGTTGGAATCTCATACTCATAGCCTTGTGAATGAATACTGTCATTTATTGTACACATATGCAAATGAGTTTGAATATTTAATTAATCCATTGTCTAGAGAGAGCAAAGCATGCCTCTCTTCTATTAATGGCACTGGGATCATTTGCAATGTAAAAAGCCTCCTTAACTTTTCTTTTGGCATCACTCTTCTCTGTACAAACAATTTGGGCAGAACTTTAAGGATTACAAAATGTAAAAACAAACATTGAGCCAGAATGTAAAAGAGATCAAATTATTCAGCCGAAATAATTCCATAAATATGGAAAAGCTACAATATGAAATCAATACTCACTGAGAGCTACTGCACATTACAAAGTCAAGAATATAACAAATGGAATATATCATTAGAATGAGCAATACACAAACATATCTGTGCTTATCAAAGCAACATGTTTAACATTTCTTTAAAGAATTCATTATCAAGATACCATTTCAATTGCTACAGATTTCAAGTATGAATGTCATAATGTGGAAGCTGGGTCATGAGTAGAGATAGTGGATAATTCTTGACTGGAATTTCATTATATGATTATACAAATAATATTTCTTCTCCCAAATATGGCAGAACTATTTTGATTCAGAAAGCCATAGCTGTAATTTTTGGTTCAATTATTACTTAGCTTGTATGCATTCCAACTGTAGATTATGTGAACTTGTTAAGGGAGCATGATCAATAATGCCATCTTCCAAGCTGATAATATTTAGCTTTGCAGGTCAAATATGATTTGATGAAAATGAGGGTATTATATATCATGTGTCTCCTACCTTTGTATCATTCTTGAATAAGTAAGAGATATATCTTTCTTCTGTTCATAAACAATTGTAATTAAACATTAGTTTGAGAAATATAGGAATAATATACATACATGTGTTCTCCCTGTAGTTATTCTTAATCAATAGGAAAGCTACTTATATCTTATTTCAATTGACACAGACCTGATTAGTAGTCAAATGTTTGAAGAACAAGGGAATATTATACATTTTGTTTATGTCTCCCTCTCCTCCCATAATCATTCTTGAACAGATGATTGATATCTTCCACAGAATACTATAATGCATGTTCTAATAATTTTCTACATTATAATCATGCTATGCAATTCTATTCTGCATAGGAACAAGTCACTTTTAATGCAAATGATAGCCTGCATGGTTTGGCTGACATATGGGTTCAGGAAAATCCCTAAATTGAAACTCTGCAATTATTTTTAGTCAAACACCACAATTTCCATGGAACAAGCTACTAGCTACATTACGTTAACACAGTACCTTCTTTGTTCAATTCCTGCATCTAGAATGGTGGATGGATTCTTCAAGTCATACTTTGGAGTAATACATTTTGAATGATGACAAAAAGGAAGATTAATTTGCATTACAGTGTCATTTTGTATATTCTTTTAAGCTAAGGACTATCTATTTTTTATAAATCAGAATACTAAATATTTAAAATAATAATGAATATATATAAAACATTTTACAGCAGGATTTTTAATTTCTGTGTAAGCTAGAATGGCATTGAAAGTGTTCATTATCTAGTTTATTTTGAATGCTGAAATAAAATACACAAAAAATTAAACAGATAGATAGTTAAAAATAATTCTTTTCTATGCTAGATTGTCATCTTTTTTTTTCTCTTTATAGGTTGGATGTTAATCTTTAACAGAAATTCTGAAGTCTATTTTATGCTGAAATGTCAAGAACTATTTCAATACCTTTTCCTACATCAAGGATTAAAAGTCTTCCATCACTGAAGACCTTTGCTCTTGTTAAAGTTGCATCAATGATATGTAATAAAAGAAAGTTTAAGAAATATCTTCTGAAAAATATTTATAATATCTCATTTATAAAAAGATATGACAATTTGTCAGGAATGCCACAAGTGGCAGATGAACTTTTCAAAATGAAAATGTCAAAGGTATTAAATAAAATTATGCTGCCAATTAGTTTGAAATATGAAATCATGGTGAAAGCTGAAGAACTGATTGCACATCTTTTCTTCTGGGTGAATTTTAACATAAATCATTTGCTGTGCTTTTGTTGTAAGAGGAAAAAATACAAACTTTTTAAACGGAAAAGTAAAACTAACATTAAATATTTCTATTGGAAAATGTATGGCACTGTAGACGAGAGAAAAATGATAGAACAGTTAATAAAAAACCCCAAAGTAGATGCTTATCATCGTTATAAATTAGCCTGTCTTTTTTGTTTTGATGAGAGCATCCCTATTTTATGGCTTAATTTGAGTGATACCCAGAAACAATCTGCGACCTTAGTTAATGATACTTTTCCAACTTTAATAAACCTCTGGTCTTTATTCATTGCTGGAAATATAAATCAAATAATAGGTAATTTGAAAGAATTTTGGGTTTATGGATTGAAAGAAGCCATTAAAAGAAAAAACAGTGTCGCGATTAAATATTTTTGGACTAAACTTCCTACTGAAAAATGGGAAATGCTTGGAATGTTGGATGCCAGAGAACAATCATTGGATATTGAATATTACTGGCAATTCTAATAAATTATAAGGTTTTCAGCAATTTTTTTTAACTTTATTCTTAGTTTCAACTGTATTGCAATCATCATCAGAACTACAATATCATATATAATCATACAATTAATACATTTTATACACATATTTATATTAAGACAATGATAACAATACTCAAGTCATCATTATTAGTTTTCTATGGCCATAATTACATAATCTCTTGTTTTAATTTGTGTTATCAATTTTAACGTAATACAGCTGATATTTATTAATTCAGAAGTAAGATCAAGATTAATTATAAGATTTATATTGGTTGGCATTATAAGAAAACATTGCTGTGTTAAAATTTTCATAGCCACCAATAGTTATTTTATAAGCTCTCAATTGACCAATAATTTATTTCAATTCTTTATATAGAACCTATGCCATTAGTGCAGTGATATGAATGATGGACTAAAGAGTAAATGTTCCTGAATCAGTTCAATCTATCAAAAAAGATAATAGTGCTGTAAAATTGATATTTTCAGTAATAAATACAGTATAAAATTAAGATTTTTTAAAATAAGAAGATATATCTGATTTGTTTGTTGCTCAAACTAAACCAAAACTTATTACAGGTTTTTCCAAACACATTAAATACTTCATTTTCATTCCAGCTACAAATAGATTTAAATTGGAATAATTTCACATTTGAATAGTCTTGAAAATTACTCTACTTCAACTAAGACTATCTTCTTTATATATATATTTTCTATAGACATGCAGGGATCTTTGAAGAGAGAATTAAGAAAAAGGTTAATTAAATGCTATGTGTGGAGTGCTCTAATGTATAGTTGTGAAACGTGGACAGCGAGTAATAAACTTAGAATCACATTGGAGACCTTTGAGATTTATCAGTTGGATAAATAAAATAAATGAAGTTTTGAAGAGTAAATGAAAAAAGATGAGAAAGAGAAACTGGACTGGACATGTATTGAGAAGAAATTATAGTTTAATGAAAGTTGTTTTGGAGAAATGGTGAATGGCAGCAAGAAGAAAGGCTGGAAGAGATTGACATTGTTGGCTGATATAAGAGTTGGAGTTATGTGGAATTGAAGAGCTGGACAATGAGAATGGAATAACTAATGATGTAACTACTTTCTGGACTTATTCATTTGACAGAATATTGTTGATGATAATAGAGATTCAGGTTTTATGACTTTAAAGTCTTTTGGTGAAGGATTCCAAATTGCCAATGAAATAAAATGAAACTAGCAATAGATTGAATAGAATTGCATTAACCATTTGTAAGCAAGAAATCAATTTACATATGCATGTGATTTATATTATAATGAACTATTAATGTCATGTGGAGTTAAGACTTTGAAATCGAAAAATGCCAGTGAAAAATTATATAATAAACTGAAACAAATACAGATTTTATAGAAAGAAAATATGAAAGCCACACCTTTTGAGTCAATAATAATTGAAAACTAAAACTTCTAATTTTTTGATATTGCACAGTCCACTAAAATCTTAGAATGTTATAGATTTAGTTTACATTCATATACCTTTTAGGAAATATATAAAAACTGGAGAGTTAATCAAAAAATTATCAAATCCCTATAATTGGTGAGCTTTCATTTCTAATGATGATAATAATTCATGTTGATTTATAAGATGCACAAAAAATGCTTTATAAAAACTAATACTCTTGCCAATATATAATTGGGAATTTACTGATAAAAAAATGCCTTAAAGCGAAAAATTGTGAAATTTTTTATGTAAATAAAGTGTAATTATTCACAATCTAAATAAACCATAATTTATTTTTAATATAAATATTTTTTCTTTTTTGAATTATTAAAAATGTTTTATTTTTTAATATATTTTCATAAGTCCCTGAATTTTAATAAATTCTGGGCACAGTAATGCAGCCTTTAAATAGTTTCATGTGGTGTGATGTGATTATGCCCTCTACAGAGTAGCATAGCAATTAAAAACTAAAAGTTCTTGTACTGATTTTCTGCTGAATATAGTAAAAAAAAATTATTTCATCACTTATTGTACTCGATCTTCTTTTGAGTATCTAAAAATCACAGGAGCTTTCTAGTAATCAACTACATAATAATTGTATAATAATAACACTATGATTTTATATAGATCTGAAAAACTATTTTTTATAACTATGGATGATAGCAGTGGTAATTCAGAAGTTTTACTGCAAAATATTGATGTAATTGTTGATTCACATTAAATTTATATTTTGCAATTTTTAACCATAACATAATCCATCTTTGACTTATGTCTTTTTATCTATGTGATATACTATAGTAACTATAAATAATATTTCCATATATTCCATTACTTTTGAATATACCCTAACAGTTTCAACTGTTGTCTTCCTCTTATCTTATGGTATGTTGGCAAAAACGTTATACATTGCTAACCATATATATTATAAATACTGGACTGAAATCAAAATTGTCAGTTTAATAATATTAAAACATTGCTATATTGAATACATATGGAAAGTAATAATTATTCTGTTATTATTTCTATAGATTTAACTATAATGCAACTTTAGATGTCACTCACCAAGTATATTCCGTGTCCGCATTAAAAGAACAAATAGAATTCCTTCATTTATTTTACTCCATCAGCTATCTGTTGTATACTTGTGTTATCAAATGAACACTAAATGGAAATAGTACATCCAAATTCTAGATTAGTTGGTCTTAGGATTTGCATTTATGCATTCAGCAAATATCCTTACTTCTTTTAAGCTTTTCGAGCTGACGATATTTAAATACTCAGGATGGCTCTAGAATTACTACCCCTAATACAAATGCTAAAAGTAAATTTACAAAGTCTGTTCTGTATATGTGAATGCTCACAAATTGAATTTAGGTAAACTTTAGTCATGTTCTACTAGCATTAACATCTATTTCATTATTTCTACATAGTAACGGAAGGTCGTATTTTAATATAAGATGGTGTACATGTCTGATACCAAATTCTATGAATTGTTTTTTTTAATCAAGACATTTCCAGCATTCTTTTATAGAATGGTAAAGGAGATAACTTATCCATCATTCTAGTCAATTACTGGATAGTGAAGGGTTCAATGGTTTTTCTTTATTGTTTAACTGTCTAGTTAAAAATTATCCAATACCCGTTTACCAACCATATTGACTACGAATCTGTTGCCTGAAAAAAAAAATTATTATACAAAAATCCTTACTTACTTCACGTCTATACAAAATAAGTTAATGTGCTAATCATTACACTATGCAAAGTCATGTATGCCCTACAAGGCAAATTACTCAATCACATATACTATAGAAGTGTTCATTTAACACTAACAAATTGTAAATGCTTCTAGTGGTCTTTCTACACTTTGATAAACTGTCAATTATTTCTGATATTCACTTAATTCTTTTTAAGATAAATTGTCTCTAGTATCATTTAACATTTTAATATACAACATTGCCCAATATTTTAACATACACTATTGTAAACTGTGCCCAATATTCATTTAACTCTATGATAAATTGTCTCTGGTATTCATTTAGTATTTTGATAAACAGTACAGTTTTTTTAGAACTCATTAAACACTTGATTAACTAATAATCAATTAATAATTTGACCTACAGAATTGTAAGATGCCTTAAAATTCATTCAGTATTTTGACAAACTGTAAATTTTCTCATATTCATTTAATGCTTTGATAAACTATAAAGTATGTGTCAAGTATTCATTTAACACGACAACTAATTAGTCATTTAACACTTTGACATACAGTACTATAAATTGTCTAATATTCATATAACACTTACATAAACTGTACAATGCCTCTAATATACATTTAATATTTTGGAAACTATAAATTTCCACTAAACAATATCATTGATGTAACAATAAAGGAAAGACCCACACACGATCTGCAGACAATTTTGAAATTATAACTTTACCAAATTAATATTTCTGTCATCCTAGCACACCGTTCTTAAGACAGCCACTATATTGTATCATCACCAAAATTCAAAACAATAATATATTTAGGGTCATTGATTGACCTCTGAAACCTTACTGTTTCATAAAATAACCACTATTTAATTGCATGTGGTACTCAGTATTGTCTTACAATTACTGATTCTGGAAAGTTAGTGGAATATGACTCGCTTATTTAATTAGTAACTGAGAGATAATTATTTCAGAAACTTATGAAACATGGATTACAATTTTATGTGAAACTATGTTCTTAGATTGAACTTTGTTGAGTCCTTTTTTTGTTACGATTGCTTATATATGTAGCATGTAATTTCATCTTCACTATATATCTGCTCAAGACTAACTTATCACCATTACAAGTTTTGAAAATTCATTCATATAATTAACAACTCTAGTTTGGGTATTATTTTTCCTTGAATGGAAACTAAATGTTTTTTAAATCTTTGAAGCCATTCTTTAAATACTGACACAAAAGTTCTAATTTAAGTTCTTTATATTATAATTCAGCTAAGTATAATACATCCTGACATAACCCACTCAATCATTACTTGATCTTATCCTCCGGTTGTGCCATGTCTTATATTATTTTAATCTTCATATGATTTAACAAAACCCTATTTGCATAGAAACAAAAAAAAAAAAAAATCTTTTCTATCATATACCATTGCTTAACAACATTAGATAAGTCACCCAACTATAAAACTGCCTCGATCCACTTTTTCAACAATTTTATCTTTTGGTTTAATATAAGCTGATGTTTACATTTGTATAATCACTGATTATTGTGACTTATTTTAGAATCCATATATATAAAATACTAACAAAATCTTTGTTCTGCAATGCTAATAATAAACAATGTAATTACACAGAAACTAAACTCTCCATACAGTAGCGCCATTCAGTGCAAGTGAGAGTAATCAATGGATGTAAGGTTTATGCATAAAGGTTTGTGTATAAAATCCCCATCTAATGTCTACTCATCCAATATCCCCAGATTAATTTCTAGCTTGTGGCTTTCATCAGTGGGGATTTTGTGCACAAATCTTCTTGCATCCATTGATTATTTTGGTTTGCACTGAGTGGTGCTACTGTATAGAGAGTTTAGCCTCTGTGTAAACAGCTTCTGTAAGCAAAAAGAATGGTGATCATGTGATGTTTAATGATTTAAACAATGTAAATATAGTAAAAATTTCCAACTTATCACAATGAATAAATATCTCTAAAAATATTCTGCATAATAACAAATATTTAAAAAAAGGTTTTCACAATGTTTATTGCTCTTCTCAGTGTAATATATATTATGAATATTTATAGATAATTGTTTATAGTGATATCTACATCTTATTTCTTGATAATAATAAAAAAAACAATATTAAGTGATATAAAGTCTTATAATTCAAGAAATAAAATATACATTGCTGCATATATAGAAAATATTCTGTAAATGATTATAATGTTACATTTAGAAGATCGAAGAAACATTCCTGAAAGATTTTTGTACTAAAGAATACAATATTTGTTGCTAGGGATTAAAATTATTTCCATTTTATAATAACTTTATCATAAGTGTACCACATAAATTTCTATACTTTGTATATTATTAAATATTCTTTGTGTATAATGGTGGATGTAACAATTTTAGTTAGATTAAAATGTGCCCAATTATCAATGCTGATCTACATCACAACTATTTCCATTTCAAGAAGTAAAATAACTAATCTTTCTTATTGCATTGCCAAATGTATATCATATAATACTAAATCAGCCATGCACTTCACTACTGTTACACAATGTTTTATTTACCAGCCTCTTTTACGTTTTCGATTGCCCCAGCAATCTCTTCAGAACTTTTATATCTCCTAATTTGCTTTATTTACCATCCTCTTTTATAGTTTCAATTGCCCCAACAAACTTCTTCAGAATTTTTATATCTTCTAACTTCAGCAGTTTAAGTTAGGAGATATAAAAGTTCTGAAGAAGATTGCTGGGGCAATCAAAACTGTAAAAGAGGGTGATAAATAAAGCATTGCGTAACAGTAGTAAAGTGTATGGATGATTTAGTATTACATGATAAGTTCATTACTATCTAGTATCTATTAACTAAATCATTATTTACATAAAGAGTGAAGATTTATGTCATCGCTATTTCAGATGATTTAAGATCGAGATCCCATTTATTTTTGGCATAGTTGGTGTTTACTTTGGTGAAACTGATCCAGAAAATCCTTAAGCTAAATTAATCAGGAAAATTAGAGAGATTACATCACAATTGAAAGATAAAGGTCATTTCCATATAGACTGATATATAGAGATCATTTTCATGCAGTCTGATAAATGAAGATAAAGATCATTATACATTTTCTCATTTATTTGTTGTTTTAATCTAAGATATGAGTGCATGCATAACATACAGATGTTAGAATAATCTAAGATATGAGTACATGAATAGCATGCAGGATGTTAAAAAATTATTCACTAATTATGAAGCTTATTTCTTATGATTTTTTTTTCCTTCTCAACTTGTTTTTTGAGAATTTGCAACTTATATTTAAATATACAAATACATGAGGTGATATAACATCCACCTGTTATGCTTATAATATTGATTCAAATCTGGCAGATAAGACTTAAAATAAATAAATTTCAGGCTCCAATCAGGTTTAAAAATTTTCTTTCAGACACAGATCTATAAATAATCCAGTTAATTATCTACTATTGGTCAGAAAACTGATATTTAGTTATTCTAAGATAGATAGTGAAACTAACGGTGGGAAATGCCAAAATTCTTATTACCTATAATTTGAAAATCTGATAATGCTTTTTCACTGTTCCCTAATGAGGTGTTACTAGAGAGGTTTTTGCCCAGCAGAAAATTATTTAAAGGTTCTACCTATTTTTCCTTGTCATTTTAGTCCACAGAACTATTAGAATTATAGCTTAAGTTTATGTATTTACATAACATAATTACAACAGAGGTTTGCTAATATTATAGGTTTATATATTAATTCAAATTGTTCTAAGAATAGTGCTTTACAATATTGTCTAATTTCATAGCACTTTGATATTATTACACAAATTTATCTTATAATGATCCACCTTAGCATGAGAATACTTTTAAAAAAAACTTTCAGATTTAACTTTCTATGTTGTAATGGTAAGTGGATGGCCAGTGATATGTCTACACACAATAGTGTCAATGTTCATAATATGGAATAAGCATAATAACACTAAAATAAAGAAAATATTTACTCTAGCCTTTACGGGTGATTTAAATGATATTTATCTTCTACCTATCCCAGTCTGAGTCTATCTGCAAACCACAATTTTGTCCATAATCATCAACCCAATCTGGATACCACCTGGTGAATGTCACCAGGGAAAGATTCTAAGGACATACAGTGTCTATAACTAGGTGATATATCAAGATTTATTTTATAATAGACCTAATCTTTATGGCAACCCCTTATAAAATTCAATAATTAATCCTAACTAATACATCATTAATTTATAATATCCGACCAAATCAAGGATCACATACGAGTCACTCCCAGATGAAAATTACCACAGAATTAATAATAGGCCCTGACAATCTTTGACACAGTAAAGTGAACACTTCCAATATTTAATAAGTAAAAGGATTTATTTACAGATTAGTAACCAAATAATTTTCAATGTATATAGTTCCTTATTTCCAATCTTAAGTAAACATTATATATTTTATTAGTTGATGTTTATATAAGCATAAAAGGAGACATTAGTTCGTTTATTCCTTCCTTATGCATAGTATTTATATTTAACATAAGACAATTGTTGATTCACTTTTCCTTATATCAGTCTCATATTTTCTAATTTAAACTGTATTTTTCACTAACTTAAATTTTTTTTTATCAAACTATCCTTTTTAAAATTAACTTATAAGCAATATATTTCTCAAATGATCTTAACTTTAAATTATATTTTATGTTTCATAAGCTTAGAAAGACAACAGCTACTGAATTATCAAACATCCCCCCAAAATGTCCAATTTTTTACACATTATCAAACTCTAAATGTTATTTATATAAACCACATCATTTAATAAAATTATTTGATCAAGCATTGACTACCATTAACAAATATCCATTGCTTTTAACACAACTAGGATATAATTTCGCATGTCAATGACTCTTAGAAATATTCATTTACTTAGTTATATTTGGATCCACAGTCATCACTTATCTTCCATATAAATCTTGGTTAAAATATTATATAAATATGCATAGTTTCACTGTTATATTTCATAAAACTAATAATAATTCATAGAGATGCTCAATTCTTAGGCTACTAACTCAAAACAATATTATTATTGATTAAGCTTTTATTCTTGAAGATATTTTTTCAATATTGAAAATATGCTCCATTATAAACAAAAGCTTGCAAATAACTGCTATTATATAATAAAATTCACAAGCATAAAAGCATATATAATCAATGCTGATTAATGTAAGAATTTAAATCTCCATACGAGTAATATATCTGTGATAAGGCAATTTCTCTTGTACTCACACATTTTTATATGCATATACATACTATACCTATCTACTGTATAATATACCTATTTTTACCATGACTATTATGCTTTCATGCTAATTTACTTAATCTAGTATTATACTCCGATCTGAAATGTTATTATTAAATGTTTTATTTAAAATACAATCATTTTCAAATATTTTTCTGGATATTAATTGCTTATATTTAAAAAGGAATGACTAGAAATAGGAACGATTTATTTTCTCAATCCTTCTAAATCAAGATTAGGTATCAAAATAAATTAAACTGTGGCACAAATTCAAGTTGTTACTTTTACATGTCATAAAACAATTCGTTCACCTCCCCTTTCGTGTATATATGTTTTAATCACCAATTTATAATATACATAGTATTTTCCTGAAGGTCTGTGATGATGGTGTTTTAATTCTATTTATATATTGGATTATTTCCATCAGCTAATATGAGTATTGAATATCTTTAGAAAAAATTAACTTTATTTAAATATTCCAAATACATTCAATTGTTAATAATAGCACATCAAACAGGTTAGTATATGCTGCGTTTAGAGAGGTATTACAAAAATATTGGATACAGAAGAATAGGTACAAAAAAACTTTAAAGAAGCTGCGCACATGACAATGGCAAAAAATCCCATAAGCCCACTTAGTGTGACTATACATAATGTATGGAAACCACCAATCAACTGTGCTCTTAAGAAAAAGTGGAGAAATCATGAGGAATCTCATAGATAAGTATATGCAATTTTTACTGACTGTTGCCTTTGACTGGATGGCTGTTAGTTACTGCATTACCTTAAAATTCAATACTCCAGAATCTAAGGGTCTAGATTCAGATCTCATGCTAGTACTGTCACTGGTCAGGCCAGCAACACCTGAAGAAGAGGGGAGAATAATACCTCTCAAAACATTGTGCATATACTAACCTGTTTGATGGGTTATTACTAACAGATGAATGTATTTGGAATATTTAAATAAAGTTAAATTTTTTTAAAGATATAAATACAATTATAATATACATATTTGTACAAAATATTACATTTTGTTTCTTATAGTTATTTTCCAGTAACTTGCATGACTATAATCTTGTCAAAAACTTATAAACATTTAATCAATTGAATTATACATTGGTTGATAGTAGTTTTAAGGTAGAAAAAAGATGAATAAGGGAATGTATAATGGATGTACATATATTAATATGGTCAATGGTTTGATAAAATTGGGAAATTGTCAATGTTAGAAAATAAGTAGCTGTAATATATATATATATAGTGATAGTATAAGAGGGGAATTGTTCATTTGATGATAGTAGGTATAAGAAAGCAAAAGATGAATAAGATAATAGATGTATACATGTGTATATTCATAAAAATAATACTAATATTTTTTAATTTTTTCATGGATTTATTTCTAATGATGATCACTAGAGCATATAAAGTAAGAACGTTTATTGTCATATGATTAATTTTCAAAAATGGCATCTTGAGAAGGTTCATTTGTGAATGAAAATCGATTTAATATTAAATTAAATTGCATATAAAACAGTTGTCTATTATTTTGAGTTATGTATAATTCGATTGATTAAGTGTCATACAAAATATATACATGAATAATCAATATCTTAATTATTCAAATACATATTCATAAGGCTATAGCAAAATATTTTAAAGGCCAATAAAATAATATATTCCGATATATACCAAATCAATGTTAATGAAATTATAAGTTTTCAGAAAATAATTAAAGAATATTGATTTAAGTAACTTTCATTCATGAAATAGAAATGAAAGTAGGTTTTTGACAGAAATTCCCACATAGCTTCTATACGATTTACATAAAAAAATTCCTTCATGCCTTAGGATTTCCCTCATCAATGATATAAAACTACAATGGGTACTTACTCACTCATAAACAAAATTTTTATGCTGGGTTTAGTTTTACTTGTATATTTTTCTTTTCTTATTCTAGTTTAGAATTTTGCACAATAAATTTGCTGGCTAAATATTTGTCAATTTATCTTAATTAGATTTCTTAGTGCATTAGGAATTAAAGCTTCTTTTGGGATGGCACTTGGAAAAATGAGTTCCAAGATAGATTTCAAACAGTTGGTGATTATTCCAGGATTTCACCCAATAAAATTTATGTTTTAGCATCCATCTCAAATTCTCCAACTAAAGACACATATAGCATAGATATATCTGTTATGTGACCTCACATTTTTTTAATTAAACCTTAGATAAACTTACAATTACACTTGATTTTTTTTCCTTATAATTATCATAATTAAAAATTCTTTTTCTTGGGATGGAAACTAGAGATTACTGTTTTATCTAGTCATTAAAAACAATTAGTCTCCTCAAAGTAACAACAAAAATATAATCATATAATAAAAAATATATACCTTTATGACTTAAGATTCTTCTTAAACTTATTTTTAGAAATATATTTTTCTATTTTTCCTTTTTTTAATTACTCTGCATAATTTATTATTTTTTTAAAAGTAATGTACCATTTTATTTATTCACACAATATTAATCTACTTAAGTGCATTCTTTTCCTTTCACAGCATTTTAAAACTATTTTTTTCTTTCTAGACTGCTTCATTCAGTATGTAACTAATCTCTCTTCCATGTGTGAAACTATGCACAATCATGAACTAGATATGAAATGTCTATGTCAATATAGATTATACAAACACACATTTTCTTTAAATTTTGAAATTTAAAATTTTGTATATTTTAACCACTAGCCATTGACTATAATTTTGATTTCTTTCTTTCGCTACGTAATTTTCCATTATATTTATTAAATCTTAATGTGCAAAAAAAATATTTTCTTCAAGAAAGGAAAGATTATAACTTGGTTAACAAAAGCAGCACCTCCTCATCCCATTTGTTATCATATTTTCTTGCTTAATTTGAAAACAATTAAACAGAAAAAACAGATTATGTTACTCATATATATTGCTGGTTCAGATTGAAGAAGTTAATATTAAAAAACTAGTAATAGATGAAAATTATATAGATTTACTCTCTGATAATAAGTTTGATGTCTCTAAATCTGTGGTAAAGAGAAATTGTTAAAGCATATGCATGTAAAAATGCTATTCTTTAATCTCATTGCAGCATAAATCTTAGAAATGTTATAGTAAAAGTATGAGTCAAATGGGAACTTATATTCCAGTTTCCACATAGCAATAACCTCTATGTTAACTTATATTAATTTCACTACCAGAAGATAGATGGCATTGTATTTTTATAAAATTTTACCATCAGAATATTTATAAGAATATGAAAAATTACAAATCCAATCAACTTCTATCTTGTATGAATTACCTAAGTGAAAAATCTCAAAAGATATTTTTTAATATAGAATTTCATATACTTATCTATGAGAGTCCTTCTGATTTCTCCATTTTTTTTCTTAAGAGCAAGGTTCAGTTAGTGGTGCCAAATAATATGTACAATCACACTGGATTGATTTAAGAGGTTATTTGCCAGTTATGTGGTTAGATTCTTTGAATTTCCTTTTTTGAACTTTTTCCTACTCATATTATTACAGCAAATAATCTCATAAGTCAAATCAGTGTGATTGTACATAATGTCTGCAAGACACTAATTAATTTTTCTTTTAAGAAAAGAAGTGGTCAAATTAGGAGGATTCTCATAGGTAAATATATAAAATTTCAATTGATTGTTGCCTTTGGCAGAATAGCTGTTGGTTAGGGCATTACCTTAAAATTCAATATTCAAGAATCTATAAGTCCAGGTTCAATTCTCATGCTAGTACTGTCAATGGTTAATCCAGCAACACCTGAAGAGAGAATAATGCCATTCAAAAAGTTGTATGCATACTAACCTGTGTATTATTACTAACAGTTGAATGTAATAAATTATTATAAAAAATATTCAGTTCTTAATATTAGGTGATGGAAATAATCCAACAAATAACTAATACTAAAACGCTATCATCACAAACATTCAAACAAACCCCATGCTTCTTGGCTTCAAATCATCACAGTATAATATTTACTTAATAGATACATATATAATTATTGTATAAGTTAATTTTAAAAATATACATTTAAGTAAGCAGAATAATTAATTTGTGGAAAAAGATGTGAGCAGAGAATCAATTCAATTACACAAGACAAGAAATTAATTGAATGACTGAGATTATTCATATTGGTGTTCCCATGCAAGTGAGTCCGCAAATGAAATTTATGAGTAAAAATTTAAAATTGTGAATAAATGAATTCCTAGGTGGGGAATCCAAGGTTAGAGAATAATTATTGTATATATATAAGGGTCTTGTGACACAGTGGTTAACATATCTATCTATTATGTCCATAACCCTCGATTTAAATCTAGTTGAAGTAAAAAATGTGGAAGACTTTCATACAGACTTACTATTTCTTGGATGGTAGGAATTTCATGAGCATTTAGTCATCAAATTTAAACAATAAATGGGTATCCATCTATTTTACAATTAATACGACACAGCTAAATATTTTCACTACCTGGGCAATTGAAAGACTTCACCTTGCAAATAAGACTATCTAAAGACTGTTTCATCTTAATACCTTTCCATTACAAGGCCAGGAATCAATTAGAGGATAAGTGCTGCAGAAGTTCCCAGGCCTGCATGAACTATGTTTTTTGCAATAATCAAAATATTTTATCATTTGCATAATGAAATTACATAGGCCCTATATTGACTATCCTGTGTGAAATAATACAATAACAGCGCTAGTTGTGCAGTAGCACATATTTTTCATCTACGTATAACATATATACCTAAATGTTTTATAATATTCTAATCACGTTAATGTGAAATCAGCAAAGGTCGTGAATGATTCTCTTCTTTAATCATTTATTTATTGAATCAGAATTCGCAAAAAAAAAAAAATTACGATGATGTAATTAACAGATTCACAATAAAACTCTCCATAAATGTATTTTTTTTTTTTGCAATATATGTATTTTGTTTCTCAAAAAGTCATAATTATAATTTATAAGTAATTGTTTATGCATTATAAGTACCAATTTGTACAATTTTATTTAATCACTATTTGAGTAAATAAGGCAACATGAAAGCGCTAAGCGTTTAATATTTTTGCACTCTTTATAGCTTCTCTTTCAAGTGCTTCATACGCTTTTAATTTTATTTATTTATTGTTGTTATTATTAGCATATTTTTAATTACATTTAATATATAAAATGTTATAAATATTTTCTTTTAGACAAAAATACAACTAGTGCTTAGTAGAAGAATGACATTTGTATTTGTGTAAATATATTTTGACTTATATTTAAGTGAATGAATGTATTTATTTTAATAAACAGATTAATAATAACAATGCAAAAAATTACATATTATTTTCTATTTTTTTTTTAAAGCAAATTCTGATTCAAAATAAAAATTTTAACAAAGAGAATCATTCTTAATAATTTTTATTAGTCATTCATTAGACTACAGATTATCCAATAATAAATAATATTTTTGTAGTGCAATTTTTCATTACATTACTCTCACGCAAGGTAGGGAATGGTTTCTACCTGCTTTAAACATCTTATGGAGACTTGTAATCATAAACATATGACCAAAGGTATATGATAAAGATCTATGATCCCCAAGATGCACATTTCATGCTGAATGACCATTCATCAGTTGGCCCAGACCACAATCTCTTACACATATCTTTATCATTGTTCAATATATATATGGCAAATAACTACGGTTTAATTAATGTGTCAAACATGTTTGCCCTGACAACTTTGGCACAAATTACTTAATGAAAGAATAGTAATAATTTTTCTTAGTCATTCATTAGACTAGAGATTATCCAGTAATGAATATTTCTGCAGTGCAATTTTTTACTACACCATTCTCATGCAAAATAGGGAATAGTTTCTATCACTTTTAATATCTTGTGGAGGGATGTAATCATAAATATATGACCATCCCCAAGATTCACATTTCATGCTGAACCAGCCCTCATCAGTTGGCCGAGACCATAATCTCTCACAAAATCTTTATCATTGTTCAGTATATTTATAAATAGCAAATTACTACAGATTAATTGATAAGTGTCAAACATGCTGCTCTCACAACCTTGGCACAAATCACTTAATGAAAGTACTAATTTTTATTAGTCACTCATTAGACTAGAGATTATCCAATAATGAACAATATGTCTGTAATATAATTTTTCACTACACCTCTCTCATGCAAGATAATGGTTTTTTAACACCTTGTGGAGGAATGTAATCATAAACATATGATCAAAAACATGCGAAAAAGTTCCATGATCCTCTAGATGCACATTTCATGTTGAACCAGCACTCATCAATTGGCCCAGACCACAATCTCTTAAAAATATCTTTATCATTGCTCAGTATATATATAGCTAGAAAATTGGGCCATGGATCAGTGAGTGCTGGTTCAGCACAAAATGTGCAACCTGGGATGTCTTTGATCATATGTTTATGATTACATCCCTCCACAAGATATTAAAAGCAGGTAGAATCCATTCCCTACCTTGAGTTAGAGTGCTGCTACAGAAATATTATTCACTATCAGATAATCTCTAGTCTAATGAATGATTAATAAAAATTATTATACTTTCATTAAGTGATTTCTGCCAAAGCATGTTCAATACATCAATTAAACTTTAACATATCAATTAAACTGTAGTATTTATGCTATCTATATATATACACTGAACAATGATAAAGATAAGTGTAAGAATTGTGCTCTGGGCTAACTGATAAGTGCTGATTCAGCATGAAATGTGCATTTTGGGAATCATAGATCTTATTCACGTCTTTAATCATATGTTTATGATTACATTCCTTCACAAAATGTTAAAAGCAGATAAAAACCATTACCTACCTTGTGTAAGAGTGGTGCAGTGAAAAATTACTCTACAGAAATATTATTCATTAATCTCTAGTTTAATGAATGATTAATAAAAAATAATGTGATTTGTGCCAAAGTTGTCAGGGCAATATATTTGACACACAATTAAACGGTAGTAATTTGCTATCTATATAATATACTGAACAATGATAAAAATGTGTAAAAGATTGTGATCTGGGCCAACTGATAAGTGCTGGTTCAGCACGAAATGTGTATCTTGGAGACCATAGGTCTTTTTCACGTCTTTGGTCATATGATTATGGCTACATCAATATATCTATATCTGCAAATATTTTTTTAATATGCATTTTTTTATGCAAAACCACCACTGCACGATCTCCATCCTTTTTTTTTCTTCAGGCCGCTGCTGACAAGCGCTATTTTTAAACAAAAATAATATTTAGAATTATCATCAAAATAAGTAGATATTAAAATATACAATAACATTAAATAGGCCTCCATCAAAAAACTTATAATAGTTAATGGGAAAAGTAAATTACAATAGAAATAGTTAAGTTGCACAAACTGAAAACTTTAATTAGTAAAGATAAAAATTAATGAAAATGAATAATAATTTATCTCCCTCCCTGCCCCAATACTTTGAATAACTAACTGTTAAGTATAATCATTTTTTGAAAACAAGTCTGCAGAACACATTTTCAAAGAAAATCACACTCTGTTAATCCTTTGAAGTTGAACATATCAAATTCAATGATTAATCTGAAGGCTTTTTTGGAACTGCCATATCATATATAGTATAGAAACACCACAAAGTGCCGATCACGCACAAACCGACGGTAGAAAGATATAAGACTCGATCCATTGGACCACCTTTTAAATATATCACCACGCCATCTGGTTTCTGAAATTTTTCTTGCAATCTTCTAATATTAGGATTGAAATTTCCGCTTCCTGTTGGCGGAGTAGGAGCAGCTTTACTTCCAGATGAATAAGAAACGGCTGATTCAGAAATGGATTTAAGATTTGCTGGCTTCGTTATGATTGGTTCAATTGCCTTCAAAATTCTTAAACCTTGCGGAAGGTTAGCAACCATTTGACTGACTTTTCCGAGCTTTCCAGTTACATAATTAAATTTGTAATACATTATTCTTGCTTTAAACGCAAGAATGAATTTAAGTAAATAAGCAAAATAAAAGGTGACCTTTAACGCGTGTCTACAAACTGTAAACGATAACACCTTATTGTCAAGGACAGACAACGAGAGCTCGAGAGTGATTATCTATCACGTGACACAAATGGCCGCCAGCGCAAAAGCAATGGTATATTATTTATTAATATTAACAAAAAAAAAAACAACAACAAATAATCCAGAACTAAAAATATATATATATTGCTACGTTTATTTAAATAAGAAGTGGCAACCCATGCCGAACTACTATCATCGATGAGCAAGTTTTATTGCTCTACTGATTTGTTGTTCAGGTTGGATCATACATAAAGTGTATATTGAGATACAGGAAGTGATAATAGTATAAAAGCTTATCTCTGAATTTAAGGTCCTAATTAGTGTAGTGCTAAATTATAATATTTCATACATGTTCATTTATAACTCTTGAGGAGTAATAGAAACTCCATCAACACAAATAGAAAAATCATAAACGTTGGATGAACGCCCAATCGAAGCCGGAGAATAATCAACCTCCTAAATGCGAGGTATCTAATGATATGCCAAGATTGAATGCGTGATAAATGGTCTTTGCCTGAGGTGACATATATGACTCGTTCAGATTAGTAAGAAAGAGTCACGGTCTTGCACATTAGCCACTGAAGCTTAAAGTAAATAGTTCTAACGTGTATTTTAAGTCCCTGATAAGAGTAGCAATCCATTCCTAACTTAGGTTTTACTTTAGACTAACTTATAATACATAGGAAAGAACTCACAACTATTGAGTAATTTGTTTAATGTAGTATTAATAACTAAATTGGTATAGTATACGTAATAAAATAATATGTGGTCTACTTTTTTATTATTGCATTTCGTGAGGATGAGATCACTCGGTTGCCTGTGATGAAACTTTTCATTAGCTTAAATTAGGTTGTGTGCACATTTTGAAATACAGCAATCTGCTTCTCCTGATATTGAGGGATATACCCAATAGATTATTCTAAGATAAGGTCCACTGAGAAACTTTATCTAGAGCATCCAGGTAATTGCTTAGCTTATCTGGATAGACTTAGGTTATAAATCTGACATGAATATAATAGGCAACCGAAATAAAATTGGCAACCATTGTATGTGCAGATTAGCCATTTGTGAAGCATGTGCTCAAACTGCACATATCCACCTCAAAGAATTGACCCTTGAGAAAGCTATTGAACTGCTCAGTTTTTATTTTCATCACAAAAGATGCATATATATAAATTTAACGAAAGCAAGGGAAAAACATACCATGAATTATGAGAGCAAATGCAGGAAATTAATGGAAGCCTTTAGAAACAGGATTATTTGTGGTGAGAAATTATAGCTTATGAAAGAATGTGAGCCAAACCTTTGATTCGACAACGTTTAGCATTGCTAGAGAAAATACTGTCAGTCAAGTAGCATCTTTCACAGAGGCAAAACCATACAGCCTAATAAAGGATGGTGATCATGTGAAGTAGCATCTTTGTTAGGTGACTAGTTAGAAACATAGAATGAAGCTGTAAACTAATGGCTTTACTGAAATTTTGCCCCAAAAAATGGTAATTAGATAAAAAAAATTATTAAGGTGATTAAAGATATATCAAAACAAGGTGTGTGTATATAATTTTCTGCTTTTGTAACAAAAAAAATGGCATATTGAGATAATTTGCTTATCTATAGAATAGAATCAACTCCCCTCCACCCCAAGTAGATTTACATTAAACAACTTACCATGTGTGAATGGAGAAATTATTATCTTCAGGTTTAATGGTTTCAAAAATTCAATATGCAACTCGTAAAGAATTTGTAATGTTTAAAACTCTAGCCTGCATCCCAGTTTAAAGATCACACAAAAGTTCTACTCCTTGAGAGATTTGGGTCTTTGATATCTGCCAAAGAAAATAGTTTAAATCAATAGATTAAATTTATAGGTAGGGTGGAAACAGATCTCATGTGTACCAAATCTAAATTCTTCCAGGCACTCTCTAATTCTGCAAGGGACTGCCTGTCAAATTATACCTAAGTAAATAGTTTAAATCCATTAATTTGTATTGTCATCATTTGCAGTAAGAGTTAGTATTTTGGAAGAATTTAGAAAGGTTTCAGATAATGGGAGTTTTTGAGCGTAGTGCTAATTCTGGTTTAGCCTCTTTGCCTGCACTTGTTTTAATTAAAAGCAATAGGAGAACCTAGTTGTGTGATGATTATTTATATATATAAAATCCATGTGAATGCTTGTTCATAATGTGGTCACATATTAAAACGTGAATGTCTATAAGGCTATCATGTGTTAAATTCATACAAAAAACTATTACTTTTGTCTGTATTGCTGTCAAATTCATAATTGAAAAATCAAAAAAACAACTTTAAATTTGTTTTTATAAATAAATAACTATACCAAACTAAACTGTAATTTATATTATGAACATTTTATGTGAAGTAATTTTTATTATAAAGAATATTTTATGCGAAGGAAGTAATTCTGCCATTAATAATTGTCCGTAATGCTATCAAATTCACATATCAAATATAATGAGTTTGTTTAAAAATTTAAATTTTAATTTAGTTTTATTGATATTTTGCTGGGTACATTTCTGAAATATACCAAACAGGTCAGGTTATTCCAAACCTTTTTTTTTTCAATTGTGAATTTCTCATATTTATTTATATAATATTAAATTCTTTTGTGTAATTTACATTAAATCTTAGAAAAAAAAATTTGTTAAAGCAACCAATTAAAAAAACCTATTATAAAAACGATAGCCTTTCAGACTTGGTACATTTCTCAAATTTATTTATGTAATATTAAAATTTTTTTAAATTTACATTAAATCTTTGAAAAAATTTGTTAAAGCAACTAATTAAAAAAAACACCTTTATAAGTCCGGTACATCTGGTAGCTATATAATTAACAAGAGATTGAAACTTGATAACTAACCCTCTTCATCATGTAGATCTTTGTCATAATCTATTACCTGATATTGTTAAAAGACATATGACAACATATGTAAAGTAAGTGAAGGCTTAACCGTTTTCTTTTATTGTTTATTCACGTTAATAAAATCAAATAACTAATTGCTCAAGAAGTCATAATATTCAAATACTAGAAGTGACAAAGAAGTATATTCGTAAGTGCAGTTCTTTAAGCTAGCACAAATGGTTACCAGATAATACTGCAATTTAACATCATCCCCAGACTTTCTATATAATGCCTTTGTCAGTGAGAATAAGAGATTCAAAGCTGGAATCATATCATGTTGTCATGTACCTGTCAACCAACCTTGATGATCATGCCAGCATTCTGAAATTCAAAAAAATATGAACCATCCTGTTTGAGTAGTTATATAGATCTAATAATATATCACTATACATTCTTAGTAATAATAAAAAAAAGATATATTTATCAGTTTTTTTCTAATTGTAGGCATCTTTTTCTTTAATGGAAATATTGATACCAACACGATATCACTTAATTCTTTCAGAATATTATAATAATTAAAAACATTTTTCTATTTAGTTCCATCTATTACTGTAGTATTATAAATAAGAACCATTCCTTTTTTCTCATTTCTAATGAAGTTTATTGTAAACTTGAACAATTGGTAGTTACCATGCGATAGTACAATTTGAATCCCAGGCCGCTTTCTGATATTTGCCTCTATCAATAAGAAGTTAGGGTTCAAAGCTTAGCTCCCAAGCTGACAATAGATAATGATAGAGAAAATAACAATGTCCTTGTTTGTAATGAATGTAGAAAGAATCGGGAAATGCATTCTCTTGGCAAAGACAGGAAATTTTTCCTACTAGTATTGGTGATTTTTAGATATCCGTTAACAGAACGAAGTAAGATCAATTTAAATTGTAAAATATTGATTTAAATGGTTAGTTCAGAACATTTTAATATCAGATGACTTTATTAATTTAGTACCCTAAGCAATTTAGCACAGTGACAGAGTAATGAATTTGTAAGATAAAGGTTTATTGATTCTCTGGTGAAAAAAATATCAACTTAACAATCTGTCTTTTCAGTTACTCAAATGTCAAATGAATTTCGGTAACACAGTTTGAATAACATGAATAGTATGGCCACAAGGTAATTGCAATTCAACAGTTTTCCTGACCTAAATGAGAAGTAAATTTATCAAAAATTGATCTTTGGAGCTCTATTACAATAAATTAGGAAAAAAAATATCCTCCGTCCACAAAGAAATTAAAGTATAGATTTTGATTACAAAATCTAGCTACTCCATCATACTTGTAAATTAAAACAAAGATACAGAAAGTACATTTTAATCTAATTATCACAATAATTTATGCAAATATTGCTGCACAAGATGATTAACACAATGCAACATGGCTTCTCATTAATCAAAGTTGAGAATCTTGCCAATAACCAAAAAAATCATTTAACCATCATATTTCCTCATTTTTTAACCTGCGCAACATCCAAAACCTCATTTACGCTATCTTAGTTTCATAATATTATGTCCATCTATTGTATAGCTTAAACCAAATCCCACTTTCTGTATAATCATTTAGTTTATATTTACTTTCCCATAATTTCATTATTTGCATTTTTTCTGCTTCTAACAAATGATTAATATTTTTCTGCAATAATAAAATAAATTATGCCATTTAAACAAACAGTCACATTATTAGACTTTAAATGAGTAATACTTCTCTTACTGTTACCATAAAATGACTCATCTCTTGTATATAATCAAACTTTTAGCATCTGCCCTTTGTCTCCATCTGTTATTAGTGAAACTATTCTGTTTTTCCAATCTTCACTACTATAATAATCTTCATAATACATTTCCCCCATCTTTTATACTGCTAATCTGATATAAAATATGTATGATTCTACAACACATCTTATTACATTTTTCATCTATGTTGTTGCTCAAACTTTATTTAAAATCCAGTTAAAACTATTTTGGTTAACACATTTTCAACTTGCTTGTTGCATTCTTCATATAAAAACTTAACATCCAATCTCTCTGAATTGCCTCATTTTCTGACCATATATACACCATTGCCTTAACTACAAATAAAGAGAGTAATAAAAAACTATTTATTTATAAACTGTTAAAAAAACGTATTAACTTTCAAGGGGTATTATCAAACTGGGATTAGGTAAAGAATATATACTTGCTCATCATCAGTAGTAATTGGCCATTGCTTCTGTTTAATATTTAAATGTGTATTGGCATCTGTAGAAAATACTGTATAGTTTAATGACAAGGAAATTTGTTTGGCAATGATAACTATGATCAAGAAGCAAGAAAGTGCTTATGTATCACCATTAACAATTTTCTGTTGTTTTTTTATCTTTTATTTATATTTTAACTGCTAAAGGAGTGTTTTGTTGACGAGTATATGTATATTGTTTTGGAAAAACCTGTTAAGAGTAATGGTAACGCATTCTTTTGGCATGCTTCTAGGCTGAAATTTGAATTTCATTGAAACATAGATTGATTTATTTTTTTCATGTGGCTTAACTAATCATTTAATTTAAATAGTAGCAACTTTCTCCTACCGATAGAGGAAGTTGTGGTAATCAAAAGATACCAGAAGATTTATGTATTTAAATCTCATCTAGTACCTTCTCATTCAATAATTCCAGACTGAACTCTGTTGTCAGTAAAGAGCCCTGGATCTGAGGGCAATGCATTTAGGGCTTTGGATGTATCCTTCCAGCAACTCCTTTGCCTATTCAGTCAACTATAAAGCAATGAGCCGAAACTGAAAACAATAATGTTTTTAAACCAAGCTAATTTTCCTGTATAGTCATACAGATTTAAACCCAGTCCAGTAGTTATTTTGGTATGTTTGATTTTTTAAAACCGTAGTAAGCACCATCCTTGGATTAGGATTCATATTAAGCCATTAAAACATTATATGATCACCATTTCTCCTTGCATAAGTTTACAAAATAGTAACAAGTTTTTCTATACAATAGTGGCCACCTAATGCAAGCTGTCATAATCAATAGATGCCAGATTTTTGCCATTTAAATTCCTATCCAATGCCTATTCATCCAATATTTCTAGGCCAGTTTTTAATTTATGATTGTCATCAGTGAGCACCCTTGAAAGTGATAGCAATGCATTTAGGCCTTTGGATCCAGTGCATCCTTCCAGGGTCACCAAAATATAAAGATACTGAACTGTGTTCAGATCTGTATGACCATACAAGTAAATTAACTTAGATTAAAAACATTATTGTGTGTATGGACTCATTGCTTTATAGTTGATTAAGTAAGTAAAATAGTTTGTAAGGAATGCAGTAGATCTAAAGGTATAGCTCTCAGATCCAAAGTTCCTTAGTGATGACAGCCATAAGTTGGAAATTGATCTGGGAATATTGGATGAGTATGCACTAGATAGGGATTTAAATATGCAAGCTTTCTTGTATCTGTTGATTACAGTAGCTTACACTAGATGGCTTTATTAAGTGGAGAGAATTGTTATTTTAATAGCTTGTACAAGGAAAAGAATTGGTGGTCATGTGATGTTTTGATGTTTTACTGATTGGTAAGTGGATGTTATACTTGGAGGATAAAGGTCCCAGGTTAATATGGATTAGTCATACAGATGGTGATCACGATAAACTAGCAACTTAATATTACTATCAATTGCAATAAATATAGATTCCTCCAATTGATGTCTGTGAAATATGCCCAGCTATTATATCTCTAGTAAGACATGATTATCTTAAAAGTATTCCCACGTTGGTGAATTTTTTTATTCATAGTTATATATATTGGTTAAAATTTTCATCTGCAATAGATCTGTCCCGCAGGTGAATTAGATTTTTTTTTTCAGGATTGGCAAACAACTGTTAAGATTTTTTTAGATTGTTAGTCTGTGATCAAACAGTTAAATAAATATTATTGGGGGGGGGGGGGTAAATGGATATCCATCTATTTTAGCTAGGAAATAAATGTCCCTAGATAATATTAATACACTGACTGTAAAACATAATTGTATTATGATTAATGTAAGTGTACATCAATGGACCCTTAGTCATGATTTATCTCTACCATTATCTTATTCTAAAAATGAATGTGATGTGATACTTGTGTTTTTTTTTCTTCAAGGATTTCTGTCTGTTCATATTCACCTTTTTTATATCAAGTTTTAACCATTATCACTTATTTGCACTCCAGTTGTATTCATTGTCAATGTATTCTATTCTCTGCCATATTCTCCCAAAGGAAACAATTGATATTGCACTTCTTTAGGTTTTTGAGATAATTCTTAGAATATAGACAGTGTCCTATGAAGTCTGTGTTCAAATTCACCATAAAATACCCTTTTAGGAAGATCTTCCTTTGTTCATTCGTTTTACATGTTTAATCCAATGAAGGAGTAATTTTACAATAGTGAGTACAATTGTATCATGTCCTGAAAGCTGAAGGACATTGATTGGTTTTAGATCTTGCCATTGTATTTTTAAAACTTTACAGAACATTCTTAAATGAAACTTTTTTAAAATGTCTTTATATTGTGCCAATAGAGTATCCAAGTTTCACATCCATACAATAAATTAGATAAAATAACAGCTTTATATGCAGCTAACGTAGTTGCAGTAGTTATTTCTCTATGATGAAACACTCTATCTTATAATTTGTTAAAAGCAGCAGCAGAACGTTACCGTCTGTGTTGAATCTCAACATCTGAGTCCATCTATCTATTTATAAAACTACCAAAGTATTTAAAATGATTTACATACTCAAGTTGATAACTGTCCAGTTGAAAGTTCCAAAGGATTTTCCTTTGATATTGGCTGCTAAAGAATTAAAGCTTTTTTAATAATAAACCAAAATCTTTATAAGTTGCATTTAAAACACTAAGAACTTTCTGTAAATTGTCTTTTGAACTGGTAAAAAGAGCATAATTATCAGCACGGTGTAAATCCAGAATGGATGAAGATGCAGTTCCTGTTTTTGCTTTTAACCAATTCAAATTTAAAATTCCACTATCAAACCTGTACCCTCTTAATCCTGGTCTGATTAAACCATCTATAAACAATTCTAAAGACCACCATCATAAAAATTAAAAAAAAAAAATTGGAGCAAGTACACATCCTTGTTTAATATCAGTTTTCATTTCACATGCCTCAGATTTTCTACCTGTCATAAATAATCCTTTCTCTCATTTTATCATGTAGAAACTATATACTATAAATAAATTTTGGTGGACAAACAACTAATTTCAAACAATGCCATAGACAATGCCATATTAATTGAATCAAATACCTTGACCAAGTCAACAAAAGAAATATATATAATCATTCCTTTTTTCTGACACTTTTTTTGCATTTGCCTGGCAATAAAAATCATATCTATAAATGTTTCTTGATTACCTAAAACCACATTAAGTCTTTGGTAACCATCTATAACTGGAAGCAGTTTATTCAAGAAAATTTTTTAAAGTACCTTTGCTATAGTGGATGACGATATTTTACAAAAATTAGTGCAATCTTGTCTATTCCCTTTGTTTTTTAAAAATTGGAATAATTAAAGCATCCTTATTCCTAAAAAATTTCCCATATTTTTGAATTTACTATATTACCACAATATTTTAAAGCTTTTCCATGTATTTCATCAAGATCTGCAATCTTTCCATTTTTAAGATTATAAAGAGTTGTTTTGACTTCATTAAGCTAAATATCTTTGTCAAAATATAAATGTGTAGATAAAATGAATATATTAAAGATCATATCAATTCTTGATGATCAAAGTACTCTCTACCTTTTCAAAATATCATATAAGAGTGAGTCATTGTTGGATTTAATAGGATTCTGTTACCGTTTTCCAGGTCCACATGCTGCTTTCAATGCATTAAAAATCTAGAATGATCACTGTCAGTGAATGTCTGTATCTTGTTTGCAATTTTAATCCACTGATTATTTTTAAGCCTTCTTGTAAATTGTTGAACTTCTATTCAAAAATGTGTCAAGAGTATAAGTGTGGAAAATACCTGAAAGCATTAAATGATATTTTCACATATCATGGCTATTCTGAAATTATTGTTTCAGATAATGGAATTGTTTCTGCTTTGTTTAAAGACTTTTTAACAACTAGGGAAATTCACCATGTGTTGGTACCACTGTATCACTCAAAGTCTATTGGCCTAATAGAGACAGCTGTGTTATGTCCCATTAACATGTCATTCCTTGTATGTCAACTAAGGAGAACTGGCTGAGATGTTATTGTGCCAAAATACTAAACCCATCTGTCTGTAATAATGCCTAATAGTGTATCAAGGCAAATTGACTTGGATGGAGAAAGCTACAAAGTTGGTGATGCTGTCTGGATATGTGGCATGTTAAAGAGATAATAGTTTCTGGGAGTATTGTTTCAAGACAATTACAAAAATTTTAAATTACAGATAGTAGAAAAATGACCAAGACACATAAATTATTTGAAAGTTCGTTATCCGGAATTGTTAGAAGAACCAAGTGTTAGTGCTAATTCAAAGTTCAGTGATACTAGTTCAATAAAAGAAGAAGGAAGTACAAATATAGTACAAGAACTGTTGAACTGTTTAATAATAAGAAATATTTATTTGTGAAAAATAGTTCATTAAATGAATTAAGAGATTTTGCCAGAAATAGATTTATTCCTTTCAAAATAATCCTTGCATGAAGAAGAGAAAGCTACTGAGCAGGAAATAGAAAAGAATTTTCTCATGTAACCTATTTGAGGGAGCAAAAAACCTAAAAGCCTGCTAGATTATTTTATCAAATTTAAAGTTGATTTTCTAGAATGAGGGGAAAAGATGAAATGTGCATAGTATTATAAATGCAGATGTGCGGATGTATATATGATTATAATGTTTTAATATGGAAAATAGTTACTGCATAACACATAAGTATTCTTTTATTCACTATAGAAAATTTACAAGAAATTAGCATGAACTGTATTTAAAATTCTTTTATGCAAATTAATTATATATGTAGAATACACACTAAAAGGCAGTAGACAGACAGAGTAAAGTATAGTGTGCGAAATCTCTGTTTAATTAGATGACAACAATTTTGGCATCAACAAGGGTTTGAACATTCCATCAGATTTTCAATGGTATGGATAGCTGAAGAATTTCGAGAGTGGAAAAGATTGAAGTCTGTCCATTAAAGTTTGAAGATTCGCTATCTTAATATTAACTGAACACTGATTATATATATGTGGGAAGATGATTTGGACCAATTGATGAATGCAGGATCAGCACTAAATATGAATATTGGAGATTATTTATCTTATTCACATGTGTGTGGTCATTTGTGTTGGTTATATAAGATAGACAAGATAACTGAAGGAAGCTTAAAAGTCTGAATTCAAATCCCCTTTAATTACATCTTAAAGTTCAGTATTTACAATATACTAGTATTAATTTATTAAAAGTAAGCAAATAATGTCCAATATTACACGTCAATAAATAAATACGTCATTGTGTTTGAATGCAAGTTTTTTCCTTTATTCAATTGACTGGCACGCTTTTATGCAATTTTTTTTTTTTTTTTATCTCTGAATAATAAGGTGTTATGTTTAACTTTAAAAAAAAAAAAGTCATCAAACATTATTTAGTTCTATTGTTTAGATTTGTGTTTCTTGTCTGTAAATATTAGAATTTCAGATATAAAAAGATAATATACTTTGGTCCAAGATAAGATTACTACGTCATAGTTAAATTATCAATATATAGCAACATCTTTTACTGTAAGAAAGATTTAATTTATTCAACGGTGTCTGACGCAAAAGGTAATTTAATTATTTGTTTATCTTGTGTTAATGTTTTAATAGTCTTACATTTCAAATAAATAGTTTAAAGCAATCTTTGATAGCTAATCGTAGGGCAAGGATCTCTTCTTGTATTTCTCCTTGAAGAAGTCATAAAGAAGACGTATCGCTGAATTAGGCAACTTTTATTTGGGGGGGGGGGGTCATTTTACTCTTAAGTCGAAAATACTAGATATCTGTTTTCGGATCAATAATTGTATATATAGCTAACTGGGTATGCACTTATATACGACCAATAATTGTATAGATAACCGGTTGGTCACAGATCAGCATCTAAAAGAATCCTGACTAAGCATCTCATGTATCTGAAAAAACGTTTCAATCCCCAAGTCATGGAAGTGATTGATAATTGTACTAATTATTATATTATACTGCTAGAAATATAAAAAGTTAGAAATTCATTTAGGTTTATATGATGTTCCCCAAACAGAATAGTTAGACAACGTTTAACATTCTGTTGGTTAAAGTGAATTCAAATTCATCTACCCCCCCCACTTCTTAGTTAAGAATCAATTCAGAAAACTCTGCAATAAGACATTCTTACCATAGATTGTCTTTTCGAAACAGTTAACAGAATTAAAATGATAAGTAATTCCATTTTGACATGGAAGGATATTTTTTACCTTAGTTGTTTACAGTTACCATATAACTTACATTAGAGCTAAAGGCTTGATGGAAATTGGAAAGATTGGATAGACATTAATAGTAGAAATATATTTATTAAAATGAAGTTGCTTTGACAGTAGATTGAGAGTATTGACTGCTGTTTAAGTGTTGACTCCACACGTTTTGAATATTGAAATTAGTCAATAATAGTCAACCGTATTATGGTTTTAATATGCATATATCATCGTCATTTTCAACCATTATCAATCCACTGCAGGATGAAAGTCTCTCCAAGTTCAATCCATCTTCTCCAATATGTTGAAAACATATAATAAGCATATATATGTAGGCATGTGTATATACTATGTATGCATTGTGTACCAAAAAAATAATAAAATATAGCAAATTATTTTTATTTCTAATTTTTTTGTATTTATATTTTGTACCTGAGATGGTGAGAGGGGCAGAGCATTTTATTATGAAAATAGAATGCTTTTTAGCGATCACTAATAATAATCAAGTTGATCTAGTATATGCTGCTTAGATAACTAATAACTAACTGCTTTTAGACAAAAAGCTTAGGGAGAAGAGAAATTAAATTGAATTGGTTACACTATCAAATGTTCAATAATTTATCCAGAAGATCAGCTTCCTGAATGGTTATCATAGTATATGAAGTGAGCAGGAGCAATTCTTATTCTAGTGCAATCTTGACATCTTTTGTAAGCGTAGGTAATCAATAGACAATAGATAGCAAACCTACTAAAAACTAACTAATCTTACGTACAAATTAGTTTTAAAGTCTCCTTGCAGTAAGCATACACAAAAAAAATTTTTTTTATATTTAAAATGGCATGTTGAATCACTTTCCAAATGTTAGCAATATTTTTTCCAATCTTTCCAAATCCAATTAAATCTATCCTCACTCCAATTTTCTTTTCACCTCCACACACTAAGTGGAAAAATTCTGTAGCAACAAATTTTTTACCAGATGATATTCTATTAAACTTTATCTTGTGAAACAAATAAGCACAGCAAGACAGAAAATGTCACTGTAGTATTCATTTATAGAGATCCTGTGATGTGGACAGCTTATCTTGTAATATCCTGTGGTTTGTTTATGACCACTGGAAAATCTGGGTGTCTATTTGCATGGATTCTTCATAAGTCCCTACCATTTGTTCTCTAGCATTAATGGACATGATATGTGGACACATTTCCCTGCATAAGCTAAACCAATCCACTATCGTGTGAACTTGGTGACCGTCTTCACAGGGATATCTATTACAAAAAAGGAATCAGTTCCATTGTCTTTTTGTGTTGGAAAAATTTAAAAAGCCATCATTTTGGATAAACCAAGCAGTTTAGCAGCCTTGACAAGGGCTTGGTGTAAACCCCATTTTAGCATTCTTTTATCTGCATTTAATACAAGATATTTTACATTCCACTTTGTTTCTGGTGAGTACTTTTTCCACTTTGTTTCTGGTGAGTACTTTTTCATAAAAATCTTTCAAAAACATACTTCACATAAAAATGGCTATCATTTTGAGATTACAAAGCATTTTTTTTTTTTCAAATTGAAAGAACAAGGTATTTTTTCTCCAGTTAGAGAACATGAGGTCTTTTTTTTTTGGCCTCTTTCAGAGAATGAAATATTTTCCTCCTCATTCCCTTATAAATGAACAATAACATGATAATCATTTAGTAGACAATATAAGATAGTTATTGATACCTGGGTGAGCGGTTGGATTACCACTGCAAATACCAAGTGAAAAATGGAGTATAATTTATTTTTATTTACAAATTTAAGTAAATTAATACACTATACAAGCTTAAACCTGCATATATATATGTAATGTATGTGGGATTCGAACTCAGACTTTCACACGACCCTCAACTCTCCATGCCATCTCATATTGTTGACCCACTTGATTACATACATGTTGAAAAGATAAATAATCATCAATATACATATTTCATGTTAAGCCAACAATCATCAGTTGGTCCAGATTACTATCCACACACATATATAATCAGTGCTCAGCTTTTATATTAAGATAGCCAATCTTCATACTTTAATGAACAGGCTTCAAACTACTCCAACTCACAACTCTTCAGCCTTCCATTTTATTGAAAATCTGATGATTGACTATCTTAATATAAAAGCTGAGCACTGACTATATATATGTGTGTGGATAGTAATCTGGACCAACTGATGATTGCTGGTTTAGCATGAAATACTTATATTGGTGATTATTTATCTTTTCAACATGTGTATGATCAGGTGGGTCAGCAATATGAGATGGCATGAAGAGTTGAGGATCATGTGAGTCTGAGTTCGAATCCCACATAAATTTAAGTAAAGAAAAGAAATATATAAATAAAATTGAATAAGAATAAAATGTGTATTTTTTTTTCAAAAATAATAGTATAATTAACAGGCAGCTAAAAAATTTAAATAAATAAACAAAAAAACATTAGCCAGTTAACACTTAGCCAATCTCAATATCATTAACAATTTCAAAGTGTTGTCAAAGCAACCTCAATATCATTAACAATTTCAAAGTGTTGTCAAAGCAACCTCTTTAGGTTGCCTTGACAACAGTTTGAAATTGTTTACTAATAAATTTGAAATTGTTGATTGTTAATGATACTAGGATTGTCTAAATGTTGACTGGCTTTTAATGATTACTTACAAACCCATTTAGCCTTGAGCATTTTTATTACACTTATTATTTGTACAAATACAGTAATTTTTTTTTTTTTCAAAAATAATGTTATAATAAAGGAAGAAGGCAAAAAAAAAAATACAAAGTAATTAAACAAATAAACGAAGGAAAAATACAAAATGAGTTGTACAAAGTAATTTTTAAAAAAAAAATAAAAAGTTATGGTGGAAATATTGAAATCCTATGATATTGAGGAATAGCTTTAAATTCTTCCAATTTATCACTACATTGAGGTCCAACTAACTTTTATTAGCTTATAGAATCTGGCTTTTTTTTTTTTTTAGAGCTATAGTTTATTAAAACTAATGTTGTTTTTTAAAATAGCGTGTAATATTATTATGAGAGCAACATTTATTTGCAAAAAAAAAAAACTACCCCTAATATTTTTTTTTTTTTTTAAGATTCCTTCATAGTCAGGAAAAACCCTTTTGTTGCTTTAAATGCCATGTTTTCAGCATAATATTGTTTCGATTGAAATTCACATCGAAAATTAACATTTTCACTTTATTTTGGTAAAAAAAAGAAATTGCTTCCTTTAGTTCTATCCCCGCACACCACCCACTTATTATAATCTTACAAAAAAAATCCATATATTAATTTTCAATATTAATTAATCATCTGTTTAAGATTGTGAAAATTCTAGCGGTCTTGATCTAAATGATTACCCTATAGGATTTCAACATTCCACTGTAACTTTTTTTTTTTTTTAAATATATATCTTGTGTAACTCATTTTGGATTTTTTCTTTTTGTTTAATTACTTTAAACTACTAAATTCATATATTTTTTCTTCTTGTTTATTTAAAAGTAACCTTTATTTTTTAAAAAAAAAATTGTACAAGTAAATTCATATTTTTGTGCTTCTTGTTTAATTAAATTTCTAAATTTTTTTATTTGTCCGTCAATCGTAATACCATTTCTGAAGAAAAAAAATGCACATAACGTATTTTTATTTCATTTTGTTTACACAACACAGTTTACTTTTTTATTATTATTTATAAACACACACACAAAAAAAAAACATTCCGACTATTTGTTCCATTTATTGCCTGGTATGTGATGCGCCATGGCTTCTCATTTATCGAAGTCGGGAATCTCTCAGCCACTATGCCCAAAGAAACTTGTTAGCCACCTTCCTTTCCATTCTCCACCCTATTTTTCCTATATTCTTTTCTATACTGCTCCAACTCATTCCCACAACATCATCTTTGTCCATTCTATGATCTTTATATCTAGACCCTCCTTATCCTTTTCCAAACCCAGCATAAAAACCAAGAACCTGTTTTCTGTATAATCACTATGTTTATATTTATTGTCTCACAACTTCATTATTTGTATCCTTTCTCCTTGTAAGTATTTACATTCAAGTAGCAGATGCCTAATATTTTCCGTGCCTTCCTTATATAATTTTCAGACTAAACACCCACATTTCTACATTTATGTGTCTATTCCCTTGGTGCTAATGATCCTGCTCGAACTTTAAACAATAAACTATTTTCCTTGCTATTATCATAAATTAACTCACATCCAATATTCTGTTTACTTCTATATACATTTACACTCTTTTTATTCTATACTAATTCTCCAATTCCTTATTTTTTATTAATACATCTATTCTTCTATTTTATTCATTGCCACTATAACACTCAACAATCCTTCTAACACTATCATCCTACCTTTTGTATAAGTATACTGACATAAAGTCTTTATCCAAATCATCTGCTTACCATACTACCTTTCTCACCCATCTTATTGCCTGTCCTTTACTCATAATCCAATTAAATACTATTTTGGCTATTCTCTTACTATCCATAAATTGGAATCTACCAAAGATTTTCATTTTGCTTTTTGCATTTTCAGTAATGGTTTGGTGACTCTTCCAAGTGTCAATTTTTGTCTCCAGCATCTACTAAATGACACCTAATAACATCTGTGGAAAAACATCCTATTTATTTCAAAAACTATTTTATAAAAATAAAAAAAAAGAATATTTTATTATTGTAAAATATGTTTTTTTTTATATATTACTTTCTAAAAACTAAAAAACTATTTAATGTTACAGGAAAATGTTCTACTGTTCAGTTATTGAAATATATGTAAGCAAGCCTGATCTTCAATTTATCAATTAGTTTTCACAGAATGACTTCATTAACTCCACAAAATTGATAAAAGCAAAAACCAAAATGAAAAGGGAATGTAGAGCATTATTATATTGGTATTATATATGTAATAAATGTAGATAAATGTGTTATTGTAATAAATCAGTCATTTTTTGTAAATGCTATCAGGTCTCAAAACAAAATTTAAATAACATGTTTTTCAACAGTTTTGTTCCCCTTTATGGGGTACCAAGACATCTACAATTACAAAATCCCCACATTCTCTTTCATCTCTTCATTAATTATATCTACAGTCCAAATTATCATTCCATTTTTGTCTCTTTTCCTAGAAATATTATTTCTACAGTGGTGCCATCTCTCTTCTAATGCCAGTAGCACCAATGTTAGCAATGAATAAAATCAATGGGCACTAAATATTAGTGTAGACATTTCTATAACTAATATCCAGATATGTGGCTTTTTAGTAAGAATTGCTGGATTTTTCTTTCAGGGGTTGAAGAAGTTAGGTACCATTGTTTTTTAAACATTCTTCAAAAGATAAAATATCTTTGCAGTTAGGTTAAACATAAAATGTTTTAGTCTTGTGATTTTTTTTTCAGATAGCTGACACATGATTAACAGCATATCCTACATAACCATTCAGTATTAGTTAGTATTTTGTTAGAGAATAAAACAAGGACAAAAGACCACTAAACATTGTGACTCAGTACTTGAACAGCAGGCAGTGTCTACCTTATTAGGGGACTGATATCCTGCCATAATCCAGTAAAAGACATCTTTTATAAACTAATTGTCTTGAAATAAAAGTCTTAAAATTTTGGAATTTTCAAATCATAGATTTTGATTAGTGGTAATTGAAATTTTAGTGTTTCCTGTCAGAAAAAAAGACACTTATTTGGAGGGCATTTGAAATCATTGCTATTAATTTTGGACTTTTACAAAAATGTTATGTATTATTCCTAGGAAAGTTTGGTTCCTGTTATTCATAAATTTGAGATATTTGTTCCATGTAATCAAGAAATTGAAAATCTTTGTGTATTTAAAGAAGCAATTATATTAGTTAATTAATTATATACCCTGAAATGTGTATTATGACATCTATATTTATTTTTGAAATTTATAATTTTTATATATGTATATATTTTCAGATTGATTTTATTTTGACCAATACTGAAGCTAATAATTTGTGATAAATTACATAAGTACATCATGCATGAAGTTCCTTCACTAACAAATGTTACTTTGGTGCGTATTGCATCGATATTATGCAATCATCATGAACTTAAGAATGATATTATAAATTCTTTTCATCATAATAATATCCAGTTAAGAAAACGCTGCCGGAAACATTATAGTTTAAATAAAGCCACAAGTTTTCAAATAACTTTAATCAATATGAATACCAAAATTATATATTTATTAAAACAGATATGGTTACCGATTTGTTTGAAAGAAGAAATAGTAACAAAAATTAAATTGTTAACTATATATATACAACATTGGTTTAAATATAATGAAGAACATTTACCAAGTTGTCGAGGTGGAATTAACTGCTATTTTCAGCAGCTGTATTGGACAATGTATGGAAGTGTAAATGAAAGGAAAATGGTAGAACAATTAATAGAGAACACCACATTGGATATTTATGATCGTTACAGGTTAGCATGTTTGTACTGCTTCGATAAAAAAATTTCCAATTTATGGCAAAGTTTAAGTGATGTTCAAAAACTTATTTTGGCCAGAGATCATTATAACATGCCTGGATTAGTAAAACTGTGGTCATTTTATATTGTAGGAAATATAAATGAATTAATTGGTGACTTGAAAGAATTTTGGATGTATGGACTGAAAGAGGCTCTTGAAAGTAAGAATAGTGTTGCTACTAAGTATTTTTGGGAAAGTTTGCCAGAGGAAAAATGGATGAAATTAGGAATATTGAAAATTAATGGTCACTATATCAACACTGAACCTTATTTGGTGCTCAATTAATTGTAATATATCATAATCTATGAACCAAATTGTGAATTAATATTCACATTATAATTTTTTCTAATATTATTAAATTACAATGAAGATATTTCTTTAACATGTGTGTGAGTATATGCACATACAGAACTGATACAAATTGTAAGCATGTCAATCATATGCTACCCCTTTTATTCATGACAAGCAAACTGTTCTCATTGATATAATAAATTTTAGATAGAGTCAAAATAGTTTAAATAAATTGACATTAGTAGTAGCATTATAACTTCCTTCTTCAAATCAGATAATGTCCTAGGCATTTGTCTGTTTGCCTACTCTCACAATGACTCTGTTATGTTAATATACATCATGAGTGACCAAACTTGTTTAATGTAATTAAGGACTTTTATACAATAAACTTTAAATATTGATAGTTATAATATACAAAGAAACATTACTCATAGATTTATTGTTACATTCACATTTTGTTTTCATAAAAAATATAAAGCATTGTCAAGCATTGTTAACCAAGAGGTCATCGCAGCTGCCTTGCAAGCAAGTAGTTGGTTGCAGGTGGTTGTGGGTTTGCGTCCCGGCCAATACTATGACATATAAGAAAAAAATATATAAAGCATTATTCATGTATGTAATTTTCCTCTATTAATTTCTATTGGTTTAAATTGATCACAAAGTTTTTCAAAATCTTGAATAATTATACTAAATATATAATTGATATAGCAATGAACTATATAAATTTATGCTATATTAACAATGCATAGTAAATGCATTTGTATTTATAGTATCCTTTATTAGTATATGGATTTTTTTCTACAATACAGGGTTTTTCATACTTGCACTCCAATACATAATATATATGGGATTTGAACTCAGATTTTCACATGATGTGTATGATCAAGTGTGTCAGGGTTATGAGATAGAGTGAATAGTTGAGGGTCATGTGAAAGTTTGAGTTCAAACCCTCTATATATTATATCCTTTATTAAATAACTGTAAAAATAAGATGTACAATGAATGACTGAAGATTTGTAATAATGATATTTTACTTATGTTTTAGATTATTTCCATCATCTAATTAAAATTGTTAGATAAATTCAAATTTTATTTATACTTTTCTAGTAATGAAACTCAGCTTAGTATATAGCACAATATATAGACGAGTATTATTATATTTTCTTCGAGTGTTACTGGCTGGCCAATGACAGCCAGCACAGGAATTGAACTGGTGCCCTTAAACTGAGTATTCACAAATCTAAATGTCAACAGTTCAATCCCCACATTAGATTGCTATTGGTTAGATCAGCAAAACCTGAAGAAGAGAGAGAATATAGTTGAATATATTTAGAAAAATATAAAGTTCACAATTTTTTAAAAAAATAATAATAATTCAACTAGCTGACGGAAATAACTCAATATATAGTATGTTTATATATAGTAACCACGTTCTGAATTATAAATTGTGACAATATATGACTTGCAAAACCTGTTTTAAAGGAACTCTCTTCATCAACTGTACCTAATTGAAAATAAGAAAATGTCTTAAATGTTATTTTTATTAAGTAGATTTTACTTGCTATATTTTAAGATGTGAAAGATGAAATACACTCAGACATGCTCTTTATTACCAATAAGCACACATACAATTGTTTCTCGATGGGCAGGATTATAATCATTTTTTGTAAACCATACTATTAATTCATATATATTTGTAAAGAAGATGCTTTTTTGAAATTCACAATTATCAATGTATTATTTTTTACATAATTAATAAGTATATCAAATGATGATCTCCAGCTGTGATGTATGATTTCTGAATTTTCAACAAAAATTTTTTTTATAGTTCTTTGTAATCTGGAATTTATAATTACAATGGTAAATAAAAATGTAGCAATATATTTACTTACTATGTGAATTAAAACAGGCAAAACTCTCCATACAGTAGTGCCACTTAGTGCAAGCCAGAGTAATCAATGGATGCCAGAAGGTTTGTGCATAAAATCCCTATCTATTGCCTACTCATCCAATATCCCCAGACTAGTTTATAATAGGCACTAGATAGGGCTTTTATTCACAAGCCTTCTGGCATCCAGTGATTACTCTGGATAGTACTAAGTGGCACTACTGTATGGAGAGTTTTGCCTGTTTTAATAACAGTTATGAGTAAGTATAAGAAATGGGGATCATGTGATACAATGTGAATTCTTATTTAAATTCATTAGACTTCATTATAAAGCTTAACATTTTTTTAAATTTACTTTTTTATAATTATGATGACATAAAATGGTGCTTTAGCAACATATTTTTGCAAATTGCTTGTTATACATTAAAAACAGCCCCATGTAGCTCACAAACTGTGGTTTGGATATACCTGATGAAGTAGAAAAATTAGGAAAGAGGATATTATAATCAAACAATAACATTTGATTATTTTCAACAGCAATTTTCCAGGTCCTGTTACTTTTTTATTCTAGCATCCTAATTTTAGATTTATATCATAAAATTTATTATTGCAATATTATCTACTTACTATTGAATTATGAAAGATGAAGATTGGTCTTTTTCTTGGGCATTGAGAAAGTTAGAATTTTAAAACCATAACCCTACATGTTTGTTCTCAACTGTAATAAAAGTTTTAATAATCTTAACAAATTTTAATTTAAATATTTACTTTGTATAATTTCTTATGTAGTAGTATAGTAATTGCCCCATATCCATCCACGACCTTTAATTTCAAGTCCATTGCTGGTATTAAAATTTATAAAATAATAGCAAACCATATAAAATGTTATTATGAAGAAATTAATTCAAAATATACAAGAGTGGAAGTTAGATGGAAGTGGACAATTTTTGCCAACTAGTAAATTAACTTTGGTGTAAGTAAGTGAGTATTCTTTACAAGTTTTTAAAAATGACTCTAATGAGGTCTAACTTGTGAACTGTGATTATGGTTTGGGCATTTGAAGTTAGTTTCCTCATAATGATATTATGTATTCTCAAGATTGCACATTGAATAGACATTGGATTATGCTTCCGGTGGCAAAATATGAGTGCTACAATTCTGACAGTCAACATCAAAAGCATGCTTAGAAAATTAGAAGAATAATAAAAACAACATTATCATTTCTTGGTTAAATGTTCAAAATATTTAAATATATAAACATAAAATAAGTAATTTTTATACATACACATAAAAATAAATTAACCTGCAACAGTTACAACATAGTTTTGTAATTAATAATTTGTTAAGTGCATTCTCATTACATAATATATATTAAGGCTATAACCTTAAGACTATACACTTAGATATGACAGTAGGGACCTCTACAAATTTTAACACAAGATTAAACTTTAAAAGACAAGTTTAATCTTATGTTAAAATTTGTAGAGGTCCCTACTGTCGCCTCTAGGTTCATAGTCTTAAGGTTATAGCCTTAATATAGTTTTGTAGTATAAATGCTACAATTGGTCTTAAGATAAGTATTTGTTTCATATAATTATCTCAGATTTGATTTTTATTATTATAAGCATTATTTGCAATAGATATTAAATTATTTGTACAAAAAATTAAAATATATAACCATACCCCCCCCCACCACCACCATAAGGAGAAATAAAATTACTTTTGTTTAGAATAGTTTTTAATTGGAATCAGTTGATTGCTTTTTTATAATTAATTATAATGCAATTAATTTACTTTTTATTGTTGTTGCCATTAGTTACAATAAATATTACATTTGTCTAAAAAAGTGGGAAAAATAGTGTTAATTTGCAAAGCATGAAGAAAATTTTACTTCCATTTAGATTACAACTAATGTCAGATACTGTTAAAATAGTAAACAGAGGCATATATATATAAATTCAAACTAATTTGATTTTTGTAAAATAGATATATTTAGAAAGGCATTGAGATTGACACCAGTTCAGTTAAAAAAATTATATTAAAGTAAGGCATTTGATAATTTATTACAGGGTTAAAAAATCGAGTTCAGTAAATATCTATAAATTAATAAGCCTAATTGTACCAACTTTCCTATTTTATTTTTATCTAAGTACAATAGTTCTATTCAATCCCTGGTCAATGCTATAATTAATTCAACTAAAATTACTTGAAGCAGAAAGAAGTATAATTATAAATTTTCAATTAGAAAACTTTTTTTATATTGGATTCAAAATTTGTTGGCTGACTTTAGATTTTTTATTTATTTCAACTACAACCCTTAATGGTGCAGGACCTGTCAACTTTAACTTCTGATATGAGTTTTTACAGATATTTCAATAAAATAAATTTTTGTTTTATTGTTTCAATTACTACTTTTTAATAATTTTATACCTATATAAAAGTTTACATATAGTATACAAAATGTTTACAAATGTATGAAAATTAAGGGATTATATCAATTTAAATAAACAGATATCTTTGTATTTTTATTTTGCTAGGAGACTATCAATTAGTCGAGCATTGGTGGTTGAGAGGTCAACGACAGCTGCATTACAAGCAGTTGTCCCAGGTTAGCAGGTTTGCTTCCCGGCTGATGCTATGACACATGAGAAAAAAAAAGAACTATCAATTACTAATTAACAGCCCTAAGGCTAAACAGGTTTTCTCTAGTAAATAGAAAAAGATTATTTTTTGTTTCTAATCCAAATTGCTATAAGGATTTAAATCCAGACAACTATTTTTATAGGTATATGGATTCAGAAGTTCATATTTTCTTTTGACATCCTATAATTAATAATTATTTTCCTAGAAAGGTATATATATTAAATTTAATATTTTCATGGATTTATAATGATATGAATAATGGAAAGTGAGGGAATATATTGGTGGAAATAACCAGAGATAGTATATATAATATTATATATGTAAAAAAATTAATGCTTATTTAAATTTTTAGCAATTTGAATGTTTTGAATCAGTAGGATTTTATAATTATTGAGGTAAAAAAAATAGTGTTGCTATTTGTTTATGATGTTTTGTGATTACATCAGCCAGCAATCATACCATGAATTCAAAATTAAAATTTAGATTTAATTTCTTATTTTTTAATTATTAATTTTTTTATTCACTTTTAATCTTATTCAACATTTTTTTAAATCATAGATATAGAAGTCACATATATGGAGCACACTATCTGTACATATACAGACCAATTGTGAAGTAATAATAAAAAAAAATATTTAAATTTATTTTATGCTGTTGCTGTTTTATTTTTGAAATTAATGAATTTATTTTAATTCAATTCAAAAAGCAAATTATCATATAATCAACTTTTTTTTTTTTTTTTTTTTACAGAAAGGCACATATGATTTAAAAGCTCCACAGTTTTAAGACGATGCTAAAAGATATTTTTATTATAAAATCTTATTTCAAAAGTTAATTTTTTAAAATATTTTTTGAATAAATTATGCAATTAATCATATATTTGTTTTTGTGATTTATTTCTTTTTTTAAAAGCAAAAACTTGGGATAATACAATACATCCTGCATTTTATTTACATTAGCCTTATACTATTCATTCATAATCTAGTATTTTTTGATTTCATGACAATTTTTATTGGAATATTTCAAAATATATAAAAACAATATTAAAAAAAATAATAAAGTTAATTTATTAAATATATATATACTTATATATATATATCATCAACCATTATCAGTCCACTTCAGGATGATGGTCTCTCCAAGTTCAATCCATCTCTGATCTCTAGCCTCTTCTCCACATCACTCCTGCATATTTTCTTATTTCATCCATCCATCTCACATGTGGTCTCTTTCTGGGTCTTTCACAATCTCTTGGCATCCCGTTTAAGATATATATATATATATCATGATAACTTTTAAGCATTAAATAATAAATAACTTACAGAAATGTTTTTGCTTGCTGCCATATTATTTAATATTTTAAAATTAAAAGTTATTATGCTGTATATATTTACTTATTACACACAAGATTTATGTTTTTTAAACATATTTTGAAATATTATAATGGATAGTCAGGGAATTAGAAAATGCTGAATAATGAAAAAATAACAAAGCTAATATGAAATCTATATATTTGGAGAGTTATTAAGTTAGAAAAAAAAAGATATATTTAAATTATTAAAAGGAATGCTTTACAATGTTTTTTAAAAGATAGTTGACACTACCATACCAGAAAAATTCAATTTGAATAGCTCACTAGATGCTTGTTGGATTTCATATCTTTATATATGACTTTAGAATAAGGAATATGGAGGTAGTAATTTAGTTTGAATAAAGCTGTATATTTGGAATGTGGTGAAATTGTATAACTTCTGAGGTAATAAAATCAAGACTTCATTAATTATTCCATTATTAATAAGTATTCACGATTTCTATCTAAAGGTGACACATTAATTTCAATATAAAGACAATTAATTTCACACATTAGATATACTGTGGGTTAGTTATGGGTCAGCATTATGAAATATTCTTGAACATAGTTAGAATTTCATTTTGAAGATAATTGGCTTAGCTAGTTGTTGGATACATGACAGTATAAATATATCTGGATTTAAAACAGGCAAAACTCTCCGTCTAGTAGTGCCACTCAGTGCAAACCAGAGTAATCAATGGATGCCAAAAGGTTTGTTCATAAACTCCCTATCTAGTGCCTACTCATCCAATATCCCCAGACTACTTTCTAGCTTGTGGCTTTTGTCAGTGAGGATTGTTGGATCTAAGATCTTGGTGCAATGCTCTCAGATCCAAGGCTCCTCACTAACAAAAGCAACAAGCTAGAAACTTGTCTGGGGATATTGGATGAGTAAGCACTAGATAGGGATTTTATGCACAAGCCTTCTGGCATCCACTGATTACTCTGGCTTGCACTGAGTGGCACTACTATATGGAGAGTTTTGCCTGTTTTAATAAGTTATGAGCAAGCATAAGAAATGGTCATTATGTGATGTTTAGTGGTTACATCTGGATTTATGATTAAATAAGCATAGTAATATTAAAATAAAGAAAATATTTACTCCAACATTTATGGTTGACTTAATGATGTTTACAATGATGATCTGACTTCATATATTAGACAGGCATAATACCTCAATCTATATTAGTCTGAGTTTATCTGCAAACAAGACTTTTGTTCATGATCTTTATCACAATTTGGGTTCAGAGGTACACCATGTCTCTGAAACTAATATGATTTATCAAGATTTTCTTTTTAATAGTTCTAATCTTTTTGCTAATCTTCAGAAAACACAATAATTTATCCTACCGAATAAATATATCGCTTGATTTGAAAGACCTGGACAAATCAAAGATCACACCTTACTCCCAGATGAAGTACCTTGGATTAATATTCTGACCTGATGATGTTTCATATAATAAATGGAACTCTAACAATATTTAATAAATAATAGTAAATACAATGATTTATTTACAGATTAGTAACTCGAGAATGTCAAGGTTAAATCTCAAGAAAATAAAACATTATGCTTTCTGTTAGATGACATTTTATAAAAGTTTTAAAATGAGACATTATTTCATTTACCTCTTTTTCAATTTGTTTCAGTTGTATTGACCATAAAACAACTATAAATCCATTTTCCTTATATTAATATTATGAGTTTCTAATTTAAGTTATATTCTTCATTACCATAAATAAACCCTTATGAAACTATTATTTTTAAATTTAGCAATGAGCAATATATTTCTTGCATAGTCTTATTTTATATTATTATTTTAATATGTATTTCCTGAGTACATGAAGAACAACAATGTGCAACAACTGATAGCATTCCAATGTTCCAAAAAACTGTCCAACTGCTCTCCGGAGACTACTCTGCTATTGAGACAACTTTTCGACAAAAGAATACCACTGAGATTATGGCAGTCTGGAAGACTATTGTTGAATCAACTTGAGATAATTTGAAAAATAAATATTATTTTAAAAAAATAACTTCAAAAAAGGAATTTTTCTAGATATTTAATCCTACATTTTCTACCATTTTTAGTATTTCCAAATAGGCTAAACTCTCCATACAGTAGCGCCACTCAGTGCAAGCCAATCAATGGAAGCAAGAAGATTTGTGCATAAAATCCCTATATAATGCCTACCCATTCAATATCCCCAGACTAGTTACTAGCTTTCATCAGTGAAGAGCCTTGGATCTGAGAGCAATGTACCTACATATTAGGATCTAATTCAACCCTCCAGCATAATCTTTTACCTTATTAGTTAACTATAAAGCTTTGAGTCCAAAATGGAAACATAATAATGTTTTTAATATAAGCTCATGAGCTTGTATAGTCATATAGATCTGAACTCAGTTTAACACCCATACTTTTTGGTATCTGATTCTTTAATAACTACAGCGATCATAATCTTATTGGACAGGATTGTGTTTTCATTTTGGACTCAAAGTTTTATAGTTAGATAATAAGGTAAAAGGTGGCTGCTGGAGGGTTGTATTAGATCCTAAGATCCAATTGCAATGCTCTCAGATCCAAGAACCCTCACTGACGAAAGCCATAAGCTAGAAAATCCTCTTGGGATATAGTACTAGATAAGGATTTTGATGTTCAAACCTTCTAGCATCCATTGATTACTCTGGCTTGCTAGTTTAGCCTCTGCGTAAACAGTTTGTGTAAACATAAAAATGGTGATCATGTGATGTTTAGTATTTTCATTTACTTTTATTTTTATAAATATTGCCTGGGAAAGTAGTTCAAACTTTAAAACTGCATTTTAAATTATTTAATTTTAAAATATATTTTGCAATCATTATTTTATTTATTATTGATTCTATGCCTAACATGTTTATATGTATGAGTTCATGCTTGTTATGAGCATTGCATGAAATGAAGGCATTGCATAGAATGTTAAAATATTCTATAGAATGTGTAGCTTTTTCGGAAAGTATTAATATGTTTATTTTAATCTGCTATTTGATAAAATATAGTATTTTTTGGCAAACAATATATTTTTTATTAATGAATTGAATCTGTAAAATTAAAACCATTACATACAACAAAGTTCACGAAATTTTATTATCACAAAGGGTTTAATGAGATACAAAATGGAAATGTCTGTTTTCAGAAGCAGACTTGACAATATTTAATTATAATAATAATAAACAATCACTCATTAAACAATCACTCATAAATGAGCAGGGACACTCTAACTTCACACACACAAAAAGAAACAGGATGGAGGAAAAAACTTCTAGAAATGAGTTTTGTAATTATATAAACCAATCTGTGAAAGACAAATATGTCCACATATAAAACATGTTGGTCCATTATCGGTTTACTTTATAAATTACAATGCTGTCTTTTAATTTCTTGAACATTAAACTTTTCTTTCTGAAAAACTTCATCACCATCTCTAATTTTAACTCTCCAAGGTATTCTGTTTTCTGCCGTATCTTCTCAAATAAAACAATTAACATCACATTGTTTACAATGTCTTTAAAGTAATTCTTATATTATAAACATGGTATACCTCTCCCTTGGAAACCATACTCAAGTTAATCATAAGGCATCCTTTTAGAAAGCTTCTTATTCATTTAATATGTTCAATCCAATGAAGGAGTAATTTTATAATAGTGGACACAATAGTATTACATTTAGAAGACTGAAGAACATACTGAATGTTTTTTATGATCTTGCCATTGTATTTTTTAAGATTTTATGGCCCATCCTTAAATGAAACTTTTCTAATACTTTAATATTATGCTAATAGGATGTCCAAGTTTCATTTCCATACAGTAAATTAGATAAAATATTTCTCTATATAGCTAACTTAGTTGAAGTAGTTATTTCCCTGTGATGAAATTACTCCTTTAATTTATTAAAAGCAACAACACAACATTGGACTTTGTGTTATACCTCAACATCTAAGTTACTTTTCTACTTATAAAACTACCAAGATATTTAAACTGTTTTACATTCTCAGGATAATAAACACCAAGGCTAGAAGTTGCTGAGGATTTTTCTTTTATCATCATCATCAATCATTATCAATCCACTGCAGGATGAAGGTCTCTCCAAGTCCAATCCATCTTCTCCGATCTTCACAACACCCCTGCACACTTTCTTATTTCATCCATCCATCTCACATGTGGTCTCTTTCTGGGTCTTTTACAATCTTTTGGAATCCGGTTTAAAATTTCAATTATCCACCTATTATCATCTCTTCTAGCAATATGTCCATCCCAACTCCATTTCAATCTTTTAATTTTTTCAATAAGGTCAGTAACACCTGTTTGTTGTCTTACCCATACATTGCATTTTCAATCTCTTCTTGTTTTACTCCCAACATACATCTCTCCATACTCCTTTGAGTAGTCTGAAGTCTCTGTATTGCTCTTCTATTAAGTGTCCAAGTCTCAGATCCATAAGTAAGAACTGGTAAAACACATTTGTTAAAAACCATCCTTTTCAAACACATAGGCATATTTCCTTTTAGTATCAAGTTATTTCTACCAAAAGCACTCCAACCAAGTTTAATTCTATGATTAATTTCCTCCATTATGTTTCCATCTGTATTAATAATCTGACCAAGGTATTTGTAACTGTGAACTTCTTCTAATTCTTCATAATCAATCTTTATTTTCATATTTTGAGCAAATCGATTAAACATTACTTTAGTCTTTTTAACATTTATCTTTAGTCCTACTTTTCTACTTTCATCTGCTAACTCCTGCAACATTTTCTGCAGCTCTGAAGCATTATTTGCAAAAACAACTACATCATCTGCGAAATCTAAATGACTTAAATACTCTCCATTTACTTTCACTCCTTTAGTTTCCCATTTTAATCCACAAAATACTTCTTGCAGCACTGCTGTAAAGAGTTTTGGAGATATGGAATCACCTTGTCTTACACCTTTCTCAATGTTGATTTTTCCAGTATCATTATGTAATCTAATTGTTGCTGTTGCATTTTTATAAATATTCTTTAAAATATGACAATATCCTGGATCTATACCTTGATGATCCAATGCTTTAATCACTGAAGAAATGTGTATAGAATCGAATGCCTTTTCATAATCTACAAATCCAAAACATAATGACAACTCATATTCGTTTGTCCTTTCTATGACTTCTCTCAATACCTGGATATGATCTATTGTACTAAAACCACTTTTAAATCCAGCTTGTTCTTTTGGTTGGTGGAAATCCAAAGTTCTCTGTAGACGAGTTGTAATTATCTTGGTAAAAATTTTATATAAAACTGATAAAAGGCTGATAGGTCTGTAATTTCTAATATCTTCTTTATCACCTTTTTTAAATATTAATATTATTACTGCATTCTTCCAATCTTCCAGTACATCTTTATCATTTAGACATTTGGTATATAACTTTGCTAAAATTGTTTCTATTTCTTCACCTGCTTCTTTTAATATATTAATTATAATTCCATCATTTCCTGGAGCCTTTCCTTTCTTCATACACTTAATTGCATGTCTCACTTCTTCATTTAAAATTCTGGGCAATTCGGAAGATGTAATAGATATAGGAGGTACTTGTTCTTTATTACTATATAATTCTTGATAAAAATCTTCTACCAATTTCATGATGTCATCTCTCTTTTTAGTAATAATTCCATCTTTTTTTCTTATTGCAGATATAAATTTCCTACCAATACCAAAATGTTGTTTAACATTTTTGAGACTTATTTTCTTCTACAGCTTTCCTTGCTATTTCACAGTTATATTTTCTTATATCATTTTCAACTCTTTTTCATACCATTTTACAAAATTCGAGATATTCAATTCTTTTTAATACATCATTTTTGTATATCTTCATATTCCTTCTTTTCTTCATAAATTCTCTAGTCTCAGTAGAAATTTTATTAGTCAATTGCTGCTTTTTTCTACCAGCTATGTTTGTTGCAGTTTTTAAAAGTGTATCAGTTATTTTCATATTAATTTCATTCAAATCTGAATCATGTTCAAAATCTCCTAACACTTGAAACCTATTTGTAAGTTCTAATTTAAATTCATTAGAATATTTCTGAAGATTAGGAATATCAATTGTAAATATTGTTTTTCTTAATAATTTTTGTCTCTCTAGTTTTACATTAACACGTAACTTACACCTTACTAATCGATGATCACTTCCTGTGTTAAATTTATTAAGAACATTACAATCTTGAAATATGTATTTTCTGTTAGTCAAAATATAATCCAATTCTGCTGTACCTTCATTTGGATGCTTCCATGTCCATTTCCTTTTAACATTTTTCTCAAAAAATGAATTCATAATATAAAGTTTTTCTTTTTCTGCAAACTCCACAAGTCTATGTCCTCTCTCATTTCTATTACCATAACCAAAATTACCTACAGCAATTTCATCTTTCATTTGTCTACCAATTCTAGCATTAAAGTCTCCCATAACAATTTTAAAATGTTGTTTACTCTGATCAAAAGTCTTTTGTACATCCATATAAAAATCTTCTACTACTTCATCACTATGAGAACTTGTTGGGGCATAAACCTGAATTATCTGCATTTGGTATCTGCTATTAAGTTGTATAACTAATCTTGCCACTCTGTCCGATACACCATCAGTCTCCACAATATTGTTCTCACAATATTGTTCTTCCACTTTTTATTTATAATGAATCCTACTCCACTTGTATTTCCAATATGTGTCCCTTTATAATAGAGTATATGTCCACTTTTTAAATCAATTGTTTCTTCTCCTTTTCTTCTAACTTCACAAAGTCCAATAATGTCCCATTTAATATAAGACAGTTCTTCTTCTAATTCTTGCAATCTTCCTTCACTTGAAAGTGATCTGCAGTTGTAAGTACCTAAATAAAAAGTCGTCATCAAATGGAAGCCTGGGTCCGCAATCAGGGGATTCTTAGCACCCTCCATCTTCGGCCACCAACTGCTGCCTTGGTTGGTGATTTTACAGCCTCCTGGGAATAAGGGCCATGCTTTATTTTTGTCTGTCATAATTGTATAAATGTATTGGAAAAATATTTATCATTTACACAAACATTCATTCTGCCTTATCAGGCACTGAGAAGAAAGACCATGGTGTTCCCTGATCTTAAACTCAGAGGTAAAAAGCCAGTAAACTCACCACACTGGCTAATGCATGCTGGTGAGCAGCCCATCCATGTTCATATACTATATGAATAATCACATAGTAATAACAGCTGCAACGACAAGAACGTATGGAGTGGACATTAGGAATTTGCCCTGCTCGGTTGCCTCCAAAAGGAATCAAAGAGTCTCCTTTCAGTTAATAGCAAACTCCTTTCTGCAGCCTTCTTTTATCACTGGCTTATAAAAAGCTTGAATTTTCTGAACATTAATTAATAAACCAAATTCTTTATATACTTGCATTCAAAACACTATGAACATTCTGTAAATTGTCCTCTGAAGTGGAAAAAACAGCACAGTCATCAGCATACTCTAAATCCAGATTCACTTTTAATCAATTCAAATTTAAAAATTCCACCAGTAAATCTGTATCATATCTTGATTTCTGTTTGATTAAGCTACCTATAAACAATCCCAAAGGCCATTGACATAAAAAAAAAACTGTCAGAGCAAGTAATACCAGTTATCACTTCACATGTCTCAGATGTTCTCCCTACCATAATGAACCGCTGACCATATTGAATTAATAGGATGAAATGAAGAAAATAAGTGATCAGGGTGTTAAGTTTTTTGTTGCAGTTTGGTTATTTCACATCATAACTCAAACGATTCAGTAATCTATAGAATGTTTAGAAAATATGCCAAAATTATGTTCTATACCAAACCTTGATGGCACACAATGCTATTGCCTTGACAACAGTTTGAGATTGTTGATTGTTATCTACATTGGGATTGTCTAAGTGATGACTGGTTTTTAATGTTTACTTATAAACTCATTTAGTCTTGAGTATTATTACACTTTATTATTTAAGTAATACTTTGGGTGCAATTTGAAAATTATAATTGCAATTTGTAATGCTATAATTGCCTTTATTAGTCTACATTCAGAACAGGTTATATTTATCTGTTTAAGGAGGATTATTTAAACTTCTTAGTATCAAAAATTTCAATCTCTGTGGTTAAGTTGCAATCTTTAGTGTCTATGAAAGTACATTGGATCATAAATAAAGATGGGATTTCACTTTTATTGTTTAAAGAAGGTTGCCTTGACAACAGTTTGAGATTTTTGATTGTTATCTACATTGGGATTGTCTAAGTGATGACTGGTTTCTAATGCCTACAATGTATATAAGACAGAGTATTGTCAAAAGTATTTGTTTTTATGAATTTTTATAAAAGAGATGTAAATATTTTTTGATTTTTCCTAAATGTCACTTTTAAATATGATTACGATTTCAATAATTTTTAATAAATATTAGAATCTCTTTAAATAACACATTAATAAATACTTTATTTTAAAGTTTTCTTTATCATAAAAATAATACATAAAGATTCATTAATAATGTGAAAGGCTAAAACCTTCAGCAGCTGTGCATCTGCCAAAGGTTTTAACCTTTCACGTTATTACTATGTCAACTGCTTGCGCTTAATAAATTTAATATACAAAGATTCATTCTTGAAAGACTTTATTCACTGGTTGAAAGCAGTTCCAAACGCAATGGACTTTGAAATAGCCTCTGGAATAGGGAAAGATATATATTTACTTCAGTGAATCAAATATTAATTATAAAAAAATAACTATATAATAAATATCTATATTTATCTACATTTTAAAAATATGTTAAAATATATATTTGATATGAATAATATTTATTTTAAACATTATTTACCACAAAGGCCTTCTCAATTGTCTGACAATTCTTAAGTATATTATCAGTTGAGATTTTATGAAGGCAGGATAATGTGTGGGAATGGTGTTCTTTTTTATATATAAATATTTATAAACTTGATAAAACTGTAAGTCACCTTAAAAAGCAGTGGTTGGTAGCCACAGGTTAATAGTGCTTATTGAAGGCCCTGGGAGCCATTCAAATGCTTGCTTGTATATGTGCCCACTTTCATGTGAAGGAAGATTGGAAGAATTGTCTAATATTAAATGGGTTGTGGTCAAACTTTTTGAAAAAAGAAAACATGGAATTATTTAAAAAATAGATGTACTTTGTTACAAAAGGACAAATGCTGGAAGCATAAATGGAGTGGATGCAATGTAAATAAAAAGTGGAACAACTACATTGTTAAGATTGATGGTATATCAGACAATGTAGTATGATTGGTTATTCAATTTAATTCAAGTTTATGCTCACGAAGTTCATATTATGATGAAAAAATAGAATATTTTTATATAAGCCTATTTCATGAAACAATTCCTAATATTGTGCAAAATGCTTTTGATCAGACCAAACAACATTTTAAAATTGTCATGGGAAATTTTCATGCTGGAGTTTCTAAATGATAGAATCATGAAAATACTGTGGTTAAATTTGATTACAATGGTAGAAATGAGAGAGAACATAGATTTGTGGGATTTGAACAAGAAAAATTGTATATTATGAATTCTTTCTTTGAGAAAAATGCTAAATAGAAATGGACATAGTAGAATTCAAATGAAGGCCAGCAGAATTCAATTATATTTTGATTAATAGAAAATATGTATTTCAATTATTGAGATGCAAAATACATGATAATGCAAATTTAGAGAGACAAAAACTATTAAAAAAGACTATTCCTAGCTTTTACACTACAGTGAATTTAAGTAACAAATCATTTTAAAATATTAGCAGACTTTGAAGATGATTCAAACTTCAGATCAATAAAAAGGTAACTGAAATTATTAAAAACTGAAATAAGGATAGAAAAAAGCAGCAATTTTCCAGTAAATTTTCAACTGAGATAAGAGAGTGTATAAAGATAAGGAATTTTAAAAATATTAAGTTGAATATCAGGAATTCTGTAAAATGGTATGAAAAAGAATTAGTAATTATGAAGCTTAACAAATGACTTTGAAGGACTGTTAACAAAAGTTTAGCAAAAATTCTTTATTTATTCTTTATCACATGATCATCATTTCTTATGCTTGCTTATAACTGTTATTAAAACAGGCAAAATTCTCCATACATGTTGCCACTCAGTGCAAGCCAGAAACTAGTCTGGGGATATTGGATGAGTAGGCACTAGATGGGGATTTTATGCACAAGCCTTCTTGCATCCATTGATTACTCTGGATTGCACTGAGTGGCACTACTGTATGGAGAGTTTTGCCTGTCTTATTCTTTATGTAGGAGAAATTTTCATCAATTTGGAAAGCAAAATTATTCACAAAGCTTGATTCCAAAGTAGTTTTTCATCAAATATCAGTATCTGAATAAATCTATCATCAATTAACAACCCCAAAAAAGGTTGTTACATATAATAATCTTCCTTTCAGAATAATTCCAGCTCTAAAATTTTTTCCAAACCCAAATTGACATATTGTTAAAAGGAATAGTGGGAATTTACCCAAATTGACATATTGTTAAAAGGAATAGTGGGAATTTCATTCCATTTGAATGATAAATTAGCAATTGTCCACTCAAAAATACAGTGAATCAAGATAAAAATTATGTTTACAACTATTCAACTTCAGAGACAAATTCAAAAAATGTATATGGAGGAGCAAAAAAATTTTTTGATTACATTATCTCAGAAGAAGTTGTGAAGCTTGCCCCAAAAATGGTTAAGCCATTTAAAATGTATAGAAGAAGAGAAATATAAAATAAGTGCAAGTATTATAGAGACTTGTGGACTCAATAGAAATTATATTCAGCAAACTGTCAAACACATTGATTGGTTTTATGAGCATGTCATTTGAATTTTTTAAATTTTGTATGCAGTTCTTAAATGAAACTTTTCAAATGCTTTTACATTATGCTGATAGCATATCTTCTTTAATACACTAAATTAGCTAAAATAGCAACTCTAGTTACAGCTAATTTAGTTGTGATTATTTATTAAGTGCATAGGAAGTATGTAAATACTTTTGAGAACGGTTTTAATCTTTTATCTTATGCACCTTGAATGTTTATAATAGTTAGATGATGTTGTTTTTTGACTATAGAGGGAATCTCTCAAACCTCGATACAAGATAGTGACTTTATAGGTAAGAGCGGCCAACTTATCTTTAACGTAAATTCTTATTTATGTAGGCCAATCTGAAGCATCTTGATTTGAGAGGGTGAAGCTGTTACTGTCTTCCCTTTTTAAGTCCACTATTTCCTTCACACATTAACTTGCATGAAATCATGCAATTTACAGCGATTCACTTCCATTATAAAAATCGTAATATTGACTCGCTGTAAATAGCAAGATTTCGTGCAAGTTAATATGTGAAGAAAATAATGAACTTATAAAAGTGAAGAGAGTAACATCTTTATGCCCTCAAATCAGGATGCTTCAGATTGGCTTATACAAATGGGAATTTAGATTAAAGATAAGACAGCCACTCTTATCTCTATAAAGTCGCTATTGTGACATGATGTGATGCACTGCGACTTCTCCTTAAATGGAGTCAGGAATCTCTCAGCAGCTATGCTCAGAGAAACCTGTTAGCAACTTTACCTTCCTTTTCCATTGTCCACCCTAAGTTTTCCCATAATCTGCTCCATCCCATTTCCACAACATAATCTTTGTCAACTCCATGACCTTCATATCTAAATCCCCCTTATCTTTTCCCAAACCTAGCATAAAAACCAATAACTCACTTTCTGTATAATCACTTTGTTCATATTTAATCTTCCATAACTTCATTATTTGTACCCTTTTTGCTCCCAAGCATTTACATTGAAGTAACAGATGCTTAATATTTTCTATGCCTTCCTTACACAACTTGCAGACTAAATCACCCATATTTTTTCATTTACATGTATATTCCCTTGTTGCTAAAGATCCCATTTGAGCCTTAAACAATAAACTACTTTCCTTGCTATTATAACTCACACCCAATGTTCTGTTTACTTCTATATATATTTAAACTCATTTTACTCTCCATACTAGTTCTCCATCTCTCCAACTCCCTATTCTTTATTAATGCATTTATTCTTCTATCCCACTCCTTACCACTATAACACTCAACAATTCTCCTAATACAATCATCCCACCTTTTGTACGAGTATACTGACATAACTTCTTTATCCAAATCTTCTGCATACCACATTGCCTTTTTCACCCATCTTGTTGCCTGCCCTTTACTTGTAACCCAATAAATACTATTTTGGCTATTCTTTTATTAACCATAAACTGCAATCTACCGAACATTTTCAATTTGCTTTTTGCATCCCTCATATAAAAACTTGACCATCCCATTTCTCCTTGAATTGCCTCCTTTGCTATCCACACCTCAGCATCCAATGCATGTCTTCCTACTTCCCTTTGTACTTTTTCTAAGCAATCTAATACCCCTTTATTAACACATAACGCATCATTGTCGTATGTTACCCCTACTAATGGCACTCCCTTCCATACAATTCTAGCTACATCATATTTATTATATGAAAACACTGTTAATTTCTTTATCAATCCCTTTCTTTTCTTTGCTTCATTTATCAATTTTTTCTCCCATTCATCCAAGCAATTTTTCTTATTACTCAAGATGATTCCCAAATAACTATATCTATTCACCACACTTAACTTTATATCCCCCAATAAGAAATCTTTGTCTTCTCTTTCCCTAGTATTCACCATCATTATACTTGATTTTTTTTCACTAAATTTAATCCCCATATCTTTACCCACCCTTGTGCATGTCCTCAGCATAACTTCCATATCTTTTCTTCTTTCTGCACACAAAAAGACATCATGCACAAAAAAAGACTCGACAAAGTATATACTCTCTTGCCACCTATTAACGGTATCTCTATCCCTCTTCCAAGACTTTCTATTGCTCTCTTCATTTCACACAAATACAACACAAACAAAATAGGTGACATAGGGCATCCTTGCCTCAGTCCCACCCCATTTTTAACTTTAACTGATTCTATATCCCCTAATTGATATGTATAGTAATTATTTTCATATAATTTCTTAATAATACCCATTAAAGCTTCATCCATTTCCAGATTTGTTAAACTTATCCATAATCTACTTCTATTCACTCTATCATATGCCTTCTCTATATCTATAAAACTCATATGTAACTGTCTACCTGAATTTCTACTCATATCTATAAGTTGTGTAACTACAAATAAACTATCTCCTATACGCCTATCTGACCTAAAGCCTCCTTGCATTTCCCCCACTACATTATTTTCTTCCATCCACTTTGCAACTCTTCCAGCCACCATATATGAAAAAACTTTATATAAAACTGATGTTACCACTATTGGTCTATAATTATTTAACATCCTTACCTTTTCCTTTAAATAATAATCTTATTCTTGTATTACTCCAGCTACTTGGAAAAACTCTCTTCAGTGCCATCTTATTAAAACATGATAGTAATTTTACTTTTGCCCTATGCCCTAAATTCATTACCATCTCTGCTGCTCATCCATCTAACCCTCTTGCCTTACCACTTTTCAATTTCTTCCCTGCCTCATTCAGTTCATTTTCTGTAAACCTAATATTCCCACTACTATATGCTTTCATATTTTCTATCCCTCTGTCCTTGACATCTAATATCTTTTCTATATCCATTACATAACTATTCAATATTCTCTCTAATTCTTCTCTAGAACTACACTCTATTCCCTCCTCATCCAGTAATACTATCTCTCTCTCCCCTAAATTTCTCCTTTTAATGTAATTCCAAATTTTTTTACTCCCATCTCTTCCACTTTTATTAATATCGTCCAATAATTTACTATTTAATTTCATTCTCTCTCTATATATAATTATCTATTTGAGCTAACTTCTTTTATAAGTACTTTTCCCATTTAGCATTAATATCTTTTTCACTTTCTTTGTTCTTAATATCACACTCATATTCTCTGCATGCTTTTTTCCTCTCTTTTACACTTTTACTAACTCTCATTTTTCTATTACTTTTATTCTTCTGAATATTCTCACCTAAAACCCTATTTGCCACTTTTTCTATTTCATCATACCAGTCCTCATACTCATTTCCAACAAAATCTTCCATGGTTTCTTCAACTTGTATTTTATACAAACTCTTCTAACTTATTCTTATCATTCACTCTCCATCCACATCTTTCACTATTGTTTCTACTTTTATTTCTATTTTCCATCACATTACTAACCATTTCAATTACAAAGAAATTATGATCACTATTACATATTAGTCAAAAAACAACATTGTTTGTCTATTATAAACGTTGAAGGTGCATATGATAAGATTCAAGACTTTTTCTAAAGTAGTTAATTTAGTTGTAATAACTATTTCATTGTGATAAAAATATTTGTTTTAACTTGTTAGAAGCAGCAACATATTGGAGGCTGTGTTGTATCTCGACATCCAAGTTCACCTTTCTATTTATACAACTACCAAGTATTTAAATTAGTTACTATTCTCAAATTGATACGCATCCAAACTAAAAGAGGCTGAAGATTTTTTTTCTGTCATTAGCTGATAAAAAAAATTAAGTTTTTTGAATATTAATTAATAAATCAAAAGATTTATATATTATATTTAAAACATCTTTTAAATTAGAAAAAAAAACATCACAATTAATTATTAGCATACAATAAATTCAGAATCCAAGAATAATTTAATTCACTTCTAATTGATTCAAATTTAAAATTCCACCATTAAACCTGCGTTGCATTTTGATCAATGTTTCATTAAGCATCATTTCATTAAGATCACAAATCACTTTTTTTTTTTTTTGGGGGGGGGGGATGTCATTTTTAAAAATTGTTAGTATGAAATCATTTACTATTTGTTTAGAACGTATTTAAACTAATAATTTTTTTGTGTAATGCTATCATTTCATTAAGATCGCAAATCACGTTTTTTTTTTCTTTTGATTTCAAATGTTCTTAAACATTGTGAAAGTCCAAGTCATACATATTTCAATGTGTTGTTTAAACTTATACAATTCTTATTGAAAATGATTAATATATTATGTTTTTACTTTGATTTATTTTTAGTCGTGCAACACGTTTTTTTGGTCAGATCGCAAGATTACAAAATTATCAGCGGATTGATATGCACGTGAACAGGCACAGATCTAATACCAAAGTACCAATAAATTCACGTTTATTTTTATATTGTTTACTTATTTAATTGTGACCTGGCTAGTATGCATATAACCCCAGAGGATGCAGCACACTACCAATTAAAAAGATTGTTAAATGGATTTAATCATTGTATTTAGCAGATTAAAAACATTTGGTATTTTATGGTATCACTTTACATTGTCCAATAAAGATTGAGACTAATCAGATTCTTCTTTGATGAATAGTATTATAATATATTTTTTATAAATGCAGTTTTAAAAAAAATAGTTACTGCAGCTTTTGAACATTCAAAAATACAGTATATGAAAAATGTTATACTTGGTTCTTATTACCGAAGAAATTGTCCATCATTACTAGCACATACGTTTATCGAGTGTCATAGCATTTTTTCTTCTTTATTAGGATTTTAAAATTAATTGGAAAATAAAAGAGATTTAAACTTAATGAAAACATTAATCTTCTGTCATACTTATTTGTTTGTTTATTTTTTTTAAATAATGAGATTGAAAAAATAACCTTAGACAAATGTAAATGTTTCTAACATTTGTTTACAATTAGTATTGTATATTTATTTCACCATAGGGGGTATAGGTATTACAATATATATAAAAATAGTAATAAAAATAGAAAGGATAATGAAAGATGTGTATAGAGAATGAATGATAAGAATAAGTTAGAAGAATATAAAATAAAAGTAGAAGAAATCATGGAAGAGTTTGTTGGGCATGAATATAAGGACTGGTGTGGTGAAGTAGAAACAAAATGGAAAATAAGATTTTAGGTGAGAGTATTCAGAAGAATAAAAGTAATAGAAAAGTGAAAGTTAGTAAAAGTGTAAAACATAATAAAAAAGTATGCAGAGCATATAAGTGTGCTATTAAAAACAAAGAAAGTGAAAAAAGATGTTAATGTTAAATGGGAAAACTATTTTTTTTTAAAAAAATTAATTAAAATAGATAATTATATAGAGAGAATGAAATTAAATAGTAAATTATTGGAAGATATTAATAAAAGTGGAAGAGGAATGTAGGGGAGAGAGAAATAGTATTACTAAATAATGAGGAAAAAGAATGTAGCTCTAGAGAGGGATTAGAGACAATCTTAAATAAGTATGTAATGGATATAGAAAAAATGTTAGATGTGAATGACAGAGGGATAACAAACATAAAAGCACATAGTAATGGAATTATTAGTTTTACAGAAAATGAATTGAATGAGGCAGGGAATAAATTGAAAAGTTGAAAGATAAGAGGTTTAGATGGATGGGCAGCAGAAATGGTGATGAATTTGAGAAATAGAGCAAAATTAAATTATTATCATATTTTAATAAAATGGCACAGAATAGATAATTTCCCGATAGCTGGAATAATATAAGAATAAGACTATTATTTAAAGGAAAGATTAAGGATCATAGAAAGTTAAACAATTATAGACTGATAGCGGTAACATGAGTGTTATTTAAAGTTTTCGCATATATGGTGGTTGTAAAAAATGGATGGAAGAAAATAATATAGTGGGATAAATGGAAGGTTTTAGATCAGATAGATTTATAGGAGATAGTTTATTTGTAGTCACACAATTTATAGATATGAATAGGAATACAGGTAGACAGTTATATATGGTCTTTATAGACATAGAGAAGCCATATGATAGAGTAAATAGATATAGATTTTGGGCAAATTTAATAAATTTGGGAATGAATTGAACTTTAGTGGATCTTATTAAGAGATTGTATGAAAATAATTATTATACATATCAATTAGGAAATATAGAATCAGTAAGTTAAAAGTGGGGTAGGACTAAGATAAGGATAACCTATGTCATCTATTTTGTTTTTAATATATTTGAAAGAAATAGAGAGAACAATAGAAAGACAGGAAGAGGGGTAGAGATACCATTATTATATGGCAAGGGAATCTATATATTATCAGGTTTTTTATTTGTTGATGATATATTCTTGTGCACAGAAACTATGGAAGTTATGCTGAATACATGCACAAGGGTAGGTAAAGAGATGGGGATTAAATTTAGTGAAGAAAAATCAAAAGTAATGATTATAAATTCTGAGGAAAGAGAAAAAAAAAATTATAATAGAGATATAAAGTTAAATGTGGTGAATATGTACAACTATTTGGAAATCATCTTAAGTACTCAAAGAAATTGCTTGGATGATTAGGAGAAAAAATTGATAAATGAAGCAAAGAAAAGAAAGGGACTGATATAGAAATTAGAAGAGTTTTCATATAATAAATATGATGTAGCAAGAATTGTATGGAAGGTAATGGAAGTAGCAGGATTAGCTTATAATAATGATGTGTTATGTGTTAATAAAGCAGTGTTAGATTATCTTAAAAAGTACAAAGAGAAGTAAGAAGACTATGTGTGGATAGCAAAGGATGCAATCCAAAGAGAATTGGGATGGTCAAGTTTTTACATTAGAGATGCAAAAAGCAAAATGAAAATGTTTGGCAGCTTGCAATTTATAGATAATAAGTGAATAGCCAAAATAGTATTTAATTGAGTTATGAGTAAAGGACAGGCAACAAGATGGGTGAGAAAGGTGGTATGGTATAAAGATTTAGATAAAGACTTTATGTCAGTATACTTGTGCAAAAGGTGAGTTGATTGTGTTAAGAGAACTGTTGAGTGTTATAGTGGCAAAAAATGGGATAGAAAAATAGATGCATTAATAAAAATAATAGGGAGTTGGAGAGATGGAGAACTAGTATGGAGAGTAAAAAGGGTTTAAATATATATAGAAGTAAACAAAATATTGGGTGTGTTATTTTACATAATAGCAATGAAAATAGTTTACTGTTTATGGCTTGAACAGGATCTTTGGCAGCAAGGAAATATATGCATAAATAGAAAAAATGTGGGTGCTTTAATCTGTAAGTTATGAAAGGAAGGCATGGAAAATATTAGGCATCTGTTAATTGAATGTAAATGCTTACAAACAGAAAGAGTACAAACAATGAAGTTGTGGGAGAATAAATATAAACAAAATGATTATATAGAAAGTAGATTGTTGGGTTTATGCTGGGTTTGGAAAAAGATAAGGGTGGTCGAGATATAAAGACTATGAAGTGGACAAAGATGATGATGTGATAGAGCAGGATAGAGAAGAGTATGGGGAAATCTTAGAGTGGGAAAAGGAAAGTAGTTAACAGGTTTCTCTGGGCATAATGGTTGAGAAATTCCTGACTTCAATAAAGGAAAAACCATACTGCATCACATCGCACATTCTTCTTAATTTTCTTTAAGAATATGTTATTTCTATTTTTAAAAATATATAAAAAAATAATTATGCTAAAACTTTTAATCATGAAATATTTTTCAAAGCCATTTGCGAGATTTTTAATTCATATAAAGCTTGTGTGTGTGTGCATGCGCGCGCAGAATTTTTGATACTTTATTTTTAAAGAGTAAATAATATCAAATCTTTTGATTAATTTTATCAAAATCAAATATTAAAGAAACAATTCTTTGCCATGGGTCTTCTTTTTATTTGAAGTTCAATCTGACAGTTTTTTCAAAATAATGAATGATTTCCTGCATGGAAGTGCTCTGGATCACCATTATCTCTTCCTGCATCTCCTCCTGCATGGAAGCAGTCTGGATCACCATTATCTCTTCCTGCATCTTCTCCTGCATGGAAGCAGTCTGGATCACCATTATCTCTTCCTGCATCTTCTCCTGCATGGAAGCAGTCTGGATCACCATTATCTCTTCCTGCATCTTCTCCTGCATGGAAGCAGTCTGGATCACCATTATCTCTTCCTGCATCTTCTCCTGCATGGAAGCAGTCTGGATCACCATTATCTCTTCCTGCATCTCCTCCTGCATGGAAGCAGTCTGGATCACCATTATCTCTTCCTGCATCTTCTCCTGCATGGAAGCAGTCTGGATCACCATTATCTCTTCCTGCATCTTCTGAATGGAAGCAGTCTGAATCACCATTATCTCTTCCTGCATCTCCTCCTGCATGGAAGCAGTCTGGATCACCATTATCTCTTCCTGCATCTTCTCCTGCATGGAAGCAGTCTGGATCACCATTATCTCTTCCTGCATCTCCTCCTGCATGGAAGCAGTTTGGATCACCATTATCTTGATATATTAATGATTTTTTTAGTCAAGAGAAGAAAATGTTTTTTTGATCATGTAAAGGGTGTACCATCATTTAATATAACATGACATCTATTTGAAATAGAAAAACCCGCCTTACAAAAATGTTATCTGTTATTCTAATAAATTAGGCCAATTATTTTGAAAGTGAGATACACTCTTTATACACAGCAAAGTTGCGAACTACACAGTTTATCTCTTATATAAAATCCCTATTTTGTTTCTTGTCTGAGTGCATGTTTGTTCAGAATGCTGTTTAATTGGTTGCTTTAACAAATTACTCTTTTTTAATTGGTTGCTTTAACAAATCACCAAAAGGAAGTAATTCTGCCATTAATAGAAAGTGATCCAAAAAACCCCAGTACATGTGCTTTTAACTATAATACAGAACTGAATATATATAGTATTTAAATCATGAAGAAAATGTGATTATAGTATATAAATTCATATTTGAAATGTGATATTTATTGAGGGGGAAAAAGTATATGCTATAGTATCATTTATATTTAGTTTTGGTTAGCATGCAGTCATGGAGTTTGATATCGCATAGTTCACATTAATTCTGCTATTAATAATTGTCCAGAATGCTGTCAAATTTACATATCAAATATAACAGCTATACTAAATTTTAATTTAATGGCTCAATTTGATTAAGAGCATTTTATTCAAAGCAAATATGATGACCTTTCAGGCCGGCTATATTTTGTTTCATTTACATTAAATCTTAAAATTAAACTGAGTGCACACTCTCAGTTTAATTTCAAATACCGTCTGCACTTTGTAAAATAAATATTATTAAATCTTAAAAAAAATTGTTAAAGCAATCAATTAAAAAAAAAGGCAGCCTTTATTTTCACATTTATTTCTATACAATATTAAAATCTTTTGTTTAATTTACATTAAATCTTTTAAAAAAAATTTATTAAGGCAATCAATTTAAAAAAAAGATAGACTTTACACAGGCTGGGTATATATTATATACAAAATAAAATGTAATTAAATCAACTAAAAAATGAATACCAATTTAATATGGACCAGGGGAGCCCCAAAACTACTGTTGACACAATGAACCAATAAAAAATCTTATAATAAAACTCAAATTTTTACAGTTACAGATAATTTTTCCATTCCATATAAAAAATTACATTTTTCATCAAATAACCCCCCCTCCCCAGGTAATTCATAGAAATCAAAATTTCAAAAGCAATATTTAGTATAGATTAGCAAATGGCAAAAAAATTCATGTGACCAAAAAAAACAACATTACATTTGAAATCAAATATCAAAAGACAATATTTTACAAACATTAGTAATTAGGAAATGATCAAAAAAATTAGTGTAATCATGTGATCAGAAAGAAAATCAACTCTAGAAATTAAATATCAAAAATATTAATAATTAGGAAATGATAAAAAAAATGAAATAAATAAAATTACTAGATTTATAAAAAATTAAAAGCAATACTAAAGTATTTTATTTTTAAATTATGGTGCCAAATCATGGACATGTGTTGGCGTTAAGTATGACAGCTGAAAAAAAATTCCATAAACTAATAAAGCAATAATATGCATAAAATACTTTAATATTACAATTTTTAAAAAAGCAATAAATTCATATCAAAAGTAGCAAATATTAAAATCCAAACACTAATGATATGTTAAAAGGAAAAAATCAAAAACAATTTGTAGAATTTAACAAAGTATTTTAATTTCACAATAAACAAGCACTATATTGTCAAGCGCTGGTGGCCTAGTGCTTAGCATAGCTATCTTCTAAGTAGCTGGCGCGGGTTCGCTTCCCGGTCAGCGCTTTGACATATAAAAAAAAAAACAAGCAAAATATTATAAATGTCATCAAAAATGCAGTTATGAGAGATATATTAATTAAAATCCTAAGTTGTAGAAGCAGAATACACAAAAAAGTACATAATTAACAAATTCACTTATGAAAATAATGAGTTGAAAGTAAAATATTTAAATTTTACACTTAAGGAGCATCACATTTTAAACTATCATCAAATATTTAATTGTGAGAGATATATTAAAATTCTAAGCTAAACTGGCAGAATACAGACAAAAAAAAAGTGCATAACTAACGAATTCAATTACAAAAGGATGGCTAAGCTAAAAGGAAAGTTTTTTAATTTTACAATTAACATTACATCACATTTTAAATGTCACAAATGTTCAATTATGAGAGAAATATTAACATTTAAATTCATATATATTATCTATACTAAATTTAATGGAATTAAAAGGGACTTGAAATCAGACTTTCAAGCTCCCCACAGCTATCCATTCCATCTCATACAACCGATATACATGGCTTCAACATACATGAGAAAAAGATAAATGATCTCCAATATACATATTTTGTATATGTGTGGGAGATAGTAATCTGGACCAACTGGTGAGTCCTAGTTTAGCACGAAATAGCATATTGAAAATTATTTATCCGTATCACATGTATGTGGTCATGTGTATCGGTTGTATAGAATGGAATGGATAGCTATAAGGAGCTTGAAAGTCCGAGTTCAAATTTCTTATAATAACATGAAATTTAAAGAGAAATATGACTAACAAACATTAGCTATATACAATATCTACTAAAATTAAGAAATAAAATTATAAAACCATATTATATGTTTAAAAAAATAGATTTTATATTATATCAACAGCATGCAAACCAATGTTCTACTTAAATGAAAGATAGAAAAAAATTTTGTTAGAGTTATCTTGTCATCCGAGAGAAATACCTTTTGACCTCTTATTTTTTTCGAGTGGTTAAAAAATGAAAACAAACTTTTTCAAATGTTTATAATTTCAAAATAATATAAACTTTTGTATGAGTGAAATCCCTAAAATAATTATGTGGGAATTATGTTGTGTTGACTCATTTTAATCAGTATATAGATCTTATATTACCAGTAAATTTTTCGGGTGGGGGGGGGATATTATAGAAAAGTTGTTTTCAAGCTTGTCTTCATCACTGAGGCATTTTTTTAAAATTTCATATTTTTTTTTGTTATTAATAATAATAAACACCTATTATTGTTTTTTGGAAATTTTATTTTATTTTAATCTTAGTTATTGCTTTTTATTTTTGGTGTGATAACAAAATAGCAGTGACGTCACCCTCTGATTATCTATAAATAAATGACTAGATAGATAGTGGCAAAGACAATGTAAATAGAAAGGAAGTTAAATAGATGATCAAAGATTGACATTATTACTATTTTAACCATCACATCAATAATAATAAAAAATTAACAAATATTAAAATATCAAATAAAAATAACAAAATTCAAAAAATCATTAACAGGTGTTTATTACTATTGGTATTAAACAAAACAATAATATCGAATTAAAAAACAAAAACAAATCAACAAATAAAAAAGATTTATAGATTAAAAAAAAAAAACTGCTTAATTTTGTTTAATGGACAAAACATTATTTTTCCCTGCTGAACCTTTAAATGTCAAACCTTTGATGTAATATAAGATCTATTTATTATTTTTTTAATGTGTGTAATTTGGTTTTATGGTTTTATTTATAAATTTTATTATTTGATATACATGATTAATGTTCATTAATAATATTTCTCTTGCAGTAATACTGTATTACTTCGAATATAAGATGCCCCCAAATTTAAGAGGCAATAGAATTTTAAGTTCAGAAAATCAGGGGAGGGGGGGTTTATAAAAATGATTTTATTGAAAAATAAGAAATATTTTTATTTACTTGAGTAGAAATTAATATAAATACAAAAAGCTCACCTAATTTATTGCAAATCTTCAGATGTTTGTAAGTTAGTTTAGTCATTTTTAACCATGTTCATTTAATTGAAAAAGTAATTTTAATATATTTTCCATACAAGCAGTTATTTATTTTGTCATTTCTAACTGCTAAAATTTATTAAATATTGTTTTTTGATATGCCATATTTGCAAAGTAGAATACTTTAGTGTTGTTTTTAATTTTTTTATTATACAAATTTTTTCTTGTTATTTTCTAATTACTAATATTTGTTGAATATCATTTTTTGATATATGTGTTTGTTTGTATTTTTGGCTATGTGATTCACTAATTTTTTGGGGGGATAATTTCCTAGTTACTATTTTTGATTTTGAGTTATTTGATTTTTTTTGGTCATGTGGTTATAATTATTTTTATGGAAGTGATTTTTTTTTTACTTTTTGATGAAAATTGCAATTTTTTATGTGGAGTGACCAAAATATTGAAACATTTTTGTTATAAACATTTTGCAGTAGTAAAATCATTTATCATTTGGTTGTTTCAGAAATGATTTTGGGATTCCATATTGTGTCCAAATAGAGAGACAGTCATACTAAATTAGCATCAAAACATCATTAAAATTAAAAATTTTTTTATATTTGGATGTCATTTTTTTCTCTATGCCAATAATATACAGATTAAATATATTAATAAAATATCTTCAGGTTAAGTTGCAAGCTTATATATTTTATTCTTCTTTTAAAATCATTTATGAATTTGATGTGAAGTATTTTGCTTAATAAAATATTTTCTAAAAGTAAAAGTTTTGTAAAATTCCAGAATGTTGATTAAACATTAACATAATTAGAAATAGTCATTTCTTGAAAGAAAGTGCATCTATTATTTCTATACAAAAAAAAAAAATTATTAACAAAAAGAAATATTTACAGAGCATATTTTGCTAATTACTTTATTTAGAGATAAAAATACGGTAGAGGTTAGTTAATTTTTGGTTTTACTTTTATTACTTTAATCGGTGCATGGGTGAACAAACATACACTCATTAAAATAAAATAAATATTCCAACCATTTATTATTAATATCTATATTTATTTATTTTTAATTTAGTTTATACCAAAGTGATTATACAGAAAGTGACTTATTGGTTTTTATGCTGAGTTTGGGAAAAGATAAGGGGGTTTTAGATATAAAGGCCATGGAGTTGACAAAGATTATGTTGTGGAAATGGGATGGAACAGGCTAGAGAAGAATATGGGAAAACTTGGGTGGAGAATGGAAAGGGAAGTCAAAGTGGCTAACAGGTTTCTCTGGGCATAATTGCTGAGAGTTTCCTGACTTCGTATAAGGAAAAGTCACAGCGTATCCAATCACATTACCATAATTCTGATTTATGTATACATAATATATATGTAAAAAAGCATCTGTGTTATATATATGATTTGCACGCACGTGTGTGTATGTGTTTTGAGAAGTACTATACACTTACATTTTAATAAACAATATATATTTTGTTTTAATCAATGTTTGTCAATAAAAGTTTAAACTATTATACATTATTTCCATTGAATGCAAGGAGGGCTTAGAACAAAATTTAGTAATAAATTTATACATAACAAATAAAAACAATATACTTCATATTTAAAATCGGAACTCAATGCATTACGTTTAACAAAGTCATTAATGTATTTCATTGATTTTTTATTTATTTTTACTTGTCTCTCAATATAAATACTTAAATGTATTAATTATGAGTGGGATCATTCTACTTCCAAAAAAAGAAACAATGGAGAGAGGGGAAAACTACTCAAGAAGGGTATTTTATGTTGGCTTTTAATTTCTTCAGCAGAAAACTTCTTTCTGAAATACTTCAACACCACATCTAAATGTAGCTGTCCAATGTATTCTATTCTCTAACATGTTTTCCCAAATGAAGACAATTGACATTGCATTTGTTTAGAAGGTTTTTGAGATAATCCTTATAATGTAGTCTGGATCTACATCTCACTCGAAAATCATGTTCATGATCTACGTAAAACACTCATTTGGAAAGTCTTGCAATGTTTGTTCATTTTATACCTCTACTCCAGTAAAGGTATGATTTTACAAAAGCAGACTGCAGTATGGCATTAGCAAGTTTAAAAAGATGTTGATTGGTTTTATAATCTTGCCATCTAATGCCTTTATGTCCAAGTTTCACTTCCATACAATAAATTATCTAAAGTAGCATAGCTCACTTAATTGTAGTTACTATTTCTCTGTAATAAAATGTTGTTTATTTTAATTTATTAAAAACAACAACAAGACATTGGAGTTTGGGTTATACCTCAACATCTAAATCCACCTTTCTACTTATAAAATTACCAAGATATTTAAATTAGTATCATCCAAATTAAAAGTGATTGAAGATTTTTTTTCTGCCACCAGCTATTAAGAAATCTAAGGTTATTTTTTAAATATTAGTTAATAAATCAAAACAATAAGTTCATTCTATATAATGGATAGGCTTCAAAGTATTCCAACCCACAACTCTTCAGCCATCCATTTAATTGAAAATCTGATGATGGAACATTCAAAGCCCACAATAGTGCCAAGGTTGTCATCCTAACCATGTTGATCTTTAGTCATTCTGACCCCTCATGTACTGGAGAATAATCCATAAAAATAAGATGAGCAAATTGTAAATCCAGAATCCAAGAAGAAGAATTTCTTTAATTCCCTTCTGATTCCAATTTTAATATTCCATCATAAAACTTGTGTTGCATCTTGATCCCGGTTTCATTGAGGACCTATAAACATTTCCAAAGACCACTGTCATAAAAATTGAAAACAAAGTTGGAGTCAAGTACACACCCTTGTTTAACAATAGTTTTTATTTCAGGTGCATCTGTTTTTCCACCTATAATAATAACTCCTCTCATTTCATTATGTATAATATAAATAAATTTTGGTGGACAACCAACTGATTTCAAATATCACAAACCCAGCACAATTTTATAAATCCACATATTCATTAAAAAATACCAATATTCTGAAGCTAACATATCATCACCATATTTTGAATCTTCTCCAGTTATTTTATCATTACCTACAGTCTTTCTGTTACAAAGAGATATTTTGACTTCACTAAGCTGGATAATGAGTAGATAAAGTGGATATATCATTAAAAGTTATCATGTCAATTCTCGTATCATTATTCAAAAAATGATTATAATATTTCTTTTACCCTATTCAATATATCATTGTTATCACACAAGAGAGGGCTGTTGCTGGATTTAATGATTGTGGTACCATTTTTTTAGGACTATTTTCTGATTTCAATGCACCAATAAAGATCTAAAATGATGATGCTCAGCGAATGCTCATATCTTCTTTGCAGTTTTAATCCACCAATCATTTTTAAGCCTTCTTGTCAGTTAAGCCTTCTTGTCAGTCATTGAACTTCTGCCTTCAGATCTTTATATTTATTATGAAATTCAACATTTAATCTACCATTCTGCCGAGAAAAATACGCTATATGTTTTCTTTTAACTAAATTATTAATAATGAGTCATTATCCATTCTTCTTTTTAGTGAACTCAGAAATAGATTGACTTATATCCATTACACATTCCTTAAGAGAATTTCTTTTTTCAATAATATGACAGGCCTAAAAATTCAAATTAGCAATTTTATTGTTTAATAGCTATTGAACATTGCATTGTAGATTTTTCTAAAGAATAAACAGTAATTTTATTGTGAATATAATTGGAATAATGTCTATATCATTTTAAATTTGAAGAATACTATGTCCAATATTCTATGCTTATAAAGTGTTTGCATAGTGTTAACTTTTCTTGTATTCCTAACTATAATATAATCTATTAAATGCCATTAGTTTGAATGTAGATGCATCCATGTTTCTTTATGACAGTTTTCTGTCTAAACAAAGTGTTTTTCGTAATCAGTCCATGTATTAGCAAAAATTCAATGATAAACTACTTGAATTTATACCACTAATACCATTATTTTGAATAACTTTTGGCCAAAGTCTACTGCTTGTACCAACATTTGCATTAAAGTCTCCAAGAAGAAAACTTCATTTATTAATGGTACTGCTGTAATAAAAATGTCCAACAATGAATAAAAGCTTTCCTTCTTAGAATTTTCTTAATTTAAATTGGAGTATAAACACTAATAAAATGAACATTAGTACCATTAAGCAAGGTGACTTTCAACCTCGGGGCCTTACCAACTACTGCTTGCCTACATAATCAACAAAGACATAATGTATACCCTATCTATCGTATGTTAGGAAGCAAGATGAGACTGTAATACATGTATTAGAGGATTGTGAATTATGGACAAGCCTTCATGATATAATTAAACCATGCCATGCTGATACTGTGTGTATTTACCTAATTAAATCATTTAAAAAAGGTCAGTTTGGAATGATAAGATTTTCCACATTTGTCAACTTCAGTATTTGGTCCATTAGAAATAAGTTAATATTTGAAAAAGGGATTGATTACAATCCAATTGGATTGATGTTCTACTTGTTACAAGAAATAAAAGAACATGACAATAAATTGTACCAAAAGTGGTTATTTGAACAAACTTGGTCACGGATTAAAATAAAATATGATCCCTGTGGGTGTTAAATTATAAAACTGGATATTAAACGAAATGGAATCTACTATGGAAGAAAATGATGGAAGAAATTGAATAACTCATCTAATAGGGGCCAGATAGAAAATGGACAAGGAACATTGCAAATGGTCATGAGATCATAATGAAGAAAAGAAGAACAAGTGATGATAATGATAATTTACAGAACATTAAATTGTTGAAACGTGTTATTCGATTGATAATGGAGACTTTAGAGAAAACCTTCAGACTAGGCAGTTATCATTGGGTATAGCTTTAATGTGAAAATCACTAAGTTGTTTATATGTAATTTATTGTTTCTAATTACTGAATTTGAATGCAATTAATGTAAATAGAAATCTTCGTGGACACTAATTCAAGATAAATTAATACTGAATCTTGGTACTTTAAAAAAATTTATCAAAATGGAAAAAATTTACTGCAAGAAGGGATAATCTCTACTGATTTAGAAAAGTAAATGATTAATCAAAATAAATTGATTATGTAGAATGCAAAGTTGTAATTTAAATGGTATAGAGATATAATTTTTGCTGGTGTTTGTAGCAATACAATGGATAGGGATAAATAGCGGCCCCAAGTTAAATAAAAATCTTAATTTAATTTTGAAACATTCTTGATGATTCTATTACAAAGAATACAAATAATGTATTGAAAAATTTTAGTTTCCTTTAAAATAGTTACTTTAAGAGAATTATGGTTTCATTTTGTGTATGTTATGACTATGTATAATTCATGGCAAAATATATTGCCCTGCTTAATTTATGATTATTTCATGGAAGTGCATGAGTTTGATGTGACTGGGCTTGGATAGAGTTATTGAGGCTTGGTGGTCCTGGGCCTTGGATCTCGTTGCCTGTTGTGGTAGTTGGTGAAATGCTGAATGGCTGCCTATTCAGATGAAGCAAATGGGTCTTCACTTCAGGGTCCAAGGTGTGGTAATCATGGGCCTTGTAAGGTGCTCATCTGGGGCTAGATCACATTGATCGATGCACAAAGAGATATTAAATATGATTGGAATACACTCATATAAATATAATTGTTACGAAATGTATAGCCTATATATAATCAAATGAATAATTTGTTATATTTATAAAATTAAATGCTTTGTAATTTGTAACGGGAAGTAGACCCAAAATAATCTGTAATGTTTTGATAATAAATGTTGCTCTTGAAAAATTGCTCTTTCATTAATCTAGTGAAGAATTCCAACAATAGAAAATACTAAGCTAAACGTTACAGAAAATCCAACCTTATGCATTCTCCTTTAACTAAATGGATCTTTCTCTTTCAAAAAAAAACTATTAGTCAGCCATGAGTCTCACTAAAAGTCATTATATCAATCTTAAACTTTGACAGCAGCATGTTAACACAGTGGAGTTCTCCATAGAGGTCTGGAAGAGTTTTATCAAGTAAAGGCTTGCATACTCCATCTACTTATATTAAAAAATAGATTTATAATACTTTTAGTATCACTATTGCTCTGTATTACCACCACCATTTACGTTATTATTAATGTTATTATTTATATTACTGTAATGAGAAATCGAACTGGTGTGATAATATAGCCAGACCATGTGAGACAGGCCTATGTTATTATTAATGTTGTTATTATTTATATTACTGTAATGAGAAATCCAACTGGTATGATAATATAGCCAGACCATGTGAGACAGGCCTTTTATAAAACATATTTCACACCCATAATAGGCAAGGAGTAAATAGGTTTGTCTAAATATATAATTTTTTCCAGCTGAAACTCCTGTCTAACTCAAGTCCAGTTCCAAACCAACTCATTGATTATACTGCCACAAGAAAGGATTATAAGTAAAGATGTCCATTATACTAAGCCTATCCCCAATCATTCCTTTTTTAATTCTTACAGGCTCAAGCTAAAAAAAGAAGAATTAAAACCAGAAATGCTGTGCGTAAAGTAAAGAGTGGAAATATTAGTGCACTAATGTGTAATCTTATTGTCATGGTCAATATTTAATATAAGGATGTGTCCAATGGCATGAAAAGTGACCATCTATAAGTCTGGTTGAGATGTTTTATAGATAGGAAAAGACTATGCAGAAATCTGATGCTTGTATGAGTTAGTTGTTCATCCAATAATAACTTCTTTTATAAAGCTGAATGAATTTCCAATTGGTACTGTGGTAGATCTTTATATGATATTTGAGTTATATTGATCCAGTCATCTGATCTATTATATCTAAATAGACAAGTCTCCATTTCACTAATTATACTGTTAATCGCAAATCAGATGGCTAACAGTTACAAAACCTTGATGTCAAATAGAGAGTCAGTAGTATAGTCTTCTAAATAACCCAATTTTTATAAATTGACAAAAAAAACTTTACTTCATGTAATCCACACCTATTATTTCTAGTTGGCCCACACTGTTTCCCACTTTGTATATACTACTAAATATAGTCAATTTCAATCCTAAAAGAAATCTGACTAAAAGTGAAATGAGTTATACAAGTTATAAATGAATTAACAATAAGAAATGTATATTTAGTAATCAATTACAATTTATAAAAGAATTAACATTTTATATTCTTATATGATAAGAATAATAATCAAAAAGCAAGTCATATATAACATGACATTACTTTTATAAGCTTGTATTTACAAAAATGTAATACAGAGAGCATACCAATAGTTCAAACAAGCTCTTAATTGATAAGTGTGGTAAGATATTTAAAATCTCTATCCAGAACATTCTTATCTCCAGACCAATTGGTTTCCAGCTGAAGAGATAGAATATTCAGATACTAGATCTAAAATATCAACTCAAAACCCAGCCCTTATTTCATACATAATATTTAAGAGAAATTCTGAAGTTTTTGGATATGAAAATGTCTTTCATTCCAGCTATCCAACTTAAATAACTATATGGGACTGAACCAAATTTAGATCTACCATATATTAATAGTCTTCACCGAGGTAAGCCATAAGCTCAAAACCAATTCGTCTGGAGATAGAAATGTTCTGAATAAAGATTTTAAATATTTTCTCCTACCACACTTATCAATTAAGAGCTTGTTTGAGCTATTGGTATGCTCTCTGTATTACATTTTTGTAAATACAAGCTTATAAAAATAATGTCACGTTATATATGACTTGCTTTTCATTATTATAATTTTACCTTTAAGGCTTTGGATATGCTGAGGCTATTAATATATGGTAGATATGAATTTGGTTCAGTCCTCTATAGCTATTTAAGTTGGATAGCTGGAGTAAAAGACATTTTCATGTCCGAAAATTTCAGAGTTTCTGCTTAGCTATTATGTATGAAATATGTGCTGGGTTTTGAGTTGATATTTTAGATCGTGTGTCTGAATATTCTAGCTCTTCACTGAAGTGAGCAATAAGCTCGAAATCAATGGGTCTGGATACAGGAATGTTCTGGATAGAGATTTTAAATATTTTCTCTTACCACACTTATCAATTAAGAGCTTGTTTGAGCTATTGGTACAATATCTGTATTATACGATATGTAATATATATATATGTTAATCAATTTAAACTTAGCAATTTTCTAATTATAGCTAAAATAACTATTTTATTCACCTACACTCAATGTAATCCAGCTATCAGTCAATTTATTGTTCCTAAATAATTTTTAAAAAAAAGTCTGTACCTTTTATGTTCATTACATTGATAGGTTATGATAAGGAAAGATTTGTTCTAAACATCTAACTTTATAATTAAATGAAATATATGTTTGAGAGGATTTAAATTTAAATAAATCCTTGCAAATGGACAGAGATCATGTCTAAAGCATTGAATTTATATATGGGTAAATCTGACACTACATTACAGTCAACTGAAATCTCTATATTGTTATTCTTGTAAGTAGGCAGGTCTTGGATCCAAAAGCAAGAAGCTATAGGAAATATCTATTAAAATACTTTCTTTTCAAACATATAGACATTTATTTCCAATATTCAGTTATTTCTACCAAAGTAGAACATCTCAAGTTTAAGTCTATGCTTAATTTATCCATTATGTTTCCATCTGCATTAAAAATCTGACCAGTCTTGCATTGGTGGTCGAGAGGTCAGCGCGACTGCCTTGCACTAGCAGGCAGTTGCCCGGGTTGCGGGTTCGTGTCCCGGCCGATGCTATGACCAAGGTATTTGCAATTGTAAACTTCTAATTCATGATTACCAATCTTTGTTTTTTTTTCTTTTCAGAAAAGCCATTAAAATATTACTTTAGAGTTTGTAGTATTGACTTTTAATGATACTTTTTTACTTTTATCTGATAATTAAATATGGAGAGATGCATGTTGGGAATGAGATCAAAGTGAAATAGTTGAGTGAAGAACAAATATCATTGACATCATTGAAAAAATTAAGAATCTGAAATGCAACTGGACTGGAAATATTGCTAGAAAAGATGATAGTAGGGAGACAGTTGAATCCTTAAACTGGATTCCAATAAATTGTAAAATATATAGAAAGAGAACACATGTAAGATGCATTGAAGAAATAAGGAATTTTTTTGGTAGGATAGTCAGAAAAAGTGGATTAAACTTGGAGAAACCTTAATCTGGAAATGGGTCCATGATAGTTGAAAATGGCAATGATGATGGAATAATCTAGGACTATTATTAATTTAATTTACAATATAAATGTTAAATCAAAAAGTAATCAAATGGATTGTTGATCAGGAATTCTTATGAATATTTACCAGAAATCTGAGCACTGGAAGGGACACATCTAAGCTGCAATCTATGTAGCATCAGTTCTAGAGTTCATTATTTCACTACTGATTTAAAATATGCAGGGTAATGCTATAATTAACACACCACCATAACTATGAACTCCTCAATTATCTTTATCCATTTTCTCTGTATTATAATGCAATCCATTTTATTTTCTTTCCATAAATTCCTTTTTTTTTTTAAAAAAAAAATTACATTAAAAATGTTCTGAATTGGGAAAAGCTATTGAAAGTCAGACTGTCATACAAGTGTGTCCCAGTGAAGATGTGACTCTTTCTCAGCGCCATCTATGAATCAATGCACATATTATTTAGTGAATAGTTCGGCTATTCACCACAAACATTTTAAAGACTTAACATATTTGAATCATAGGCCACAAATTGAAATATGGTAGTATATTTCATATCTTAACCTATGGTTGGAATAACATGCTACTATTAAATTTTGTTTTAAATTGGCAAACTGCTTCCGATATATTTAAAGTAAGATGTAGTAAAAGTGGCAGTGAAGTCATGAGTCGCAAGAATATTTTCAAGTGTTTTGCAATGGCAGATACAGCATTGTATCTATAAAAATATGAAACATCGTGTCAATTTCATGTCATTATTTATGATCTAAATGTGTTAACACCTTAAATCTTCCATGATGAATAACTAACCATGTCATTGCATGATATACATATTGATTCAGCTAAGGCATTATAAGCAACATGGAGAGAGAAACAGACACCATTTCATTGGGAAAAACTGTGAATGTAAACTATTAAAGGGCTCACAAAAAATCTAACAACCCCCCGCCCCCCAAAAAAAAGAGAAAGGAAATGTTGTTATTGCAGTGGCAAAATTAGTCACTTGACCAAAGGTTTTTTGAAAGAAAAAGATCTCAATTAGTCAAATTGAAAATTGACAGCAGTATAGACATGTCTCTCACAGCAGAGAAATTGAAAATTGACAGCAGTATAGACATGTCTCTCACAGCAGAGAAATAATGAGAGGGGCGGTGGAGTAGTACTCATGATTAAATTAAAAATGGCACTTGAAATGGAGAAAACCTTTTAAAGTGGTTTGATGCAAATAGAAGTCAAATTATGTTAAAAAAGGAAAGGAAGATGGAAGTTAATAAAAAGAAGAGCAGAATAAGTGTTATTTGAATGGAAATGCTTGAACCACTAGAAATCGAGGCAATAGTAATCAACAGGATAAGTATAAAAAATAAAGTTAAAAATAGATTTGCAAATTTATTTAAAAAGAGTCAAATCTAATTAAATTGTCTCCCATAGGATTGGAAATAATGATCAGTATAATGTGAATTCTTTATATTTAATGACAAAAAGTTAAGAATAAAATCAAGGAGCTAATAGAAAAGGAAATATTTGGATCAAGTGGAGATTCTGTTAGATACTGTCTATTGGGGTGGTTTCAAAATAAAATTGCTAAATTTGGTTGTGCCAAAATTATTGTATGACAGTAAATGGTCTTACAAATAATATAGACTCGATAATAAATGTGTGTTTTTTTTTATTTTAAAGATCAACACATTTTGCAAAAGTGAGTTTTGATACAACTGACCACCAAATACCACTGGGTTAGGATTTGGTGGAGATTCTCACTATCACAATGCATATGGGCATACACTAGTTCAACTCCTTTGTTTTTGAAATATGTAGACATATTCCAATCCAAAATTAAATCCCATTAGAAGAATATAATGGGATAATTTCTTAGATTGTTGACATATTTATCATAAACTCAACAGAGAGTTCAGGTCATCAAATCTGGTGAAAAATTAAAACATTCTGGAGAAAAGATTTAGTTCCTATAAAGCCATATAGAACACTCATTTATTTAAATTCCAGAGATATTATTTCCAAAAATGGAAAGTCCCTTACACCTGATAAGATAAAGGCTGGACAAAAGATGTTTATAAACCTAAACATATTAAAGAATTATAAGCACAGTTTAAGGCTGATTCACTTAGCTACCATGTTGACAATAATCCTTGATTAATATTTTGTGCATAAAGTCTACCCCCCTCACGTTTACATATTGTAAAAAGGTTTAAACTTGATTTGTTTTTTGGTTTAGGGAAATCTGGTTGATATGGTATTAGCAAATGACTTATGATAATGGTCACAAATATACAATACTGATTATTGGTTATATATATATATAAATTTCATTGGAAAATGGGTAGGGTACCTACAACAAACTTTGCTAATATTATAGACCTTTTTGTTTTAAGAATTGTACATATCAATGATAGGCAAACTGCACATGTGACTTTCAGGGCAATATTGATTTTCATTGCCATTTTTCTTAAACATTTATATTAATGACCTATATCAATATTTCGTAATTGTTTTGTGAATAAGTAAAAAGCTAATATTTTGAAACTTTAAATTGTTAACATTTAAATGGTACATATCAAAAAGTTTGACAATGAGGATTTGGTTATAGTATTTGATGCGTAAAAAGTGTTTCGACATTTGATGACCCATGACACTCCCATAGTTTTTAAAACATCTTGAACAGTAGCATATACAAATGTCTAGTTAAGGATATGCAAAGTGTTAAAAAAAGGGGAAGATAATAATGGTTATAGGGGATATGAATGGACATACTGAAGAAATTGATGATGTAGGTAATAAGAATGGACGGCTTTTGAAGAAATTTTGTCAGAGAGTGAATTTGAACATTGGAAATTTATCAAATATTTATGAGGGACAATACATATGGTCTAGAAATAATATATTCCACACAATAGATTCTGTATTAGAGGGAATAAATAAAGTATGGAAAATTAATGAAGAGAGAGTATGTAATAGTGATCATACTTTGTAATAGAAATGGTTATTAATGTGACAGAGAATAGAAATAAAAATAGAAACAATAGTGAAAACTGTGGATGGAGAGTGAATGATAAGAATAAATTGGAAGAGTATAAAATACAAATTGAAAAAACCACAGAATAGTTTGTTGGGGGTGAGTATAAGAACTTGGTGATGAAATAGAAAAAGTGGCTATTAGGGTTTTAGGTGAGAGTATTCAGAAGAATAAGGGTAATAAAAAATGAGATATATTGCCACACACAGCAAGTTAGAGTAATAAATAGATGCCAGAATGCTTGTGCATAAAATCTCCATCTAGTGCCTACTCATCCAATATCCCCAGTCTAGTTTCTGGCTTATGGCCTTCAACAGTGAGGAACCTTGGATCTGAGAGCACTGCATCTAGATCTTAGGATCTAATGCAACCCTCCAGCAACCATTTAACTTATATAGTCATATGGGTCTGAACCCAGTTCAATACCTATACTTTTTGGTGTCTTTGGTTCTTTAATAACCATATCCACCACTATTCTATTAGGCAGGGTTCAGATCCATATGACTATATAAGCTAATGGGGGATTGAAAACATTAAGGTGTTTTCAATTTAAGACTCATAGTTTTGTAGTTAAATGGAGATAAAAGGTGTTGCTGAAGGGTTGCATTATATCCTAAGATCTAGATGCAGTGCTCTCAGATCCAAGGCTCCTCACTGACGAAGGCCATAAGCCAGAAACTAGTCTGGGATATTGGATGAATAGACACTAGATAGGAATTTTATGCACAAGCCTTCTGGCATCCATTGATTACTCTAACTTGCTGTGTGTGGCAATATATATATATATAGTGAGTTTTGCCTGTTTTAACAACAGTTATACACAAGCATAAGAATAGGTGGTCATGTGATGTTTATTGGCTTAAAACCAATCCTGCCTAATAGGATAGTGGTGATTATGGTTATTAAAGAACCAAAGAAACCAAAATGTATGGGCATTGAACTGGGTTCAGATCCATATGACTATATAAGCTTATGGGCTTGGATTGAAAACATTAAGATGTTTTCAATTTAAGACTCATAGTTTTGTAGTAAATGGAGATAAAAGGTGGTTGCTGGAGGGTTGCATTAGATCCTAAGATCTAGATGCAGTGCTCTCAGATTCAAGGCTCCTCACTGATGAATGCCATAAGCCAGAAACTAGTCTGGGAATATTGGATGAGTAGGCACTAGATGAGGATTTTATGCACAAGCCTTCTGGCATCCACTGAGTACTCTAACTTACCATGTGTGGCATTATATATGGTGAGTTTTGCCTGTTTTAAAAAAATGAGTCAGTAAAAGAGTAAAAGAGAGGCAAAAAGCATGCAGAGAATATAAATGTGGTATTAAGAACAAAGAAACTGAAAAACATATTAGTTCTAAATGGGAAAAGTACTTAGAAAAGAAGTTGTCTAAAATAGATAATTATAGAGATAGAATGAAATTGAATAGTAAATCATTGGAGGATATTAATAAAAGTGGAAGAGATGGGAGTAAAAAATTTTGGAATTACATTAAAAGGAGAAAGGTAGGAGGAAGAGAGATAATATTACTAGATGATGAGGGAATACAGTATAGCTCTAGAGAAGAATTAGAGAGAATCTTAAATAGGTATTTAATGGATATAGAAAAGATGTTAGATGTGGAGAGAATGATAGAAAACATGAAAGCATATAGTAATGAGAATATTAGTTTTACAGAAAATGAACTGAATGAGGCAGGAAGAAAGTGAAAAGGCAAGAAGAGGTTTAGATGGATGGGCAGCAGAGATGGTAATGAATTTAGGGCAAAAGTAAAGCTATTATCATGTTTTAATAAGATTGCACAGAAGAGAATTTTTCCAGGCAGTTGAAGTAATAAAAGAGTAAGATTATTATTTAAAGGAAAGTGTAAGGATCATAGAAAGTTAAACAATTATAGACCGATAACAGTAACATCAGTTTTATATAAAATTTCCTCATATATGGTGGCTGGAAGAAATTAATGTAGTGGAGAAAATGCAAGGTTTTAGATCAAATTAGCATATAGGAGATAGCTTATTTATAATTACACAATGATAGAGTAAATAGATTATGGGTAAGGTGAGAAAACTTGGGAATGTTTGAAGTTTTAGTGGATATTATTAAGAAATTATATGAAAATAATTGCTATACATATCAATTAGGGGATATAGAATCAGTTAAAGTTAAAAATGAGGTGGGAGTAAGATAAGAATTCCTATTTTATTTTTCTTGTATTTGAGTGAAATGGAGAGCGCAATAGAAATACTAAGAAGAGGGATAGAGATACCGTTAATAGGTGGCAAGGGAGTATATACTTTGTCGCATCATTTTTTTGTGGATGGTGTCTTTTTGTGTGAAGAAAGAAGAGAATATATGGAACTAATGCTGAGGACATGAGCAAGAGTGGGTCAAGAGATGGGGATTAAATTTAGTGAAATAATGATGGTTAATAATGAGGAAAGAGGAGATGAAGAATTTTTGTTGGGAGATATAAAGATAAGTGTGGTGAATTGATGTAGTTATTTGGGAATCATCTTAAGTAATCAGAAAAATTGCTTGGATGAATGGAAGAAAAAAATGATAAATGAAGCAAAGAAAAGAAAGGGATTGATAAAGAAATTAACAGTGTTTTCATAAAATAAATATGATGTAGAGAATTGTATAGAAGGGAGTTGCAGTAGCAGGTCTAACATATGCCAATGATGTATTATGTGTTAGTAAAAGGGTATTAGATTATTTAAAAAAAGTACAAGGGGAAGTAGGAAAATATGCTTTAGATGTAGATGTGTTGCCAGCAAAAACGGCAATTCAAGGAGAAATGGGATGGTCAAGTTTTTATATGAGGGATGCAAAAAGCAAAATGAAAATGTTCAGTAGATTGCAGTTTATGGATAGTAAAAGAATAGCCAAAATAGTATTTAATTGGGTTATGAGTAAAGGACAGGCAACAAGATGGGTGAAAAATGTAATGCGGTATGCAGAAGATTTGGATACAGAATTGATATCAGTATACTTGTACAAAAGGTGGGATGATTGTGTTAGGAGGATTGTTGAGTGTTATAGTAGTAAGGAATGGGATAGAAAAATAGATGCATTAATAAAGATTAGGGAGATGGAGAGCTAGTATGGAAAGTAAAAAGAGTTTAAATATATATAGAAGTAAACGGAACATTAATTTATGATAATAGCGAAGAAAATAATTTATTGTTTAAGGCTCGTACAAGATCTTTAGCAACAAGGGACTATACACATAAATGGAAAAATATGGGTGATTTAGTCTGCATAGAAAATATTAGGCATCTCTTAATTCAATGTAAATGCTTGAAAGGAGAAAGGGTACAAATAGTGAAGTTACGGAAGAATAAATATGAACAAAGTGATTATACAGAAAATGGGTTATGGGTTTTTATGCTGGGTTTGGGAAAAGATAAGGGGGATTTAGATATGAAGGAAGATTATGTTGTGGAAATGGAATGGAGTAGATTATGGGAAAACTTAGAGTTGGGAATGGAAAGGGAAGATAAAGTAGCCAACAGGTTTCTCTGGACATAGCTGCCGAGAGATTCCTGATTCATATAAGGAGAAGTCACAGTGCATCACATCACATCTTTGAATCCTATTTGCAAGATTTTAAAGGATGGTCCACACACATTACATTGATATTGTTCTTTGATGAAGAGGATTGTTATAATTTTTTTTTTTTAATAAATGCAATTTTAAAATAATCCTTTCTGCAGTTCTTGAACATTTAAAATGCATGAAAAATATTATATGTAGTATTATTGAAGAACTCGCTGATCTTCCTTACTGCAGCTGCCCTAAGAACTAATATTAACGTTTGTTGAGTGTAGCAGCGTTTTTCCCTTTATTAGAATTTTAAAATTAATTAGAAATTAACATTGGGATTTAAGCTTCTTGTTTTGTTTCGTTTTTTTTTTAAAATTAATTAACAAGATTGAAAAAAAAAAAACTTTAATAAATGTAAATGTTTCTAGCACTTTTAATTTAAAAGAATGTACAGGTGTCCTTTTTTTTTTTCGATATCGTATTTTACATTTGTTTCACCAGAGGGTGTCAAAACATTAGAGCTTTTACTCATCTTAATTTTCTTTTTAATGTAAGCAGATATGTCTATTTTTAAAAACATATTGAAAATAATTATACATAAATTTTTAATAGCGGAAAACGTTTCAAACTGATTGGTAAGAATTTTCAAATGATTGAAGCTCCTATATTTATGATTAAAGAACCTTTGACACTTAATTTTTAAAGGTAAGTATACTTAAATTAACATTTTCTTCGTTCATGAACGGCGATTAAAAATATGCATCGAAAAATCGTTGCCGCAGGTTTTCTTTTCAACGAAAGATCTACCTGCCAGATTTTTCGTAGAACAATTTCCTACTCTGGATAGGAAACGGTCGTGACTATGACCGTGCCGGTTAAGTAGGATACATTACATATTTATGTTGTTATTCCATTTACCTAATACTTTATAATTTACGTATGAAATAAATGTCAGTTTTAGGTAGGCAAACAGTTCCTATCTCCTAATATGATCCTTATATTTGATTACAACGTCCAGTAGAAAAATATGTTTAACACAAATCTTATCTGCTGTTCGAATGCTAGCAGGCAATTGTTTCTTTTTAATGACTTAATTTTATTATGCAGTAGAAAATTAATTTACACAAATAAAAATAAGAACTTGTAATATTTAGTAAAAATATTGACGTTTTTGATTATTGTTTTTCTGACGACTGAATATGAGTAACAAGAAGAGATCGAAAACGCAATATATGGGTAAGAGAACAAACAGGTGTTACAGAGGTCATTGAAAAAATTAAAAGACTGAAGTGAAGTTGGGCTGGATATATTGCTAGAAGAGATGATAATAGAGGGACAATTGAAATCTTAAACTGGATTCCAAAAGATTGTAAAAGACCCAGAAAGAGATCACATGTGAGATGGATGGATAAAATAAGAAAGTGTACAGGGGTGATGTGGAAAAGAGAAGCTAAAGATCGGAGAAGATGGATTGCACTTGGAGAGACCTTTATCCTGAAGTCGATTGATTATGGTTGATGATGATGGTAAGGAACCTCTCTTCCTTGTGCGATTGCGAATCGGCATTTCATTTTGATCATAGTGGATCCCAAGAATTAAATAATGAAAAAGCTTAATGTCAAAATACATAGTGGGATTTTGGAGAGGATTAAAATTGATCTTAAGGCAAAAATAATATATAGAAAAGTTTCTTTGTTTGATCTGCATAATTTATAAACTATGCCAAGAGCTTTTATGAAACAACACAATGTTTTTTATTTGATTATTTTGGTATTTTCTACTTTTTAGTTAGCTGCTTACATAAAAGTATTATTTAAATATTTTTTTTTTTTATTCATGTTATTTTATTTTTTAGTTACAAATAAAACATATAATTTCAATTTAAATAAAATAATTTTCTTCATCTGTCTTTTTTTTCCACAAGAGGGCGGGTGCTGTCAATCAAAGACTTTTAATTAGGAGAATTGTTGAGTGTTGTAATGGGCAAGGAATGGAATAGAAGATTAGATGCATTAATGAAAAGTAGTGAGTTGAAGAGATGAAGAACTAGTATGGAGAGTAAAAAGAGTTTAAATATATATAGAAGTAAACAGGACATTGAGTATGAGCTACTTTACGATAATAGCAAAGAAAATAATTTATGTTTAAGGCACAAACAGGATCTTTAGCAACAAGAGAATATACACATAAATGGAGGAATATGGTCATTTAGTCTGCAAGTTATGTAAGGAAGGCATGGAAATCATTGGGCATCTGTTAACCGAATGTAAATGCTTACTAGCAGATACAAATAATGAAGTTATGGGAGAATAAATATAAACAAAATGATTACACAGAAAGTGGGTTTTTGGTTTTATTCTGGATTTAGAAAAAGATAAGGGGATCTAGATGTGAAGACTATAGAATGGACAAAGATGATGGTGTGGAAATTGGATGGAGCATGATAGAGGAAAATATTGGAAAAACTTAGGGTGGGAAATGGAAAGGGAAGGTAAAATGGCTAACAGGTTTCTCTGGGCATAGAGATTTTCGATTCCAAGAAAGGAGAAACCATAAAGCATCGCATCATTGATTACACAATTGATAAATGAAATATCTTCATCAGAATAGGAGGCATTAATATTTTTTTATTTGGTCACAATATTTGACCTGATTATTAGTGCCATCTATCTGTAAATTAATATTTTTTTATTTGGTCACAATATTTGACCTGATTATTAGTGCCATCTATCTGTAAATGAATCAAGCTTTTTTTTACTTATCATTATTATCATTTTCACCTATTATTAAGCATAAGAGACTCTACGAAACTTTTTAACTGGAAATATTACTGGAAATAGCCTGCATTACATAAGGAGTTTACTAAAGACAGTTAACTGTTTTATAATACAGATTTGACGGAATGTTTTTTTCTTTTTTATAAATGATTTAATATTTCATATACATCCTCAAAATGAAACCAGAGTCATAGCAAATTTGTTTTATATGTAACACGTACCTGATTTCTTTTTGTAAAGAATATAATATTATGTATACATATTTCAAAATAAAACCAAACCAATATTTTGTATATAAATGGTGAAGTTTATGAAATAAAAAGAAACATTGGTTTATACATATATAATAAAATATTTTTTGTAATTTTTAAAATATTCTACAAAAAACAAATTATTTGATAACATTGCTTTCTTCTTTGTTGAAGTCAGAAATGTCTGCATTTATATCCCATAAGCCTATTGGTCAAAAATATAGCATACCATACAAATTCTATTTGTCCCCATTTTCTTTTTCTGATTTGGCACATTATCCTACCCACTAGTATCATCCTAATAAATTCTAATGTATTGCTTTTGATTTATCTTCTAGTTTTGTACATTCTAAGCCAATTTTTAATTTATTAAAATTGATTACTAATTCTGTTATCTTTTTTTAAAAAACAAACACATAAATTATTTTATATCTATGATTACATATATTCTACATCCCCAGTGTATCCTTCCACTTTCCTCAGGACCAGGTTTTCTATTTATAGTTCAGATAAAAGATGTACTCCATTATATCAACAACTAATATATACCTATCTATAAATTCTATGTATTGATTGTCTTAAAGAAAACCTAATTAACAAATATAACATTTACTTTGTTTTCTTCCATTGAGTTATGTTATTCTCTTTCTTACCAAATCATCATTTTGAGCTTTGGTGCAGATTGTAGGGATTGGGAAGTTCCAGGATCAATTTTGGCACTCACAGTTCTGGTGTATAAGCTTCGTAAAAACTCCAGAGTAATAAAACTGTTAGCATTTTTATTTTGGGAAATCTTCATTATGGACTAGTGTTCTTATGTATGTAAATATTTAATTATGAAAAAATAACTACCTTATATTTTCCTATATTTTAAGTTTTACACATGTCTGAAAGTAGTATTTTAATAAGAAATATTGATAATAATGGACTTTCTTCTAAGAAACCCCACAATCCTTAACTAAAATTTCTTGAGTTTTTTTTAAGAAAATTCTTTTTCAATTATTTATAGAATGTTAAAACGGGATTCTGAGAGATTGTAAAAGATCCAGAAAGAGACCACATGTGAGATGGATGGATGAAATAAGAAGGTGTGCAAGGGTGATGTGGAGAAGAGAAGCTAAGAGATCAGAGATGGATTGAACTTGGAGAGACCTTCATCCTGCAGTGGATTGATAATGGTTGATGATGATGATGAAAGCTACCCTATGACTCTTATTTCTAGAAGGTTATAAAGTCATTAGTAAAAACAATAATAGGTCTCCAATGAATGAGGGTGTTAAAAATTCCTGATTGTGCACTCTGACTGCCATTCAGTGTTGAATTTTTATGTAGATACTTTCAACTGCAGATCACTTCCAAATGAAGGAAGACCACATTAAGGTAAAAAACTACCTAATATTACTTGAATATTGTTGTAAGTTAGAAGAAAATGTGAAGAGATAACTGGTTTAAAATGTGGACATGTACGTTATCACAAAGGCATAAAAAGAAGAAAGCTCAAATAGAGTATATTTACTGAAAATAAAGAGTGGAAAAAAAACATTATGGAGATTGATGACAAATAGAATAGCAAGATTAATTATTCAAATTAGTAAGAATCAAATATAGATCATTCGGTTTATACCCTAACAAATTTCCATTGTGATGAAATAGAGAATTTTTATATGTTATATATAAAAGGTTTTTCATTACACCAAATAACATTTTTAAACTGTCGTGGGAGACTTTAATGCTATAATTAGAAAACAATTGAAAATGCTGTGGGTAAATTTGGTAATGATGATAGAAATGAGAAGGGATACAGACTTGTGGTATTGCAGAAAAAGAAAAAACTATATATAATGATTTCTTTCCTTGAGACAAATGCTAAACAAAAATGGATATGGAAGAATCCAAATGAAGTTACAGCAGAATTGGATTATATTTTGCTAATAGAATATTTGTATATGAAGATTGGAATGTCATAGAATTAACACAGAAAATAATTATTGATTAGTGAGATGAAAATATATGTTAATGCAAAACTAGAGATATTAAAACTATTAACAAAACCATATTAATAATTTATATTTCTAACCTTCAGAAATACTCTCAATGAATTTAAATTATAAATCATTTTAAGATATGGAAAATAATATTCTACTAAAAATGGCAACACTGCTAGTTGGTGCAAAAAAACATCATTAATTCTCCAGTAAATTTCAACAGAGATGAGAATGTATGCAGAAAAAAATATAAAAACATTTTTAAATGATACAGTAGATGTTGAATGTCAGAAGTTCTGTAAAATGGTGTGAAAAAGAATTAATAATGATATAAGAAATTATATTTGTTAATTGGCATGGAAAGCTATAGAAGAGAATAAAAAGCTCAAGTATAAACGAACATCCTGGGTGTTGGAAGAAAAGTTGTCAAAAAAAATGAAATTATTACTAAATAGAGATGACATCATGAAATATATGAAAGTTTTACAAAATATATATATATATAGTAACAAAGAGCAAGAAAACAAAAGTATTCTCTACAGTTATGACAATTTTTAAATTATCATGTATATTAAATGAAGAAATGAACTTGTGAATTGTGAAACATTTTAAATAAAGAGGTGGAACATGCAATTAAAAATAAATATTAAATAGAATAAGGAATATTCACTTAATTTTCTCAGAAGATAAAATGATTGATAATTAAAGAAATAGAAGAAATTAACTCATCTTCCTCTGATTATTAATATAGATGGAAAAATAGAGACGAAATTAATCATAAAATTAGATTTGGATGCAGTACTTTTAATAAATATAATATTAAAAGAAAATAGGTCTGTGTGTTTTAAAAATATGTTTTTTTTCACTTCTTAGTGGGACTTGGATATTTATTGGAAGAATTACTCAGAAACTTCAGACCATTCAATGAAGTCATTTGTGAAAAGTAACACTAATTATAGTATTATATTCTGCTACAGTTCATTATCATATGTCCAATGTTAATAATTAAATTTTTAAAAAATATTAATTTGTAAAAAAAATATTGAATAACAAATAATACATATATTTTTGCATGTTTGCTTATGTGTAAATTAACCAAATTTGATTTGTCATTTATTTTTGCTTTACATCTTTGCCAATGATGGTATTAAAAAAATACTTTAAAACAAAATTAATATATAATCTAATATATATTTTGTTAAGAAAGAAAGACTTCCTACATGAATATTTTCTATCTAGGACTGAGGTTTGCTGTAGAAATCAAGAATATTAAGTTTTACAAAAAAAGCTGTTATTAATAATAACCAGTATTATAAAATAGTATTTTATTATAAATTTTATGCAAGATGACTTTAAAGCATTTAAAAGCTCTGTTGTTTTAAAACTAACATATTAAACTTTATTACATATGAATAAATTTTAAATTAATAATTCTAAAAATGTTTCAATTCTTCATCATTTTTATTCTTTGTTAATTATATATTTTTCATTTTATTGGCTGTTTTTAATCGTTTATTAGTTTTATGAAAAGTTTACAACTTTAAATTATACAATCTTCTTCAGAACTATAACAAACACAATACAAATACATTAATACAAATATTTGTATTAATGTATTTGTGTTTTTTATATTTCTGAAGAAGATTGTTGGGGCAATCTAAACCATCATACACAATATATTGTGTTTGTTAGAGTTCTGAAGAAGATTGCTGGGCAATTGAAACTATCAATAGTGGGTTGTAAAAAGCATTGTAAAAATAATAAAGAATGTAAATGATATTATTATTAATTTTATATTATGTAATCGCATGTTATTGTAAAAATTGCATCAATACATGCATAAAAAGAATGTCATTCTCATCATGCCATTAAACAGAATTCTTTTTAAAAATAAAGAAGGTTAAAATGTTGATAGTTATTTCTTTATAAACTAACCTATAACATTTTTTTTGAACGATATTTTTCAGGTTTACAGACAAAACATTAATGGTAAACTCATCATTAATTATTGATCAGAAAATAATGTGGTAACTTGGCAGAGAGGATTATGTATTGATCTACTCATTTGTCATTTATTTAGCATGGACTTTGGTTCCTGGAACATGGTTTACTTTTGACTCTCTTGTTGCATGTGTCACTTTCTTCACACAGTTTCCCACTTTGTATATACTACCAAATATAGTCAATCTCAACCCTAAAAGATATCTGACTAAAAGTCTAATGAGTTATACAAGTTATAAATGAATTAACATTTTATATACTTGTACAATAAGAAATATATAAACAAAGGCAAAACTCTCCACAAAGTAGTGCCACCCTGTGCCAAACAGAGTAATCATTGGATGCCAGAAGGCTTGTGCATAAAATCTCTATCTAATGCCTACTCATCCAATATCCCCAGACTAGTTTCTAGCTTGTGGCCATCATCAGTGAGGAGCCTTGGATCTGAGAGCACTGCACCTAGATCTTAGGATTGAATGCAACCCTCCAGCAGCCACCTTTTAACTCTACTTTACTACAAAACTATGAGAATGAAATCGAAAACACAATAATATTTTCAATCTAAGCTCAATATAGTCATATGGGTCTGAACTCAATTCAGCACCTATACATTTTGGTGTCTTTGGCTCATAAACAACCATAGCCACCACTATCCTATTAGGCAGGATTGGTGTTATACCACTAAACACCACATGATCACCATCTCTATACTAGCACATAATTGTTGTAAACAAAGGGAAAACTCTCCATACAGTAGTGCCACCCTGTTTACAACAATTATGTGCTAGTATAGAGATGGTGATCATGTGAAGAAATATATATTTAGTAATCAATTTAAATTTATAAATGGATTACCATTTTATATTCTTATATAAGAAATATATATATTTAGTAAGCAATTTAAACGTAGCAATAACTATTTTATTCACCTACACTCAATGTAATCCAGGTAGCAGTCAATTTATTGTTCCTAAATAATTAAAAAAGAAGTCTGTACCTTTTATGATCATTACATTGATAGGTTATGATAAGGAAAGATTTGTTCTAAACAACATCTAACTTTATAATTAAATGAAATTGATGTATGTGAGGACTTAAATTTAAATAAATCATTGCAAATGGGCACAGATCATGTATAAAGCATTGAATTTATATATGGGTAAATCTAACACTACATTACAATGAACTGAAATCTTTATATTGTTATTCTTGTAAGTAGGCAGGTCTTGGATCCAAAAGCAAGAATCTACAGGATATATCTATTAAAATATTTCCTTTTCAAACATATAGACTTATTTATTTCCAATATTCAATTATTTCTACCAAAGTAGAACATCTAAGTTTAAGTCTATGCTTAATTTATCCATTATGTTTCCATCTGCATTAAAAATCGGACCAAGGTATTTGCAATTGTAAATTTCTAATTCATGATTACGAATCTTTTTTTTCCCGAAAAGCCATTAAATATTACTTTAGAGTTTATAGTATTTACTTTTAATGATACTTTTTTACATTTTTCTGATAATTAAATATGGAGAGATGCATGTTGGGAATGATATCAAAGTGAAATAGTTGAGTGAAAAAACAAATATCATTGAAAGAATTAAGAGTCTGAAATGGAAACTGGAACATATTGCTGGAAGAGATGATAATACCCAGACAGTTGAAGTCTTATACTGAATAATATGGAGAGATGCATGTTGGGAATGATATCAAAGTGAAATAGTTGAATGAAAGACCAAATATCATTGACATTATTGAAAGAATTGAGAGACTAAAATGGAACTGGACTGGACATATTGCTAGAAGTAACTGAAAAATATGGAGAGACGCATGTTGGGAATGACATCAAGGTGATTGAAAGAACAAATAGCATTGACATCATTGAAGGAATTAAGAGTCTAAAATGGAAGTGAAATGAACATATTGGTAGAAGAGATGATAGTAGGTAGACAGTTGAAGTCTTATAATGAATAATATGGAGAGATGAAGTTGGGAATGAGATCAAAGTGAAGTAGTTGAGTAAAGAACAAATATCATTGACATCATTGAAAGAATTAAGTATTTGAAATGGAACTGGACTCAACATAGTTAGAAGAGATGATAGAAGGTAGACAGTTGAAGCCTTAAACTGGATTCCAATAAATTGTAAAATATATAGAAAGAAACCACATACAAGATGCATGGAAGAAATAAAAAAATTTGTTGGTGTGATTCAAGAAAGAGAAGCTATGGGTCAGAAAAATTGGATTAAAGTTGGAGGAAATGGATTCATGATAGTTGATAACGACAACAATCATGCAATAATCTAGGACTATTTTTAACTTAATTTACAATATAAATTTTAAATCAAACAGTAATCAATTGGATTGTTATCCAGGAATGTTATGAATATTTGCCAGAAATCTCAGCATTGGAAAAGAGATCCAAATTTCTATCTCTGGGCATCAGTTTTAAAGTCCATTATTCCGCCATTGCTTTAAAGCATGCAAGATAATGTTACAATTAATACACCAACATAACTATGAACTCCTCAATTATCTTTATTCATTTTCTCTGTAATATATTGCAATCCATTTTATTTTCTTTCCACAAATTCCTTTTTTTTTAAAAAATTATTCACATTAAAAATGATCTGAATTGGGAAAAGCTATTGAAAGTCAGACTGTCACACAAGTGTATCCCAGTGAAGATGTGACTGTCTTCTCTTTTTCAAAGCTCCCTGCAGCGCCATCTATGAATCCATGCACATATTATTTAGTGAATAGTTTGGCTATCCACCACAAACATTTTAAAGACCTAACATATTTTAATTATAGGCTACAAATTGAAATGTGGTAATGTAATTCATATCTTAACCTATGGTTGGAACAACATGCTAGTATTAAATTTTCTTTTAAATTGGCAAAACTGCTTCTGAAACATTTAAAATAAGACATAGTAACAGTGGCAGTGAAGTCATGAGTTGCAAGAATATTTTCAAGTGTTTTGCAATGGCAACGATAGCATTGTATCTATAACAGTATGAAACATTGTGTCAATTTCATGTCATTATTTATGATCTAAATGTGTTCACACCTTAAATCTTCCATGGTGAATAACAAACCATGTGACTGCATGATATATGCATTGATTCAGATATAGCATTATAAGCAACATAGGGAGAGAATTAGACACCATTTTATTGGGAAAAATTGTGAATGTAAACTATTAAAGGGCTTACAAAAAAACTAACACCCCACAAAAGAGAAAGGGAAATTCGTTATTGCTGTGGCAAAATTAGTCACATGACCAAAGGTTTTTTGAGAGAAAAAGATCTCAATTAGTCAAATTGAAAATTAACAGCAGTATAGACATGCCTCTCATAGCAGAGAAATAGAGAGAGGGGTGGAGGAGTAGTACTCATGGTTAAATTAAAAATGGCCCTTGAAATGGAGAAAACCTTTTAAAGTGGTTTGATGGAAATAGAAATCAGATTATGTTAAAATGCAAGGAAGATAGAAGTTAATAAAAGAAGAGCAGAATGAAAGTGTTATTTGAATGGAAATGCTTGAACCACTAGAAATCGAGTCAATAGTAATCAACAGGATAAATATAGAAAATAAAGTTAAATAGATTTGCAAATTTATTTAAAACGAGTCAAATCTAATTAAATTGTCTCCCATAGGTTTGGAATTAATGATCAGTATAATGTAAAAATTTTATATTTAATGAAAAAAGTTACAAATGAAATCAAGGAACTAATAGAAAAGAAAATAGTTGTATCAAGTGAAGATTCTGGTTAGATATTGTCTATTGTGGTGATTTCAAAATCAAATAGCTAAATTTGGTTGGGCAAAAATTATCGTATGACAGTAAATAATTTTACAAATAATATAGACTCAGTAATAAATGTGAGTTTTTTATTGTAAAGATCAACACATTTTACAAAAATGAACTTTGATACAACCGTCCACCATATACCACTGGGACAGAATTTGGTGGAGATTCTCACTATCACAATGCATATGGGCTTATACCAGTTCAACTCCTTTGTTTTAAAATATATAAGCATATTCCAATCTAAAATTAAATCCCATTGGAAGAAGAATATAATGTGATAATTTCTTAAATTGTTGACATATAAAATCAACAGGAAATTCCGGTCATCAAATCTGGTAAAAAATTAAAAATTGTGGAGAAAAGCTTTAGTTCCTACAAAGCCATATAGAACACTCATTCATTTAAATTCCAGAGGAATATTATTTCCAAAAATGGAAAGTCCCTTATACCTGATAAGGTAAAGCCTGGACAAAAGATGCTTGTAAACCTAAACATGGTAAAGAATTACAAGCACATTTTAAGGCTGATTAACTTAACTACCATGTTGACAATAAACTTTGCTTAATATTTTGTACATAAAGTTTACCCACCCACCCCTCACTTTTACATTTTGTAAAAAGAAGGCTTAAAGTTGATCTGTTTTTTGGTTTTAGGAAGTCTGAATGATAATGTATTAGCAAATGACTTATGATAATGGTCACTAATATATAATACTGATTATCGAAAGAATAAAGGTACATAAAAGTAGAGTTAAAAATAGATATCTTAGTTCTGCTTTGTATGACCATGAAAAAGATACAGGCCACACTATTAATTTTGATGGAGCTAAGGTTGTCTTCTTTGAGAGAAATGAAATCAAAAGAAGAATTAAAGAATCTTTATTATTGAAAATTTATTATTCTGAAGCAATTAACTTATTTAAGAGTTCTTTTAATATTAAGGTTGGATGGGAAGTGAATGGATTTGTGGGTAATGTTTAATATTATCTATATTGTGAAGTTTTTGTAGTTCTTTACACTTGAGAAGTCTGCTTGTAGCAGTGAAACCTTTGGTTGTGTTTTAATATTATTGTTATGCTGGTCTGGTTGAATTTTGGATTTGGGGTAATTTTAATTATATATTGACTAGTTTAGCTTTATGCTTGTAATGTTTATATATATATTGTAACCTTCTCCCAACCAATCAATCAAGCCCCACGTTGGGCGCCATAATCGCCCCTGTAACCTCCCAAGACCGCTATACTATAAATGAATCATATCACGTTTTAGGCATCATAATCGCTACTGTACCATTGCTACAGCCAATCATCATGCCATCCACATTGGTCAGCATAATCGCAACTGTAACCTGGCAACAGCTAGCCTTTATCTACTAAACGGTCATGTCATGTTGGCAAGCGCCATAATCGCATCTATAACCTAGCTTCCTTATCTAGCTGGTCATCAATGAATAATACCACACATTTTAGTGATTAAATTCTCTTATGGAACCTAACGTACTCACATGATCAAGAATCTAAGCATGAAGAAACAAAAATGCAAAACTAACGAAATGATTCTTGGATTGAATAAAACTAGCATGAAACTGTCGATCTAAAGAAGATCACATGGCGACTAATAAAGATAAAAACTTCTGGTCAAACCAGCCCTGAAATCCACACAAACAAAATGAGATAAGTTAAATTTGATATTCAGCAAATTAATAAAATAACTAATAATTATATGTCTTGAATGATGATGAATTTAACTTATAAATGAAATGATACGTAAATTATGATGTAAATGACTAAATGGATGATGGAATGAAGTAATAACGGAATAGTGGAATGAAATGAGTCTAAGAGTGAAGAGAAAAGAACGAATAGATATGAGAATAATGAATGATTAAGATGATGATAGAATAAGAGTTAATGAATAGTGAAGATGATAAAAGAATAAAAGTTAATGTATGATTAATCAATTATGATAATGAATTAATGTCAGATGAAAATGAATAAATAAAAGGATTGATCAAGGTGAAATTGAAGAACAATGTTGATGATGGAGACTGAAATCTTAAACTATAAACTAATATGAGATTAAATGGGAAAAAGATAAGCTAAATACAAATAGGGATTTCAAGCTTGACACAACCAGAATATCCATCATAAAATTAAAACAAACTATACATTTTATATCAACAAAAGTAATTTGCATATTAAAGCTTAGCTAACTTTCATAGACTGTGAAAGTAATCTATTTTAAGTTCAACTATAATAATTAACAAAATATAAACTTTATTATAAACTTCAATTCTATCTTAAAACTTAACAATTAATTCTTCTCAGGGTTCAAACATTATAAATGGTTATACAACATCTATTTGGGTCAGTACGAGGGATTTTACTACTACCCAAACATAATGCACCTAATAGCTCTCAATATAACTTAAATCAAGAATTATATTTAGCAGTTCTTAAGAAACTTCATAACTAATATTAACTTTAAAATTTATGAATGGAAATGACTTTTTGATAATTAAAAAAAATATAACTTACCAAATTCCTTTTCTTAAATAATTATAAACCATGTGATCAAGATCAGTGAATGATAACTCTGTGGATTTAACTAAATCAATTAAATCAATATTAAGTATATATTTTAATATACTACTTTAAACAATCTGTACTACAAATTATTCACCTTTGGATTATTGTGTGATGATGCATTAGATGTACCAATAAATTATAAGGTTTACCAAAATTATTATAATATAGCATAATATAATTAATAGTGCTATATTGGTTGAGGATGACTTCAATTTATAATCTTCTGATAGGTTGATAGCAATAACAATAATAGTGTACATATGTGTGGTAATTAGCAATAAGACTACATGCAACCAAATAAAATTTTAAACACAACAAACTTTATTTACAGTATGTACAAAATTTTAATTTACAGATATGGCATGAAATAAAACTAATCTGTTAAAATAATTTGTGGATGGGACAAATACTTATTATCCCCTTGACAATATACTCAACAAATGATACAACCGGCTTAGAACCTAATATTCACAATATCATTTGTTACACTTTGGCGTATTTTTAAAAAATAAGATAATAAAACTTATTTAGGCTAACTAGCACTTAAATTACCTAACAGCATATACTTAGAACTCTAGGATATGCACAAAGTTTAAATTTAAAATTCCAACATTACAAAGTATTGCATTATCCCAAAGCCCTATCTTTTATCAGAATATGATAAGGGCAATTATCACATTCTGTGCAATTACTTACTTATTTAACTTTGAAATGACTTAAGTTTAGTGCATTAAATGAAGACTAGACATTAAAAGTCAAATACACATAATCTCCTTAAGCATTACCTATGTCCACAGCTCAACCTTTGAATACGTAACTGATCTTACAATTTTATTGTCACATCATTATTTGATAAAAATGAATCCATTCTGCCAGTGTGCATCTCTTACTTTTACCTTTTAAATTCTACAATTACAAATAGATTCTGGTTTGGTCTGTCTGTACGGATGATGATCCTCCAACATCATAAACACTATTTCAACTAAGAAAACATTATGCTAGATCTGTGTTCCTAGCTTTAACATTGTTTCCATACTTGCTATATGATTTTGACCTTTTACACTTCACCATACGGTGGAAAAAAAAACTATCTCCATATTATCATGAGGAATTTAACACTAAGATGGGAGGCTTTATAAAACATGACAGTTGTATAATATATGGCTGATTCTATACCTCTCTATGGGTATACATACGTGTGTGGGCCTTGCCTCACCACGAAAAGACTAGAATTCAAACCATAGATATCCTTTCTTTTTAGGATTATTTATACTAATGAGCCTTACTTACTGCTCAGACTCTAGCATCTTTTTTCTCATGAAATTAGCATAGGTGACTCCATCAGCCTATGCTTCATATAAATATTAATATATTGGATGCCATTCAATTGGAACATCCCATTAACTAAAAACTGTCACTAGTCATTCTCAAATTATAGCAAGATAAAAACAATACCAACAATAACAGTAAAATCTACATATTCCATTTTATAATGTAAACTCATTAATGTATTAGCAGCCAAAACCAAAATACCTATGTCCAATGATCGTTAATCATTTTAGAATGACAATTATATTTTTATTAAAGAGAGCACAACGGATTTAAACAATTAAGATCAAAACTGCATTTGAATTCAAAGTGGACACGTTAACTTCTATAGCAAATTACAAAAATAAAATAAAAATTATATCACATTTTCTTTTATATCAGAAAATACTTCAGTCATGCCAATATAGATATATTTGATAAAGTGTCTGTACATTCACCCTTTTATTAATATACTTTACAATTAGTTTTAAACTATGAGAGAAGTAAATATTTTATAACTCTCTCGATAAATGCTATATATCTATTTTCCGGTTTTCCCTTAACTAAAAAAAAAAAATACATAAAATAGATGTGTATATTTTACACATTTTTATTTTTCTTTAACCCAATATATATATTTCTTTTTCATGCCAAAAACAAAACATATACGTTTTAAAATAAATTTCCCCAAACAACACGTAAGTAATACGTAACACAGCAGTAATAAAAAAAAAAGTGTACATTTTATCCATTAACTTTTATACTCTGTTCCAAGTTATTTATCCTGGGGAGTTAGAATAATATAAATGGTTATTAGTTTGAGCAATCAGTCTAAATTAAGCATATATATTTCGTTATCCTGTTGTATTTAGAATAGAACAAAATTCAACACTTATACAAAAGTAAAAATTATTTGAGAGTTTCCGTGGCGATAATTCATCAGGCAATTAACATCCACGTTTCTAATTGTAGCAGATGTAAAAAGATAAATTTATCTAATTTGCTCTAGATAATTCAAAACAAACTTCAAAACAAACTTATTAAAATCTTTTGGAAGCATTTCAAAAGACACATAAAATCATTTATTTAAGTTTAAATCAAGATAATTTTTCCCTGAAAAATTAGTGGAATTTTTATTACTTAGTATATTTATCTTTCCTTTTTCTTTTAAAACTTTTTGTGAATTTTATTCCTCTCAGCACAGCAATTCCATATATGTGTAGCAATAATTAAGCAGACGGAATATATTCTAATACTGTAAAACATTGTTGTAACGACGTATATTTCTCAATAAAACTTTAAAGCAAATATTTATTTCATTCCATTCTTATAAGTGAAATATGATGTGATTCTTAATATTAGAACGAATTTATTCAATTATCACTAGGACATTTTCAACATTTTAATCAGCTGGTAATTGACTATTTCTTTCATTACATAGGTTCCCGCGCGATAAAATTTTGCAGACTATAGAGAATAACACTACGACAATATTTTCATATTTACTTTATTAAAAGTTAGATTATTTCAAAATGACTTTTAAATTTATTTACTATATATCATATATAACACTTGTTTTAATATTATCTCCAATTATTATCTTTAACTTGATATTTTAATTTACAAGTACATAATATCGTTTTGCTAGATAATAAGAAAGGCAAGGCGCGAAATTCACACACTATCAACTTCTTAGTTTATGAATCAATAATGTGCATTCTTGTTAAAGAAGAAATTTTAATTATATAAGAGTAAAAGCTTACTTCTTGAAATTTCCTGAGTTTGAAGCTGTACTTATTCAAACAAAAACTTATCTCCATGGTTTTAATCTCCTTCTCCCGTGAGAATCCTAGGAAAAGTGCAGTCGTGGAAATGGCTTAAAATATAGCAAGGTTTTTAAGATTTCTTATTCTGACATTTTTAGACAGCAAGGTATTCTACTTCCATACAATTAATTTCAGAATTTTGCTGATTTTTAATTTTTATTTTTTTTATTATTTTAAATCAGAGCGGAGGTTTGTGTTTACTTGGTTCTTGTTTTCTTAATTAGTCCACCCCCCTACAGATATGTTAAAACATATATAGCTTTTATTATATTGCATTCTGGGAGTGAATTTAAGCCAATAATTTTGATATACATAATTAGTATTACCCCCTCTGTCTTCATTTTTAATAACTACCCATTTTTATTTAAGACAGTTCTAGTTCAGTACTAAAAAAAATATGCTTAAGGAATTTACTATAATGATTTATTTTACAAGACTTTAACAATTTGATTTAATTATTTTTTTATTTCAAATGCTATTCACAACCAATAAAATATCAATGTATTTATCTACCAAACAATAATAATACTTTTAAATTGTTATTTTAGTCTAGTCAGAGCCTAGACTGGGTTTGAAATCTTATCTCCACTCAAGCAAATTTCCCAGTACATTCAAAATAATCTCTATTGAAAACCACTTTAGTAAAATTTTAACACCAGATACATTATCATTTAAAATTTTGGAATTATTAATTTAGGGACCTAAATAAAAGGTCACAATATATATATACATTGAATCTAATTTCCATTGGAAAATGGGTAGGGGACCTACAACAAACTTTGCTAATATTATAGACTTTTTTGTTTTAAGAATTGTACATACCAATGATAGACAAACTGCACATGTAGCTTTCGGGGCAACATTGATTTTCATTGCCATTTTTCTTAAACATTTATATTAATCACCTATATCAATATTTCGTAATTGTTTTGTCAATAAGTAAGAAGCAGATATTTTGAAACTTTAAATTGTTAGCTTTTAAATGGTACATGTCAAAAAGGTTGACAATGAGGATTTTATTATAGTATTTGATGCGTAAAAAGTGTTTCAACATTTGATGGCCCATGTCACTCCCATAGTTTTTAAAACATCTTGAACAATAGCATATACAAATGTTTAGTTAAGGATATGCAGAGTGTTAAAAAAAGGGGAAGAGAATAATGGTTATAGGGGATATGAATGGACATATTGAAGAAATTAATGATGTAGATCAGCGTTTCCCAACCTTTTTTGGCTCGCATACCACTTGGTAGTACATCACGGTAAATTGTACCACTTCGTAAAAATGATTGTATTTTGTGAAATTTATTGTGAGTGTGTTATTTTATTTGCATTATAAATATTATAGAGTGACCATGTATTCACATCACAATGAGACAAATTACATTGAAACACGCTTAAACGATTATAAACTCACTAAAAATATAAATTCACTGTAACATATATATATATGTGTGTTTGTTCAAAGTTTCATATTTATCTACTATTTTGTCATATTTCGTTTACTAATAAATGGTTTTAATAAAAACACAAAATTATAAAAAAACAATTAATATATTTTATCATAATCAAATATTTTTATAAAATAAATTTAATGAGATCCTTGTGCTTGTTTCGAAAAACATAATTTTTTGAAATTTGGTTCAAAAGATGTGAGGTATACCCTTAAGTCTACAGCTGCATTCAATTTGTTTCAATACTTTTTTTTTTTTTTAAATATATGAAGAAAAAGCTCTTTCTCTACTAATTTCATACTAGTAAATGGTAATAATAATTTAAGAGCTTTCTCAGAAAGTTGTTCATAATCTTTAATGTTTAACCAAAATTAATTAGATTGTGTCGATAATTCTATTAAATTTTCTTTCCTTTTATTGATAATGATGTAGCTTTTTCTAAATGTTCTTCATAGAAGGGGTTTGAAATCCACTTATCATTTGTGTTTTCGGGTTTTGCAAAATATTCCATTAAAGACAATTTTAATCCTGTTAAATGTGCTATTATATTTTCTCGTATATCTTCCGATCTGACTAACCTTATTTTCAAACAAAAAAATATGTAGAGTTTTGAATACTTTCGGTTGATTGTTTTCAATACACTGCTTCCAAAAATCTAATTTCTTAATCATATTTTCAATTTTATCATTAACATTAAAGATCGTTATCGAGTTGTTCTGAGGTGTCAAATTTAAGTTATTTATTTGCAAAAAAATATCAGTTAAATATGCAATCACCTGAATGAAGCCAACCAAAATCATACAATTTCGAAGAAAGATCAAAAGAATTGTCTTAAAAAAAAAACTGTCCTTCTTGTCTAAATTCGAATAAGCGGGTTATATGGGGATCAATAAATTTTAATAAACAAAGACGATACAATCACAAACAATAACCTGTCACTTGTAAGCCGCGCGGGGAAGTGAACAAGAGTGCAGCACCATGACAACAGTGGCGGCAATATCTCAAGTTACTAATGGCTAACGGCTAAATTTAAAAATGCACTCCAAAAAAACGATATCGATTGCTGGATTTTCGATCATCGACTGTACATATTAACAACTTTACTGTATAATATTATTAATTAAAATAATTTTTATGAATTATAGGAAAAAATGTTTCTATGATATTTTTATGATTTGATTTTTTTTATGTCTGCCATTATTGATTATTTTTCGCGTACCACCAACCAGCAACTCGCGTACCACCAGTGGTACGCGTACCACAGGTTGGGAAACGCTGATGTAGATAATAGGAATGGACAGCTTTTGAAGAAATTTTGTCAGAAAGTGAATTTGAACATTGGAAATTTATCAAATATTTATGAGGGACAATACACATGGTCAAGAAATAATATATTCCACACAATAGATTCTGTATTAGAGGGAATGAATAAAGTATGGAAAATTAATGAAGAGAGAGTATGTAATAGTGATCATAACTTCTTGGTAATAGAAATGGTTAGTAATGTGATGGAGAATAGAAATAAAAATAGAAACAATGGTGAAAAATGCAGATGGAGAATGAATGATAAGAATAAATTGGAAGAGAATAAAATACAAGTTGAAGAAATAATGGAAGAGTTGGTTGGGGGTGAGTATAAGAACTTGGTGATGAAATAGAAGAAATGGCAAATAGAGTTTTAGGTGAGAGTATTCAGAAGAATAAAAGTAATAAAAAATGAGAGTTAGTAAAAGTGTAAAAGAGAGGCAAAAAACATGCAAAGAATATAAATGTGGTATTAAGAACAAAGAAAGTGAAAAATATATTAATACTAAATGGAAAAAGAACTTAGAAAAGAAAAGTTGTTTAAAATAGATAATTATACAGAGAGAATGAAATTGAATAGTAAATTATTGGAGGATATTAATAAAAGTGAAAAAGATGGGAATTAAAAATTTGGGAATTACCATTACAAGGAGAAAGGTAAAAGGAAGAGAGATAGTATTTCTAGATGATGAGGGAATACAGTGTACCTCTAAAGAAGAATTAGAGTGAATCTTAAATAAGTATGTAATGGATATAGAAAAAAATTAGATGTGGAGAGAGTTATAGAAAACATGAAAGCATATAGTAATGAGAATATTAGTTTTACAGAAAATGAACTGAATGAGGCAGGGAAGCAATTGAAAAGTGAAAAGGCAAGAGGTTTAGATGGGCAAGCAGCCAAGATGGTAATGAATTTAGGGCATAGGGCAAAAGTAAAGCTATTATCATGTTTTAATAAGATTGCACAGAAGATAGTTTTTCCAGGTAGTTGGAGTAATAAAAGAGTAAGATTATTCTTTAAAGGAAAGCATAAGGGTCATAGAAAGTTAAACAATTATAACCCAATAGCAGTAACATTAGTTTTATATAAAGTTTCCTCATATATGGTGGCTAGAAGAAAATAATGTAGTGGTGGAAATGCAAGGAGGTTTTACATCAAATAAGCATATAGGAGATAGCTTATTTATAGTTACACAATGATAGAGCAAATAGATTATGGGTAAGTTTAGAAAATTTGGGAATGGGTGAAGTTTCAATGGATAATATTATGAAATTATATGAAAATAATTGCTATACGTAACAATTAGGGGATAAAGAAACAGCTAAAGTTAAAAATGAGGTGGGACTAAGATAAGGATGTTTTTTTTTTTTTGTATTTGGGTTAAATGGAGAGAGCAATAGAACAACTAGGAAGAGGGATAGAGAAACCATTAATAGGTGGCAAGGGAGTATATACTTTGTCATGTCATTTTTTGCGGATGATGTCTTTTTGTGTGCAGAAAAAAGAGAATATATGGAACCTATGCTGAGGACATGCGCAAAAGTGGGTAAAGAGATGGGAATTAAATTTAGTGAAGAAAAATCAAATATAATGATGGTTAATAATGGGGAAAGAGGAGACGAAGAATTTTTGTTGGGAGATTTAAAGTTAAATGCGGTGAATAGAGATAGTTATCTGGGAATCATTCTTAAGTAATCAGAAAAATTACTTGGATGGATGGTAGAAAAAATTGATAAATGAAGCAAAGAAAAAAATTGGTAAAGAAATTAACGGTGTTTTCATATAATAAATATGATGTAGCTAGAATTGTATAACAAGGAGTTGCAGTAGCAGGTTTAACATATGGGAATGATGCATTATGTGTTAGTAAAGGGGCATTAGATTATTTAGAAAAAGTACAAGGGGAAGTAGAAATACATGCATTAGAGGCAGATGCGTGGCCAGCAAAAAAGGCGATTCAAGGAGAAATGGGATGTCAAGTTTTTATATGAGGGATGCAAAATGCAAAATGAAAATGTTAGCTAGATTGCAGTTTATGGATAGTAAAAGAATAGCCAAAATAGTATTTAATTGGGTTATGAGTAAAGGGCAGGCAACAAGATGGGTGAATAAGGTGATGCAGTATGCAGAAGATTTGGATAAAGAATTCATATCAGTACTTGTACAAAAGGTGGTGTGATTGTGTTAGGAGGATTGTAGAGTGTATAGTAGTAAAGAATGGGTTAGAAAAATACATGCATTAATAAAGAATAGGGAGATGGGGAGCTAGTATGGAAAGTAAAAAAGAGTTTAAATATATATAGAAGTAAACGGAACATTGGGTGCGAAAGTTAATTTATGGTAATAAGCTAAGAAAGTAGTTCAAGGCTCAAATGGGTTCTTTAGCAACAAGGGACTATACACATAAATGGAAAAATATAGGTGATTGAGTCTGCATAGAAAATATTAGGCATCTGTTAATTCAATGTAAATGCTTGAAAACAGAAAGGGTACAAATAGTGAAGTTATGGAAGAATAAATATGAACAAAGTAATTATACAGAAAGTGGGGTTATTGGTTTTTATGCTGGGTTTGGGAAAATATAAGGGGGATTTAGATATGAAGGCTGTAGAGTTGACAAAGATTATGTTGTGGGAAATGGGATGGAGCAGAAAATGGGAAAGTTTAGGTGGGGGATAGAAAGGGAAGGTAAAGTGTCTAACAGGTTTCTCTGGGTACAGTTGCTGAGAGATTCCTGACACATATAAGGAGGAAGTCACAGTGCATCACATCACATCCTTTTGAATCCTATTTGCGAGATTTTAAACGATGGACCACACACATTACATTGATATTCTTCTTTTATGAAGAGGATTATTATGAATTTTTTTTTTTTTTTTAATAAATGCAATTTTAAAATAATAGTTTCTGCAGTTCTTGAACATTTAAAATGCATGAAAAATATTATATGTAGTATTATTGAAGAACTCGCTATCTTCCTTACTGCAGCTGCCCTAAGAACTAACATTAACGTTTGTTGAGTGTAGCAGCGTTTTTTCTTTCATTAGAATTTTAAAATTAATTAGAAATTAACATTGGGATTTAAGCTTCTTGTTTGGTTTCGTTTGTTTTTTAATTAATTAACAAGATTGAAAAAAAAAACTTTGATAAATGTAAATGTTTCTAGCACTTTCAATTACAATAACGCTACTTCGCTCTAATTTATAAAAAGACTCACCATCGCCTAAGAAGTAGATCACCAGGACTATAAAAAAAGGCGGAAAGGGGTTGAGGGAAGGGGGAGGGAAAAGAGATGAAAAATGTACCCAATAATATATGTAAATTGTTATAAACTGATGTAACGATCAGGAGAATGGTAAGTCCTGATCAAAAATTGCTATTTTCCTTTTTTTTTTTTTCCTTTCCTTTTATAGCATTTATAAACCAATAAGCCCTATTGAAACTAAGAATATACAAATGTTCTTTTTTTTTTAATTTTCGTATCGTATTTTACATTTTGTTTCACCAGAGGGGTGTCAAAACATTACAGCTTTTACTCTTCATAATTTCCTTTTTAATGTAAGCAGTTATATCTATTTTTAAAACTATATTGAAACTTATTATACAAAAATTTTTAATAGCTGAAGCGTTATCAAAGTCCTTGGTAAGAGTTTTAAAATAATTAAAGCTACTATATGTATGATTAAATAATCTTTGACACTTAATTTTTAATGGGTAATCATACTTAAATTACAATTTTATTCGTTTACACTATTCGATCAAAAACACACCGAGAAATCCTTGCCACAGGTTTTATTTTGCAAAGTATCCCTTATAGATGACGGTAAAGTAGGATACGTGACATATTTACGTTGTTATTCCAGTTGTCTATTACTTTATAATTTAAGTGTGAAATAAATGTCTATTTTAAGTAGGCAAACAGTTCCTATATATCTAATATGATCCTTATATTTAATTACAATGTCCAGGTGGAACAATATGCTTAACACAAATCTTATCTGATTGTTTTTTTAATGACTAATTAAGTTTATGTGCTGTGGAAATTTAATTTATACAGCATAATAAAAATAAGTCGATAAAAATAATCGAAAGATAAGATTTATTGTTAAACATATTGTTCTACTTGGACATTGTAATTAAATATAAGGATCATATTAAGGATATAGAAACGTTTTGCCTACTTAAAATAGACATTTATTCCCTTAAGTATAAGAGTAATAGACAACTGGAAACCAACAACGTAAATATATCACGTATCCTACTTTACCGTCAAAATTATAAAGTACTTTGCAAAAAATAAAACCTGTGGCAAATTTCTCGGTATTGTTTTGATCGAATAGTGTAGCGAATAAAATTGTAATTTATATGATTACCCATTAAAAAGTTGAAGTGTCAAGATATTTAATCATACATATAGTAGCTTTAATTATTATTTTAAAACTCTTACTAGGACTTTGAAAGCGCTTCAGCTATTAAAAATTTTGTATAATGGTTTTAATATAGTTTAAAAAATAGATATAACTAACTTTTACATTAAAAAGGAAATTATGAAGTAAAAGCTGTAATTTTTGACACCCTAATTGAAACAAATGTAAAATACGATACGGGAAAAAAAAGAACATTTGTATATTCTTAGTTTCAATAGGCTTTTTGTGGTTTTATAAATGTACAAAAGAGTAAAAAAGGAAAATAACAATTTTTGATCGGAAGTACCATTCTCTGATCGTTACATCAGTTTATAACAATTTTTATATATTAATGGGTACATTTTTCATCTCTTTTCCCTCCCCTTCCCTCAACCCCTTTCCGCCTTTTTTATAGTCCTGGTGATCTACTTCTTAGGCGATGGTGAGTCTTTTTATAAATTAGAGCGAAGTAGCGTTATTGTAATTGAAAGTGCTAGAAACATTTACATTTATCAGAAATTTTTTTCAATCTTGTTAATTAATTAAAAAACAAACGAAACCAAACAAGAAAGCCAATCCCAATGTTAATTTCTAACAGTTATATTTTAAAATTCTAATGAAAAGAGAAAAAACGCTGCTACACTCAGCAAACGTTAATGTCAGTTCTTAGGGCAACTTGCAGTAAGGAAGATAGCGAGTTCTTCAATAATTCTACATATAATCTTTTCATGCATTTTTAAATCTTCAAGAACTGCAGAAAACTATTATTTTAAAAAATTGCATTTATTAAAAAAAAAAAAAATTATAACGAAATCACTCTTCTTAAAAGAAGATATCAATGTAATGAGTGTGGCCATCATTTAAAAATCTCTCAAATAGGATTCAAAGATGTGATGTGGTGCACTGTAACTTCCTCTTATTCCAATGTGTCAGGAATCTCTCAACAACTGTACCCAGAGAAATATGTTAGACTTCACTTTACCTTCCCTTCTATCCCCACCACCTAAACTTTTCCCATTTTCTGCTCCATCCACATTTCCCAGAACATAATCTTTGTCAACTCTACAACCTTCATATCTAAATCCCCTTATATTTTCCCAAACCCAGCATAAAAACAATTCATAACCTCACTTTCTGTATAAATTAACTTTGTTCCATATTTGTTCTTCCATAACTTCACTATTTGACACCTTTCTGTTAACAAGCATTTACATTGAATTAACAGATGTTTCAATATTTTCTCTGCTAGGACTCGATCACCTATATTTTGCCATTTATGTGTATAGTCCCTTGTTGCTACAGAACCCATTTGAGCCTTGAACTACTGTGTTAGCTCTTACCATAAGTGAACTACACACCCAATGTTCCGTTTACTTCTATATATATTTAAACTCTTTTTACTTTCCATACTAGCTCCCCATCTCTCTATAACTTTATAATGCATGTATTTTTCATAACCCATTCTTTTACTACTTATACACTCTACAATCCTTCTAACACAATCACACCACCTTTTGTACAAGTACCTGATGTGAATTCTTTATCCAAATCTTCTGCATACTGCATCACCTTACCTTCATACATCTTGTTGCCTGCCCTTTACTCATAACCCAATTAAATACTATTGTTGGCTATTAACATTGACTATCCATAAACTGCAATCTAGCTAACATTTTCATTACATTTTGCATCCCTCCTATAAAAGCTTGACAGTCCCATTTCTCCTTGGTTCGCCTTTTTTGCTGGCCCTTATGCATCTGCCTCTAATGCATATATTTCATACTTCCCCTTGTCTTACTTTTTCTACAATAACTAATGCCCCTTTACTAACACATAATACATCATTCCCACCTGTTAAACCTGCTACTTCGACTCCACGTTATCTAATTCTAGCTACATCATATTTATTACCAGAAAACACCGTTAATTCTACCAATTTTTCCTTTGCTTCATTTATCAATTTTTTTCTACCATCCATCCAAGTAATTTTCTGATTACTTAAGAATGATTCCCAGATAACTAACACTATTCACCGCATTAACTTTAAATCTCCCAACAAAAATTCTTCAGTCTCCTCTTTCCCCAATATTAACCATCATTATATTTGGTTTTTCTACAATAAATTTAATTCCCATCTCTTCACCCACTTTCTTGCATACCCTCAGCATCCAGGTTCCACTATATTCTCTTTTTCTGCACACAAGAAGACCTCATCATAAAAAATAATATGACAAAGTGCAACTCCCCTGCCACCTATTAACTGGTTTCTCTCTCCCTCTTCCATAGTTGATCTCTTGCTCTCACCATTTAACCTCAAATACAAAAAAAAAAACATCATTATCTTAAGTCCCACCTCATTTTTAACTTTAGCTGTGTCTTTCACATCCCCTACATTATTCACGTATAGCAACTATTACTGTACCTCATTTCATAATATTATCCATTGAAACTCCACCCCATTCCCAAATTTTCTAAACTTACCCATAATCTATTTGCTCTATCATTGCCATGTAACTATAAATAAGCTATCTCCTATTGCTTATTTGATGTAAAACATAAATTTGCATTTCCACCACTACATTATTTTCTCTAGCCAACTTATATCAGAAAACTTTATATAAAACTAATGTTACTGCTATTGGGTTATAATTGTTTAACCTTCTAGACCATCTTTATGATTTCCTTTTAAAGAATAATCTTACTCTTTTATTGCTCCAACTTCCTGGAAAAACTATCTTCTAACACAATCTTATTAAAACATGATAATAGCTTTACTTTTGCACCTATGCCCTAGACTCATTTCTTCCTTGGCCTTGCTTGCCCATCTAAACCTCTTGCCCCTTTCCCCTTTTCTAATTGCTTCACCTACCTCATTCAGTTCATTTTCTGTAAAGCTAATATTCTCATTACTATATATTTCATGTTTTCTATAAGGCTCGCCACATCTATTTTTTTCTATACATCCATTACATACTTGTTTCAGTTCACTCTAATTCCTTCTTGAAATGTTCTGTTGATATTCCCTCATCATCTAGAAGTATACTATCTCTCTTCCTTTTACCTTTCTCCTTGCTAATGGTAATTCCCAAGTCTTTTAATTCCCATCTTTTCACTTTCTATTAATATCATCAAATAATTTTACTATTCATTTCATTTCCTATTCTCTCTGTATAATTATCTCTTTTGAAAGCAACTTTTCTTTTCTAAGTTCTTTCTCCATTTAGTATTAATATATTTTTCCTTTCTTTATTCTTAATACTTCATTTATATTCTTTGCATTTTTGGCCTCTCTTTTACACTTTTACTAACTCTCATTTTTATGTACTTTCAGTCTACTGAATACTCTCACCTAAAACTCTATTTGCCATTTCTTCAATTTCATCACCAAGTTCTTATACTCACCCCCAACCAACTCTTCCGTTATTTCAACCCACTTTGTCATTTTATTCTCTTCCAATTTATTCTTATCATTCATTTCTCCATCTGCATTTTTCACCATTGTTTCCTATTTTATTTCTATTCTCCATCACATTACTAGCCATTTCTATTGCCAAGAAGTTATGAGTCACTATTACATTCTCTCTATTCATGACATTTTCCATACTTTCTTCAATTACCTCTAATACAGAATCTATATGTGTGGAATATATTATTTTAATATGACCATATGTATTACCCTCATAAATATTTGATAAATTTCCAATGTTCAAATTCACTTTCTGACAAAAGTTCTTCAAAAAGCTGTCAGTCCTATTACTGCATCAGCGTTTCCCAACCTCTGATGCATTGTACAGCGTACCACTGGTGGTACGCGAGTTGCTCGTTGGTGGATACAAAAAAAAAATAATCAATAATGGCAGACATAAAAAAATCAAATCATAAAAATATCATAGAAACATTTTTTACTATAATTCATAAAAATTATTTTAATTAATAATATTATACAGTAAAGTTGTTAATATGTACAGTCGATGATCGAAAAACCCAGCAGAATCGATATCGTTTTTTGGAGTGCATTTTAAATTTAGCATTTAGCCATTAGTAACTTGAGATATTGCAGCAAACCTGATGTCATGGTGCTGCACTCTTGTTCACTTCCCATGCGACTGTACTAGTGACTGGTTATTGTTTGTGGTTCTATCGTCTTTGTTTATTAAAATTTATTGATCCCCATAAATATGATTGAATTTAGACAACAAGGAAGTTTTTTTTAAGACATTCTTTTGATCTTCTTCGAAATTGTTGATTTTCGGTTGCTACATATTAGGTGATTGGCTCCTCCACCGATGTTTTTTGCAAATAAATAACCTAAATTACACCTCAGAACAACTCGATAACGATCTCTTAATGTTAATGATACATGAAAATATGATAAGGAATGATTTTGGAAGCTGTATTGAAAACAATCAACCGAAAGTATTCAAAACTCTACATATTTTTTTGTTTGAAAATAAGGTTAGAGTCTCAAGATATACGAGAAAATATAATAGCAATTTAACAGGATTAAAATTATATTTAATGGAATATTTTGCAAAACCGAAAACACAAATGATAAGTGGATTTCAAACCCCTTCTATGAAGAACATTTGAAAAGCTACATCGTTATCAATAAAGAGAAGAAAATTTAAGCGAATTATCGATACAATCTACATTCATTTTGGTTAAACATTAAAGATTATGAACAACTTTCTAAAAAAGCTCTTAAATTATTGTTACCATTTACTAGTATGAAATTAGTAGAAAGAGCTTTTTTCTTCATATCTTAAAAAAAAAAAAAGTATTGAAACAAATTGAATGCAGCTGTAGACTTAGGGGTATACCTCACTCTTTTGAACCAAATTTCAAAAAATTATGTTTCTGAAACAAGCACAAGGATCTCATTAAATTTATTTAATAAAAATATTTGAGTATGATAAAATATATTAATTGTTTTTATAATTTTGAATTTTTATTAAAACCATTATTAGTAAACGAAATGTGACAAAATAGTAGATAAATCATGAAAACTTTGAACAAACACACATATATATATATGTTACAGTGAATTTATATTTTAGTGAGTTTACTAATCGTTTAGCGTGTTTCAATGTCAATTTATCTCATTGTGATGTGAATACATGGTCACTATATAAATATTTCTAATGCAAACAAAATAACACACTCGCAATAAATTTCACAAAATACAATCATTTACAGTGGTACAATTTACCGTGCATGTACTACCAAGTGGTATGCGAGCCAAAAAGGTTGGGAAGCACTGAGTCTTTATCATTAATTTCTTCAATATGTCCATTCATATACCCCTATAACCGTTATTCTCTTCCCACTTTTTTTAACACTCTGCATATCCTTAACTAAACATTTGTATATGCTATTGTTCAAGATGTTTTAAAAACTATGGGAGTGACATGGAGCCATCAAATCGTGAAACACTTTTACGCATCAAAATACTATAATAAAATCCTCATTGTCAACCTTTTTGACATGTACCATTTAAAAGCTAACAATTTAAAGTTTCAAAATATCTGCTTCTTACTTATTGACAAAACAATTACGAAATATTGATATAGGTGATTAATATAAATGTTTAAAGAAAAATGGCAATGAAAATCAATGTTGAAAAGCTACATGTGCAGTTTGTCTATCATTGGTATGTACAATTCTTAAAACAAAAAAAGTCTATAATATTAGCAAAGTTTGTTGTGAGTCCCCTACCCATTTTCCAATGGAAATTAGATTCAATGTATATATATATTGTGACCTTTTATTTAGATCCCTAAATTAATAATTCCAAAATTTTAAATGATAATGTATCTGGTGTTAAAATTTTACTAAAATGGTTTTCAATAGGGTATTTTGAATGTACTGGGGAAATTTGCTTAGTGGAGATAAGATTTCAAACCCAGTCTGAACTCTGACTAGACTAAAATAACAATTAAAGAGTATTATTATTGTTTGGTAGATAAATACATTGATATTTTATTAGTTGTGAATAGCATTTGAAATAAAAAAATAATTAAATCAAATTGTTAAAGTCTTATAAAATAAATCATTATAGTAAATTCCTTAAGCATATTTTTTTAGTACTGAACTAGAAATGTCTTAAATAAAAATGGGTAGTTATTAAAAATGAAGACAGAGGGAGGTAATACTAATTATGTATATCAAAATTATTGGCTTAAATTCACTCCCAGAATGCAATATAATAAAAGCTATATGTTTTAACATATCTGTGTAGGGGGTGGACTAATTAAGAAAACAAGAACCAAGTAAACACAAACCTCCGCTCTGATTTAAAATAATAAAAAAAATAAAAATTAAAAATCAGCAAAATTCTGAAATTAATTGTATGGAAGTAGAATACCTTGCTGTCTAAAAATGTCAGAATAAGAAATCTTAAAAACCTTGCTATATTTTAAGCCATTTCCACGACTGCACTTTTTCCTAGGATTCTCACGGGGGAGAAGGAGATTAAAACCATGGAGATAAGTTTTCGTTTGAATAAGTAGCAGCTTCAAACTCAGAAATTTCAAGAGTAAGCTTTTACTCTTATATAATTAAAATTTCTTCTTTAACAAGAATGCATTTTTATTGATTCATAAACTAAGAAGTTGATAGTGTGTGAATTTCGCGCCTTGCCTTTCTTATTATCTAGCAAAACGATATTATGTACTTGTAAATTAAAATATCAAGTTAAAGATAATAATTGGAGATAATATTAAAACAAGTGTTATATATGATATATAGTAAATAAATTTAAAAGTCATTTTGAAATAATCTAACTTTTAATAAAGTAAATATGAAAAATATTATCGTAGTGTTATTCTCTATAGTCTGCAAATTTATCGCGCAGGAACCTATGTAATGAAAGAAATAGTCAATTACCAGCTGATTAAAATGTTGAAAATGTCATAAGTGATAATTGAATAAATTCGTTCTAATATTAGAGAAATCACATCATATTTCACTTATAAGAATGGAATGAAATAAATATTTGCTTTAAAGTTTTATTGAGAAATATACGTCGTTACAACAATGTTTTACAGTATTAGAATATATTCCGTCTGCTTAATTATTGCTACACATATATGGAATTGCTGTGCTGAGAGGAATAAAATTCACAAAAGTTTTAAAAGAAAAAGGAAAGATAAATATACTAAGTAATAAAAATTCCACTAATTTTTTCAGGGAAAAATTATCTTGATTTAAACTTAAATAAATGATTTTATGTGTCTTTTGAAATGCTTCCAAAGGATTTTAATAAGTTTGTTTTTGAAGTTTGTTTTGAATTATCTAGAGCAAATTAGATAAATTTATCTTTTTACATCTGCTACAATTAGAAACGTGGATGTTAATTGCCTGATGAATTATCGCCACGGAAACTCTCAAATAATTTTTACTTTTGTATGTGTTGAATTTTGTTCTATTCTAAATACAACAGGATAACGAAATATATATGCTTAATTTAGACTGATTGCTCAAACTAATAACCATTTATATTATTCTAACTCCCCAGGATAAATAACTTGGAACAGAGTATAAAAGTTAATGGATAAAATGTACACTTTTTTTTATTACTGCTGTGTTACGTATTACTTACGTGTTGTTTGGGGAAATTTATTTTTAAAACGTATGTTTTGTTTTTGGCATGAAAAATATATATATTGGGTTAAAGAAAAATAAAAATGTGTAAAATATATACATCTATTTTATGTATATATTTTTTTAGTTAAGGGAAAACTGGAAAATAGATATATAGCATTTATCGAGAGAGTTATAAAATATTTACTTCTCTCATAGTTTAAAACTAATTGTAAAGTATATTAATAAAAGGGTGAATTTATCAAATATATCTATATTGGCATGACTGAAGTATTTTCTGATATAAAGAAAATGTGATATATTTATTTTATTTTTATAGTTGGCTATAGAAGTTAACGTGTCCACTTTGAATTCAAATGCAGTTTTGATCTTAATTGTTAAAATCCGTTGTGCTCTCTTTAATAAAAATATAATTGTCATTCTAAAATGATTAACGATCATTGGACATAGGTATTTTGGTTTTGGCTGCTAATACATTAATGAGTTTACATTATGAAATGGAATATGTAGATTTTACTGTTATTGTTGGTATTGTTTTTACCTTACGGTGATTTGAGAATGACTAGTGACAGTTTTTAGTTAATGGGATGTTCCAATTGAATGGCATCCAATATATTAATATTTATAAGGAAGCATAGGCTGATGGAAGTCACCTATGGCTAATTTCATGAGAAAAAAGATGCTGGGAGTCTGAGCAGTAAGGAAGGCTCATTAGTATAAATAATCCTAAAAAGAAAGGATATCTATGGTTTGAATTCTAGTCTTTTCGTGGTGAGGCAAGGCCCACACACGTATGTATACCCATAGAGAGGTATAGAATCAGCCGTATATTATTATACAACTGTCATGTTGTTTTATAAAGCCTCCCATCTTAGTGTTAAATTCCTCATGATAATATGGAGATAGTTTTTTTTTCCACCGTATGGTGAAGTGCTTAGATTCAAAATCATAAGCAAGTATGGAAACAATGTTAAAGCTAGGAACACAGATCTAGCATAATGTTTTCTTAGTTGAAATAGTGTTTATGATGTTGGAGGATCATCATCCGTACAGACAGACCAAACCAGAATCTATTTGTAATTGTAGAATTTAAAAGGTAAAAGTAAGAGATGCACACTGGCAGAATGGATTCATTTTTATCAAATAATGATGTGACAATAAAATTGTAAGATCAGTTACGTATTCAAAGGTTGAGCTGTGGACATAGGTAATGCTTAAGGAGATTATGTGTATTTGACTTTTAATGTCTAGTCTTCATTTAATGCACTAAACTTAAGTCATTTCAAAGTTAAATAAGTAAGTAATTGCACAGAATGTGATAATTGCCCTTATCATATTCTGATAAAAGATAGGGCTTTGGGATAATGCAATACTTTGTAATGTTGGAATTTTAAATTTAAACTTTGTGCATATCCTAGAGTTCTAAGTATATGCTGTTAGGTAATTTAAGTGCTAGTTAGCCTAAATAAGTTTTATTATCTTATTTTTTTAAAAATACGCCACTAAAGTGTAACAAATGATATTGTGAATATTAGGTTCTAAGCTCGGTTGTATCATTTGTTGAGTATAATATCAAGGGGATAATAAGTATTTGTCCCATCCACAAATTATTTTAACAGATTAGTTTTTATTTCATGCCATATCTGTAAATTAAAATTTTGTACATACTGTAAATAAAGTTTGTTGTGTTTAAAATTTTATTTGGTTGCATGTAGTCTTATTGCTAAATTACCACACATATGTACACTATTATTGTTATTGCTATCCAACCTATCAGAAGATTATAAATTGAAGTCATCCTCAACCAATATACTTCTAGTAATTATATTATACGATATTATAATAATTTTGGTAAACCTTATAATTTATTGGTACATCTAATGCATCATCACACAATAATCCAAAGGTGAATAATTTGTAGTACAGATTGTTTAAATTAGTATATTAAAATATATACTTAATATTGATTTAATTGATTTAGTTAAATCCACAGAGTTATCATTCACTGATCTTGATCACATGGTTTATAATTATTTAAGAAAAGGAATTTGGTAAGTTATATTTTTTTTAATTATCAAAAAGTCATTTCCATTCATAAATTTTAAAGTTAATATTAGTTATGAAGTTTCTTAAGAACTGCTAAATATAATTCTTGATTTAAGTTATATTGAGAGCTATTAGGTGCATTATGTTTGGGTAGTAGTAAAATCCCTCGTACTGACCCAAATAGATGTTGTATAACCATTTATAATGTTTGAACCCTGAGAAGAATTAATTGTTAAGTTTTAAGATAGAATTGAAGTTTATAATAAAGTTTATATTTTGTTAATTATTATAGTTGAACTTTAAAATAGATTACTTCTCACAGTCTATGAAAAGTTAGCTAAGCTTTTAATATCACAAATTACTTTTGTTGATATAAAATGTATAGTTTGTTTTAATTTTATGATGGATATTCTGGTTATATCAAGCACTTGAGAATCCCTATTTGTGTATTTAGCTTATCTTTTTCCCATTTAATCTCATATTAGTTTATAGTTTAAGATTTCAGTCTCCATCATCAACATTGTTCTTCAATTTCACCTTGATCAATCCTTTTATTTATTCATTTTCATCTGACATTAATTCATTATCATAATTGATTAATCATACATTAACTTTTATTCTTTTATCATCTTCACTATTCATTAACTCTTATTCTATAATCATACATTAACTTTTATTCTTTTATCATCTTCACTATTCATTAACTCTTATTCTATAATCATACATTAACTTTTATTCTTTTATCATCTTCACTATTCATTAACTCTTATTCTATCATCATCTTAATCATTCATTATTCTCATATCTATTCGTTCTTTTCTCTTCACTCTTAGACTCATTTCATTCCACTATTCCGTTATTACTTCATTCCATCATCCATTTAGTCATTTACATCATAATTTACGTATCATTTCATTTATAAGTTAAATTCATCATCATTCAAGACATATAATTATTAGTTATTTTATTAATTTGCTGAATATCAAATTTAACTTATCTCATTTTGTTTGTGTGGATTTCAGGGCTGGTTTGACCAGAAGTTTTTTTATCTTTATTGAGTCAGCCATGTGCCAGTCTTCTTTTTTAGATCGACAGTTTCATGCTAGTTTTATTCAATCCAAGAATCATTTCTGTTAGTTTTGCATTTTTGTTTCTTCATGCTTAGATTCTTGATCATGTGAGTACGTTAGGTCTCCATAAGAGAATTTAATCACTAAAATGTGTGGTATTATTCATTGATGACCAGCTAGATAAGGAAGCTAGGTTATAGAGTGCGGCTGGTTATGGCGCTAGCCAACATATTGACATGACCGTTTAGTAGATAAGGCGTTTGGCTGTTGCCAGGTTACAGTTGCGATTATGCTGACCAATGTGGATGGCATGCATGATTGGCTGTAGCAATGGTACAGTAAGCGATTATGATGCCTAAAAATGTGATATGATTCATTTATAGTATAGCAGTCTTGGGAGGTTACTAGGGCGATTATGGCTGTTCTAACGTGGGGCTTGATTGATTGGTTGGGAGAAGGGTTACAATATATATATAAACATTACAAGCATAAAGCTAAACTAGTCAATATATAATTAAAATTACCCCAAATCCAAAATTCAACCAGACCAGCATAAAAATAATATTAAAACACAACCAAAGGTTTCACTGCTACAAGCAGACTTCTCAAGTGTAAAGAACTACAAAAACTACACAATATATATAATATTAAACATTACCCACAAATCCATTCACTTCCCATCCACCCTTAATATTAAAAGAACTCTTAAATAAGTTAATTGCTTCAGAATAATAAATTTTCAATAATAAAGATTCTTTAATTCTTCTTTTGATTTCATTTCTCTCAAAGAAGACAACCTTAGCTCCATCAAAATTAATAGTGTGGCCTGTATCTTTTTCATGGTCATACAAAGCAGAACTAAGATATCTATTTTTAACTCTACTTTTATGTACCTTTATTCTTTCGATAATCAGTATTATATATTAGTGACCATTATCATAAGTCATTTGCTAATATATTATCATTCAGACTTCCTAAAACCAAAAAACAGATCAACTTTAAGCCTTCTTTTTACAAAATGTAAAAGTGAGGGGTGGGTGGGTAAACTTTATGTACAAAATATTAAGCAAAGTTTATTGTCAACATGGTAGATTAAGATTAATCCAGCCTTAAAATGTGCTTGTAATTCTTTACCATGTTTAGGTTTACAAGCATCTTTTGTCCAGGCTTTACCTTATCAGGTATAAGGGACTTTCCATTTTTGGAAATAATATTCCTCTGGAATTTAAATGAATGAGTGTTCTATATGGCTTTGTAGGAACTAAAGCTTTTCTCCACAATTTTTAATTTTTTACCAGATTTGATGACTAGGAATTTCCTGTTGATTTTATATGTCAACAATTTAAGAAATTATCACATTATATTCTTCTTCTTCCAATGGGATTTGAATTTTTAGATTGGAATATGCTTATATATTTTAAAACAAAGAGGAGTTGAACTGGTATAAGCCCATATGCATTGTGATAGTGAGAATCTCCACCAAATTCTGTCCCAGTGGTATATGGTGGACGGTTGTATCAAAGTTCATTTTTGTAAAATGTGTTGATCTTTACAATAAAAAACTCACATTTATTACTGAGTCTATATTATTTGTAAAATTATTTACTGTCATACGATAATTTTTGCCCAACCAAATTTAGCTATTTGATTTTGAAATCACCACAATAGACAATATCTAACCAGAATCTTCACTTGATACAACTATTTTCTTTTCTATTAGTTCCTTGATTTCATTTGTAACTTTTTTCATTAAATATAAATTTTTTACATTATACTGATCATTAATTGCAAACCTATGGGAGACAATTTAATTAGATTTGACTCGTTTTAAATAAATTTGCAAATCTATTTAACTTTATTTTCTATACTTATCCTGTTGATTACTATTGACTCGATTTCTAGTGGTTCAAGCATTTCCATTCAAATAACACTTTCATTCTGCTCTTCTTTTATTAACTTCTATCTTCCTTGCATTTTAACATAATCTGATTTCTATTTCCATCAAACCACTTTAAAGGTTTTCTCCATTTCAAGGGCCATTTTTAATTTAACCATGAGTACTACTCCTCCACCCCTCTCTCTATTTCTCTGCTATGAGAGGCATGTCTATACTGCTGTTAATTTTCAATTTGACTAATTGAGATCTTTTTCTCTCAAAAAACCTTTGGTCATGTGACTAATTTTGCCACAGCAATAACGAATTTCCCTTTCTCTTTTGTGGGGTGTTAGTTTTTTTGTAAGCCCTTTAATAGTTTACATTCACAATTTTTCCCAATAAAATGGTGTCTAATTCTCTCCCCATGTTGCTTATAATGCTATATCTGAATCAATGCATATATCATGCAGTCACATGGTTTGTTATTCACCATGGAAGATTTAAGGTGTTAACACATTTAGATCATAAATAATGACATGAAATTGACACAATGTTTCACACTGTTATAGATATAATGCTATCGTTGCCATTGCAAAACACTTGAAAATATTCTTGCAACTCATGACTTCACTGCCACTGTTACTATGTCTTATTTTAAATGTTTCAGAAGCAGTTTTGCCAATTTAAAAGAAAATTTAATACTAGCATGTTGTTCCAACCATAGGTTAAGATATGAATTACATTACCACATTTCAATTTGTAGCCTATAATTAAAATATGTTAGGTCTTTAAAATGTTTGTGGTGGATAGCCAAACTATTCACTAAATAATATGTGCATGGATTCATAGATGGCGCTGCAGGGAGCTTTGAAAAAGAGAAGACAGTCACATCTTCACTGGGATACACTTGTGTGACAGTCTGACTTTCAATAGCTTTTCCCAATTCAGATCATTTTTAATGTGAATAATTTTTTTAAAAAAAAAGGAATTTGTGGAAAGAGAAAATAAAATGGATTGCAATATATTACAGAGAAAATGAATAAAGATAATTGAGGGAGTTCATAGTTATGTTGGTGTATTAATTGTAACATTATCTTGCATGCTTTAAAGCAATGGCGGAATAATGGACTTTAAAACTGATGCTCAGAGATAGGAAATTTGGATCTCTTTTTCAATGCTGAGATTTCTGGCAAATATTCATTAACATTCCTGGATAACAATCCAATTGATTACTGTTTGATTTAAAATTTATATTGTAAATTAAGTTAAAAATAGTCCTAGATTATTGCATGATTGTTGTCGTTATCAACTATCATGAATCCATTTCCTCCAACTTTAATCCAATTTTTCTGACCCATAGCTTCTCTTTCTTGAATCACACCAACAAATTTTTTTATTTCTTCCATGCATCTTATATGTGGTTTCTTTCTATATATTTTACAATTTATTGGAATCCAGTTTAAGGCTTCAACTGTCTACCTTCTATCATCTCTTCTAACTATGTTGAGTCCAGTTCCATTTCAAATACTTAATTCTTTCAATGATGTCAATGATATTTGTTCTTTACTCAACTACTTCACTTTGATCTCATTCCCAACTTCATCTCTCCATATTATTCATTATAAGACTTCAACTGTCTACCTACTATCATCTCTTCTACCAATATGTTCATTTCACTTCCATTTTAGACTCTTAATTCCTTCAATGATGTCAATGCTATTTGTTCTTTCAATCACCTTGATGTCATTCCCAACATGCGTCTCTCCATATTTTTCAGTTACTTCCTAGCAATATGTCCAGTCCAGTTCCATTTTTTAGTCTCTCAATTCTTTCAATAATGTCAATGATATTTGGTCTTTCATTCAACTATTTCACTTTGATATCATTCCCAACATGCATCTCTCCATATTATTCAGTATAAGACTTCAACTGTCTGGGTATTATCATCTCTTCCAGCAATATGTTCCAGTTTCCATTTCAGACTCTTAATTCTTTCAATGATATTTGTTTTTTCACTCCAACTATTTCCCACTTTGATATCATTCCCAACATGCATCTCCTCCATATTTAATTATCAGAAAAATGTAAAAAGTATCATTAAAAGTAAATACTATAAACTCTAAAGTAATATTTAATGGCTTTTCGGAAAAAAAAAGATTAGTAATCATGAATTAGAAATTTACAATTGCAAATACCTTGGTCCGATTTTTAATGCAGATGGAAACATAATGGATAAATTAAGCATAGACTTAAACTTAGATGTTCTACTTTGGTAGAAATAATTGAATATTGGAAATAAATAAGTCTATATGTTTGAAAAGGAAATATTTTAATAGATATATCCTGTAGATTCTTGCTTTTGGATCCAAGACCTGCCTACTTACAAGAATAACAATATAGAGATTTCAGTTCACTGTAATGTAGTGTTAGATTTACCCATATATAAATTCAATGCTTTATACATGATCTGTGCCCATTTGCAAGGATTTATTTAAATTTAAGTCCTCACATACATCAATTTCATTTAATTATAAAGTTAGATGTTGTTTAGAACAAATCTTTCCTTATCATAACCTATCAATGTAATGATCATAAAAGGTACAGACTTCTTTTTTAATTATTTAGGAACAATAAATTGACTGCTACCTGGATTACATTGAGTGTAGGTGAATAAAATAGTTATTGCTACGTTTAAATTGCTTACTAAATATATATATTTCTTATATAAGAATATAAAATGGTAATCCATTTATAAATTTAAATTGATTACTAAATATATATTTCTTCACATGATCACCATCTCTATACTAGCACATAATTGTTGTAAACAGGGTGGCACTACTGTATGGAGAGTTTTCCCTTTGTTTACAACAATTATGTGCTAGTATAGAGATGGTGATCATGTGGTGTTTAGTGGTATAACACCAATCCTGCCTAATAGGATAGTGGTGGCTATGGTTGTTTATGAGCCAAAGACACCAAAATGTATGGGTGCTGAATTGAGTTCAGACCCATATGACTATATTGAGCTTAGATTGAAAATATTGTGTTTTCGATTTCATTCTCATAGTTTTGTAGTAAAGTAGAGTTAAAAGGTGGCTGCTGGAGGGTTGCATTCAATCCTAAGATCTAGGTGCAAGGCTCCTCACTGATGATGGCCACAAGCTAGAAACTAGTCTGGGGATATTGGATGAGTAGGCATTAGATAGAGATTTTATGCACAAGCCTTCTGGCATCCAATGATTACTCTGTTTGGCACAGGGTGGCACTACTTTGTGGAGAGTTTTGCCTTTGTTTATATATTTCTTATTGTACAAGTATATAAAATGTTAATTCATTTATAACTTGTATAACTCATTAGACTTTTTAGTCAGATATCTTTTAGGATTGAGATTGACTATATTTGGTAGTATATACAAAGTGGGAAACTGTGTGAAGAAAGTGACACATGCAACAAGAGAGTCAAAAGTAAACCATGTTCCAGGAACCAAAGTCCATGCTAAATAAATGACAAATGAGTAGATCAATACATAATCCTCTCTGCCAAGTTACCACATTATTTTCTGATCAATAATTAATGATGAGTTTACCATTAATGTTTTGTCTGTAAACCTGAAAAATATCGTTCAAAAAAAATGTTATAGGTTAGTTTATAAAGAAATAACTATCAACATTTTAACCCTTCTTTATTTTTTAAAAGAATTCTGTTTCTAATGGCATGATGAGAATGACATTCTTTTTATGCATGTATTGATGCAATTTTTACAATAACATGCGATTACATAATATAAAATTAATAATAATATCATTTACATTCTTTATTATTTTTACAATGCTTTTTACAACCCACTATTGATAGTTTCAATTGCCCAGCAATCTTCTTCAGAACTCTAACAAACACAATATATTGTGTATGATGGTTTAGATTGCCCCAACAATCTTCTTCAGAAATATAAAAAACACAAATACATTAATACAAATATTTGTATTAATGTATTTGTATTGTGTTTGTTATAGTTCTGAAGAAGATTGATATGAATTTAAAGTTGTAAACTTTTCTATAAAACTAATAAACGATTAAAAACAGCCAATAAAATGAAAAATATATAATTAACAAAGAATAAAATGATGAAGAATTGAAACATTTTTAGAATTATTAATTTAAAATTTATTCATATGTAATGTGGTTTAATATGTTAGTTTTAAAACAACAGAGCTTTTAAATGCTTTAAAGTCATCTTGCATAAAATTTATAATAAAATACTATCGTGTTGAACTGCTGACGAAAAACAGCTTTTTTGTAAAATGTCCTAATATTCTTGATTCCCTACAGCAAACCTCAGTCCTAGATAGAAAATATTCATGTAGGAAGTCTTTCTTTCTTGTCAAAATATATATTAGATTATATATTAATTTCAAGTTTTAAAGTATTTTTTAATACCATCATTGGCAAAGATGTAAAGCAAAAATAAATGACAAATCAAATTTGGTTAATTTACACATAAGCAAACATGCTAAAATATGGGTGATTATCGGTTATTCAATATTTTTTTTACAAATTAATATTTTTAAAAATTTAATTATTAAACATTGGACATATGATAATGAACTGTAGCAGGAATATAATACTATAATTAGAATAGCATTTTCACAAATGACTTCATTGAATGGTCTGAAGTTTCTGAGTAATTCTTCCAATAAATATCCAAGTCCCACTAAGAAGTGAAAAAAAACATATTTTTTTAAAACACACATACCTATTATTCTATTTAATATTATATTTATTAAAGTACTGCATCCAAATCTAATTTTATGATTAATTTCGTCTCTATTTTTCCATCTATATTAATAATCAGAGGAAGATGAGTTAATTTCTTCTATTTCTTTAATTATCAATCATTTTATCTTCAGAGAAAATTAAGTGAATATTCCTTATTCTATTTAATATTTATTTTTAATTGCATGTTCCACCTCTTTATTAAAATGTTTCACAATTCACAAGTTCATTTCTTCATTTAATATACATGATAATTTAAAAATTGTCATAAATTTCTTGTAGAGAATACTTTTGTTTTCTTGCTCTTTGTTACTATATATATATATATTTTGTAAAACTTTCATATATTTCATGATGTCATCTCTATTTAGTAATAATTTCATTTTTTTTGACAACATTTCTACCAACACCCAGGATGTTCAAGTTTATACTTGAGCTTTTTATTCTCTTCTATGGCTTTCCATGCCAATTAACAAATATAATTTCTTATATCATTATTAATTCTTTTTCACATCATTTTACAGAACTTCTGACATTTCAACATCTACTGTATCATTTAAAAATGTTTTTATATTTTTTTCTGCATACATTCTCATCTCTGTTGAAATTTACTGGAGAATTAATGATGTTTTTTTTTGCTCCTTTCCAGCGTGTTGCCATTTTTAGTAGAATATTATTTTCCATGATCTTAAAATGATTTACCAAATTTAAATTCATTGAGAGTATTTCTAAAAGTTAGAAATATAAATTATTAATATGGTTTTGTTAATAGTTTTAATATCTCTAGTTTTGCATTAACATATATTTTCATCCACTAATCAATAATTATTTTCTGTGTTAATTCTCATGACATTCCAATCTTCATATACAAATATTCTATTAGCAAAATATAATCCAATTCTGCTGTAACTTCATTTCCTGGATTCTTCCATATCCATTTTTGTTTAGCATTTGTCTCAAGGAAAAAGAAATCATTATATATAGTTTTTCTTTTTCTGCAATACCACAAGTCTGTATCCCTTTCTCATTTCCTATCATCATTACCAAATTTACCCACAGCATTTTCTAATTGTTTTCAATTGTAGCATTAAAGTCTCCCACGACAGTTTAAAAATGTTATTTGGTGTAATGAAAAACCTTTTATATATAACATATAAAAATTCTCTATTTCATCACAATGGAAATTTGTTGAGGGTATAAACCGAATGATCTATATTTGATTCTTACTAATTTGAATAATTAATCTTGCTATTCTATTTGTCATCAATCTCCATAATGTTTTTTTTCCACTCTTTATTTTCAGTAAAATATACCTCTATTTGAGCTTTCTTCTTTTTATGCCTTTGCGATAACCTACATGTCCACATTTTAAACCAGTTATCTCTTCACATTTTCTTCTTAACTTACAACAATATTCAAGTAATATTAGGTAGTTTTTTACCTTAATGTGGTCTTCCTTCATTTGGAAATGATCTGCAGTTGAAAGCATCTACATAGAAAATTCGAACACTGAATGGCAGTCAGAGTGCACAATCAGGAATTTTTTAACACCCTCATTCATTGGAGACCTATTATTGTTTTTACTAATGACTTTATAACCTTCTAGAAATAAGAGTCATAGGGTAGCTTTCATCACTTTCATCATCAACCAATATCAATCCACTGCAGGATGAAGGTCTCTCCAAGTTCAATCCATCTCTCTGATCTCTTAGCTTCTCTTCTCCACATCAGACCCTTGCACACCTTCTTATTTCATCCATCCATCTCACATGTGGTCTCTTTCTGGATCTTTTACAATCTCTCAGAATCCCGCTTTTAACATTCCTATAGATAATTGAAAAAGAATTTTCTTAAAAAAAAACTCAAGAAAATTTTAGTTAAGGATTGTGGGGTTTCTCTAGAAGAAAGACCATTATTATCAATATTTCTTATTAAAATACTACTTTCAGACATGTGTGAAACTTAAAATATAGGAAAATATAAGGTAGTTATTTTTTCATAATTAAATATTTACATACATAAGAACACTAGTCCATAATGAAGAAGATTTCCCAAAATAAAAATGCTAACAGTTTTATTACTCTGGAGTTTTTACGTAAGCTTATACACCAGGAACTGTGAGTGCCAAAATTGATCCTGAAACTTCCCAATCCCTACAATCTGCACCAAAAGCTCAAAATGATGATTTGGTAAGAAAGAGAATAACAGAACTCAATGGAAGAAAACAAAGTAAATGTTATATTTGTTAATTAGGTTTTCTTTAAGACAATCAATACATAGAATTTATAGATAGGTATATATTAGTTGTTGATATAATGGAGTATCTTTTATCTGAACTATAAATAGAAAACCTGGTCCTGAGAAAGTGGAAGGATACATAGGGGATGTAGAATATATGTAATCATAGATATAAAATAATTTATGTGTTTGTTTTAAAAAAAAATAACAGAATTAGTAATCAGACGTGTGCTCTTCCGATCTAATAAATTAAAAATTGGCTTAGAATGTACAAAACTAGAAGATAAATCAAAAGCAATACATTAGAATTTATTAGGATGATACTAGTGGGTAGGATAATGTGCCAAATCAGAAAAAGAAAATGGGGACAAATAGAATTTGTGTGGTATGCTATATTTTTGTGGGCTTATGGGATATAAATGGGAATATTTCTGACTTCAACAAAGAAAGAAAGCAATGTTATCAAATAATTGTTTAGTAGAATATTTTAAAAATTACAAAAAATATTTTATTGTATATATGTATAAACCAATGTTTTTTTCTTTTTATTTCATAAACTTCACCATTTATATACAAAATATTGGTTTGGTTTTTATTTTGAAATATGTATACATAATATTATATTCTTTACAAAAAGAAATCAGGTACATGTTACATATAAAACAAATTTGCTATGACTCTGGTTTCATTTTGAGGATGTAAATGAAATATTAAATCATTTATAAAAAAGAAAAAAACATTCCGTCAAATCTGTATTATAAAACAGTTAACTGTCTTTAGTAAACTCCTTATGTAATGCAGGCTATTTCCAGTAATATTTCCAGTTAAAAAGTTTCGTAGAGTCTCTTTATGCTTAATAATAGGTGAAAATGATAATAATGATAAGTAAAAAAAAGCTTGATTCATTTACAGATAGATGGCACTAATAATCAGGTCAAATATTGTGACCAAATAAAAAAATATTAATGCCTCCTATTCTGATGAAGATATTTCATTTATCAATTGTGTAATCAATGATGCGATGCTTTATGGTTTCTCCTTTCTTGGAATCGAAAATCTCTATGCCCAGAGAAACCTGTTAGCCATTTTACCTTCCCTTTCCATTTCCCACCCTAAGTTTTTCCAATATTTTCCTCTATCATGCTCCATCCAATTTCCACACCATCATCTTTGTCCATTCTATAGTCTTCACATCTAGATCCCCTTATCTTTTTCTAAATCAAAAATAAAAACAAAAACCCACTTTCTGTGTAATCATTTTGTTTATATTTATTCTCCCATAACTTCATTATTTGTATCTGCTAGTAAGCATTTACATTCGGTTAACAGATGCCCAATGATTTCCATGCCTTCCTTACATAACTTGCAGACTAAATGACCATATTCCTCCATTTATGTGTATATTCTCTTGTTGCTAAAGATCCTGTTTGTGCCTTAAACATAAATTATTTTCTTTGCTATTATTGTAAAGTAGCTCATACTTAATGTCCTGTTTACTTCTATATATATTTAAGCTCTTTTTACTCTCCATACTAGTTCTTCATCTCTTCAACTCACTACTTTTCATTAATGCATCTAATCTTCTATTCCATTCCTT